>WAAF01016941.1:0-32165 GCA_013400475.1 Tricholaema leucomelas
GGGGGGGGGGGGGGGGGGGGGGGAAGAATATGAACTTCATAGAATCACAGAGTAAAATGGGTTGAAAGGAACTTCTAGAGGTCATCTAGTCCAACACATCACAGTCAAGCAGGGACATCCCCAGTGAGATCAGGTAGCTCAGAGCCCCATCAAGACTGACCTTGAATGTCTCCAGGGATGGAGCCCCCACCACCTCCCTAGGCAACCTGTTCTAGTGTCTCACCACCCTCATAGTAAAGAACCTTTTAATGTTCAATCTAAATCTATCCTGTTCTAGTTCAAATTATTCCTGTCCTATCACCACAAGCTCTTATAAAGAGTCTTTTTCCAGCTTTCCTGTAGGCCCCCTTTGATACTAGAAAGCTGCTACAAAGCCTCCCCAGAGCCTTCTCTCTCAGGATGAACAGGTCTCCCAGTCTGTCTTTGTAGGAGAGATGTTTCAGCCCTCTGATCAGCTTTGTGGCCCTCCTCTGTCCTTGCTCTAGCAGGTCCATGTCCTTCTTGTGTTGAGGGTCCCAGAACTGCAAGTGGCCTTCTGGACTGCAAGTGCACATTGCTGGCTCATGTCCAGTTTCTTACCCACCAGTGTCCTTGTCTGCAGGGCTGCTCTTGGTATCATCATGCCCCAGCCTGTATTGATGCTGAGGATTGTCCTGCTGCAGGTGCAGGACTTTGCACTTGCCCTTGCTCCTGCTCTCAGGTCACACAGTATGCTGAATTTTCCACACTGCAGGAAGAACTGACCTGAGATGGACTATTTCATCCCGGTAAAGTTTACTCTGATGAATCTTTTTGTGGCTCTGTAAAAAAGAAAAATGATTAATCAGATTTAGGAGAATACATAGGGCAAAAAACCACAATTATCTGCTAAAGGACAGTCCTAAGCCACCCTAAGATTTATCAATGTATGTCATCAACTGAATTGCACTTGAAAATACACTCCAAGTGAGAGAACTGCACCTGTTGGTGCACATGACATTTGGTTTTGGAATGCAACTGCCCAGGGGTTAGAAACCAAATCACCACCAAAACTATTACATGGTGGCTTTTAATTCGAGTGTCATCCCAGGCTCTGTTTCTGTGCCTCAAAGCCCTCTTCTGGCCACGTTAATTAAGGATTCACTAATCTGTTAAACCCACATAAGATGAGACAGTCAAGATGCGGGGGAGGGCCTGCTGTACTTTCACTTGGGTTTAGTGAAGGGTTTGCTCTGCATCTGGAGCTCACACTCTTAACCTCTCTAGCATCCTCTCCCAAAATCTCAGAATTGCCAAGGTTGGAAAAGACCTCTAAGATCACCAAGCCCAGTCACTAGCCTAACACTGACAAGTCCTTGACTAAAGCATATCCCCAAGCACCTCAGCTACAGGCTCAAATATCTCCAGGAATGGGGACTCCACCACCTCCCCGGGTAGCCTGTTCCAGTGCCTCAGAACCCTTCCAACGAAAAATTCTTCCTAATATTCAACCTAAACTTCCCTTAGGGCAACTTGAGGCCATTTCCTCTTGTCCTATCACTTGTTGCTTGGATGAACAGGCATCATGCCTGATGACAGGACAAGGGACAATGGATGGAAATTGAAACATAGAAAGTTCCATATGAACATGAGGAAGAACTTTTCCCCTGTGAGGGTGACAGAGCACTGGCACAGGCTGCCCAGGGGAATTGTGGAGTCTCCCTCCCTGGAGATATTCAAAACCCACCTGGGTGTGTTCCTGTGTGATCTGGTGTAGGTGATCCTGCTCTGGCAGGAAAGTTGGACTGGATGAGCTTTCAAGGTCCCTTCCAGCCCCTGACATACTGTGATCATCAAGTCCAGCTGCTCACCTAGAACTCACAATCCCACAACCTAAATATGTCACTTGTTATATACCAGAAGCGACTGACCTGCACCTCACTCAACTTCCTTTTAGGCAGTTGTAGAAAGCCATGAGGTCTCCCCCTCAGCCTCCTATTCCCCAACCTAAACAATCCAAGTTCCCTCAGCTGTTCCTCATGAGACTTGTGTTCAAGGCCCTTCACCAGCTTTGTCGCCCTTCTCTGGATATGCTCCAGCACTTCAATGTCCTTCTTGTAGCAAGGGGCCCTAAACTGAACAAATAATCCCAAAACTGACCCATAAACCTAAGCTGGACTTGGAAAAGCCACTGCTGAGCAGGGACAAAGAGAAATGTACATGCCTGAAAGATTGGGCACTGGAGCCAATGCCCATATTAGCTGCTGTAAGTGATGCTGTTAGATCCTGGGCCCCAGGATAAACTCCAAACATAATGACCTCAAACAGAACTTCCACTAAAACAGGGGCAACTAAAACCACACAACACTTACTTAACAGAATTATTCCAGGTTTTATCTTCTGTTCAGCTTCTTACAAGATGACTTTTCAAATTATTCTCAAGAGATCAATATTTTGCAGATTTAAAGAGCTTGCACTGATTTTTCCAACGTGAAACCACAAGAGAAAGCAGATCGAAATTAAAGCCAGTTTATACAACAACGGCAAAAAAAGTCCCATGCCCACCATATTTCAAGCCACAGAAATTAAAAGCAGAAGAGCATCTTGGCTTTCCACATCTACAAATGTGGTAAGCCAACACAGACAACTCCAAACCAGCTGTAACCAGAAAGTTTGCAGTGGTACCTTATGTGATGTGTCATGCTGTGTCATGGCTGCTGGCAATGAATAAGAGGAAGAGGTGGGTGAGCAGCCTCAGTGGAAAGAACTGTTCCTGTGTTGGAGAGGATCTGTGAGTTTGGTAGGCATTTTGGGAAACACATATGTATGTGTGCTTCAGTGTGCTCTATCAGGCAGACCCTGATAGTCCCAAACAGCTGATGGAAAGTAGCTCCATGGAGAAGGACTTTGGAATCCTGGTGGACAATAAGCTGACCATGAGAGAGCAATGTGCCCTTGTGGCCAAGAAGGACAATGGTATCCTAAGGTGCATTAAGAAGAGTGTGGCCAGCAGGTCAAGGGAGATTCTCCTGCCCCTCTTCACTGCCCTACTGAGACCACATCTGGAGTACTGTGTCCAGTTCTGGGCTCACCAATTCAAGATAGACAAGAAACTACTGGAGAGAGTCCAACTAATATTTCAGGGGCGATGAAGGGACTCATCCGTCTGATGAGGAAAGGCTGAGAGACCTGGGGCTGTTTAGCCTGGAGAAGGATGAGAGGGGATCAGAGCAATAGTTACAAATACCTTAAGGGTGGGTGTCAAGAGGATGGGGGCAGTCTCTTTTCAGTGGTGCCCTGCAAAAGGACAAGGAGCAAGGGACACTAACTGGAACACAGAAAGTTCCACCTCAGCATGAGAAAAAACCTCTGTCCTGTGAGAGTGCTGGAACCCTTGACCTGGCTGCCCAGAAAGGCTGTGAAATCTCCTTCTCTCCAGACTTTCAAGCACCAACCATACATGTGTCTGCAAAACTGCCACATGAACCTGCCTTGGCAGGGGGATTGGACTTGATGGATCTTCAGAGGCCCCTTCCAACCCTGACCATTCTGTGATACTGCCTTCGGAAACCTCCACAAGTCCAAATCACCAACCCTTTTCCTCTCTTTGGTATCACAGAGCAAGACTTTTACATGATGTCCCTGCTTCGACCCCATCCTACCCAGTTTCCTTCCCCTTCAAGCAGATCTGGAGCCTGACCTGGCACCACACTGAGAATCGACTTGTGCTTTGCAGCCTCCTTCCTTAATTGGTAGCTGAGTGAAGGCTGATGCAGGCAGAACAGGATGACAGCACACTTCCAGTTTCCAGAGCAAAATACTGGGAATAAGGAACTTTACTTTGCCCTGTTACCCAGGGGCAATCAGGTGGCTTTGGCAAGAGCAGGCTGGGGCTTGATCTCAGCTCTTTTATTTTTGGAGGAACACAAGACCGCATGCCTGATCCCACACTGTTGCCCCCTACCCTGCCTCCTTCAGTGGCCACCATGGAACGAGAAGGGGAAACAGAAACACAGCTCAAACAATTTGCAAGAGTACTTCAGTGCCCTCCTCTAGTTACCAGCGTTGTACAGGTCAGGGTGTTTTCCCTGATGTGAGAATTGTAGAATTGTTTTGGATGGAAAAGAGCTCTAAGACCTTCAGTCCAACTATCAACTTAACACTAGCAAGGCCATTAAATCATGTGCCTAAATGCAGGCAGGTCTTGAAAGTTTCCAGAGAAAAGAGACTCCACAACCTCTCTTGCAGCCTGATCCGGTGCTCCAGCACCCTGACAGTAGAGAAGTTTCTCCTCGTGCTGAGATGGACCTTGTGTTCCAGCTTATACCCCTTGTTCCTTGTTCTGTTACTGGGCACCACCAGAGACTGGGGCCTTCAGCTTGACTCCCACTCCTCAGATATTATAGACATTGATCAGATCCCCTTCTCAGCCTTTTCTTCACAGGACTAATCAGCCCTAGGTCTCTCAGTCTTTCTTCACAAGAAAGATGTTCAAGACTCTTAATCATCCTTGTAGACTCCATTGGACTCTCTCCATCAGATCCCTGTATCTGTTGATCAGAGGAGCCCCGAACTGGACAGAATATTCCAGGTATGGTCTCACCAGGGCAGAGTAGAGGAAAAGGAAGAAGTTCTACATGGGAAGACTGATTTGCCATTAGGACAGGCTGTCTGGGGAGGTGGTGGTGGAGACACCATCCCTGGAAGTGTTTAGGAGGAGGCTGGATGAGGCACTTAGTGCCACGGGTTTAGTTAATTAGGCGATAGGTTGGACTCGATGATGCTACCAGGTTAATTCTGTGATTCTGTGAAAGGAGAACCTCCCTAGACCTGCTGGACACACTTTTCTTGGTGCACCCCAGCATACCATTGGCTCTCTTGGCCACAGGGGCACATGGCTGTCCTGTGGATAACTTACTATCCACTAGGAGTCCAAGGTCTTTCTCTGTGGATCTGCTTTCCAGGAGTATGACCCTGAGCCTGTACTGGTGCCTCCCCAGATGCAGGACTCTGCACTTGTCCGTGTTGAGCTTCATGAGGCTCCCCTTTGCCTAGCTCTCCAATCTGCCCATGTCTTGCTGGATGTGTGCACAGCCTCCAGTTTTACTAAAACAAGAATTTAATTAATCTAAAAGGGAGAAGCTACATCAGAAGGTGATTATATATCCTTGCTAATAGCAGTTCTGTTCTCTTTCCCTCAGTTGTCAACACCTTCATACATGGTATGGGTTTATGAGGGAAACCAAATGGTTACTCCACAAATTAAACAGTTGCCTTCAAAGTCAAAGTTTGAAGTCTCATTTTCATTAAAATTCTTTGGACAGATTTGTTATTCAGGATGAAAGCTTCACACTCTACCTCTTTTCACAAGACACTTGGAAAAGATGAAAGGTCATTTTGCATTCTGGTGGTTTACCTTCCCAGACCTGCATTGGTGCGGTCTCTTCTTAGGAGAGCAGAGATTTCTGTTAACATATTCAATGAAGAAATAGTTACCTAAAGCTAATGTATGGACAGATGCTGTGTAAGGCACTTGTCAGTACGAACTGGCAGGCCAGAGCTCAATTCTTATTTGAAAAGCTAAGAGTAAAGGTTATTGCAGTGTGACTGCTCCAGTCACTTGAAAACTGCTGGAATCATAGAAAGGAATGGAGGGACCCCAGAGATTATCCAGCCCAACCCTGCTGCCAAAGCAGGAGCACCTAGGACAGGCTACACAGGAACAAGCCCGGGTGGGTTTTGAAACTCTCCAGAGCCTCCACAATGTCTCTGGGCAGCCTGTTGCAGGGCTTGGGCACCCTCACAGCAAGGAAGTTTTTCCTCATGTTGAGGTGGAATTTCTTGTGCTCCAGTTTGTGTCCACTGCAGCTCGTCCTATCCGAGAACACTGAGAAGAGGAGACTGGCCCTTTCTTCTTGACACCCACCCTTAAGATATCTGTGAAGACTGATCAGTTCCCCTCTCAGCCTTCTCTTCTCCAGCCTAAACAGTCCGACAAAGGTTATTTGACAGGGAGGGAGAGAAATCAACCAAGTTATTTACAGAGTTGTTCTTACCTGGCAGGAACTTACTCTCAGGCTCTTAATCTCAGGTTGTCCAGAGATCTGGTTGAGGTCAAACTTGATGGGGCTCTGAGAAATCTGATCTAGCTGGAGACATCCCTGCTGACCACAAAGAAAGCTGGACAAGATGACCTTTAAGGGTCCCTTCCAACCTTACGCATTCTGTGATTCTGTGAATTACTCAATGAAACTTCAATGTTCTTTAAAACTGCTTCGCTTCAGTTTTGAAACCTGGATTTGAACCTCCTACATTCCTACAAGCAACTCCCAGTTTCTTCAGTCTTTGTCCCCAGCCTGTTTCTGGTTTAATTGGTTCTAAAGATGTTATTTGCTCTAAAGGCATGGAACGTGAGAGGCAAGTGAGAGAAGGTGCATGTGCCTAGTTGGGCAGAGGAAATACAGTTGGATTTGGAAGCATATGTATAAATGGATGCTGCTGACTTCTACGTGCTAAAAGCATTTATATACATTTGCAGTTGACCTTTAAAATGGACTCAAATAATATTGCTTCTGTAGCTGGCAGCATGAGTCCTTTTGGGGCTCCAGCAGTAAGATTTTTTTCCTAATATCCAGCCTAAATCTACCCTCTTTCAGCTTTGATCCATCCCCCCTTGTCCTATCACTACAAATGCTTGTAAAAACTCCCTCCCCAGCTTTCCTGTAGCCCCCTTCAGGTACTGGAAGATCGCTTACAAGATCTCCTCAGAGCCTTATCATAGGAAGACATTTCAGCTTTTCCCTTCTGTGCTTCATACATCTTCACACATGTCTCAATGTCATGGTTTAACCTTAAATCAGCAACTAAGCACCACATCACTGATCACCCACTCCAACTCCCAGCAGGGTGGGGAGAATCAGAAAATTGTTTTGGATGGAGAAGACATCTAAGATCTTCCGTCCAACCACCATCCTAAGACCCTTATGGCCATTAAACCATGTCCCAGAGTGTCATGTCCACACATTTCTTGAATACCTCCAAGGATGGTGACTACTTCTTCCTTAGGCAGCCTGTTCCAGTGCCTGACAACTCCTGCAGTAAAGAATTTTTTCCTAATAGCCAATCTAAACCTCTCCTAAACGCAGAGAACCATTGACCTAACACCACCACAGCCATTAAACCATATCCTGAAGTGCCAAAACTGCACCTTTTTGAAAGGTTCTTCTGTTGAAGAGTTTAAAGAACAGGGGTAAAAAAGAAGAGCTGGGAAAAAAACCCAACTGAAACAAGTAAAACTCGTGCATTAAGAACTGTTTAATAACTAACAACATGGTAACAACTGTTATGAAAAGTGATGGACAATGCAATTGCTCACTGATACTCAAGCAGCAATACACACACACACCCCCCACACACACTGCCTTCTAGCTACCTTCCCCAGTTTATGTATTGTCATAGTGTATCACTGCATGGAAGATCCACTGGGCTAGTTCTGAGCACTGCCCTGGCCATGCTCCCTCCCAGCTGGCAGAAGATGGGACATTGAAAAATCCTTAACAATAGAATGTTAGGGGTTGGAAGGGACCTCTGGAGATCATCCAGTCCAACCCCCCTGCCAAAGCAGGATCACCTAGGGCAGGTCACACAGGAATGCGTCCAGGCAGGTTTGTGAAGTCTCTAGAGAAGGAGACCACACAGCCTCTTTGGGAAGCTTGCCTCAGTGCTCCAACACCTTCACAACAAGGCTTCTCCTCGTGTTAAGGAGTTAACTGTGTTACAGTTTGTCTGTTGCTGCCCTTAAGCACAGTAAGTTGCTTTGGAAGCACCCCACTACTGTTTTAATCCATTTACCAGTAAAGCCATTGGGTTTTGACTAATGTTGGCCTCAGTGGAACTAAAAATAAGACAACATGGAGAACGTCTTCACTGTTTAATTTGGGGGATTAACTTCATCAGAACTGTTTTCAAAGTGCTATGAGTTAAAACTATAAACAGGCTCAAACTCAATCAAACCCCTCGCTACAAGACAGACATTGAGGTGCTGGAGAATGTCCAAAGAGCAAGAAAGCTGGGGAAGGGCCTTAAACAGAAGTTTTATGAGGTGTGGCTAAGGGAACTGGAGTTGCTTAATCTTCAGAAGAGGCTGATGGGAGACCTCATTGCCCTCTACAACTACCTTAAAGGGGGTTGGAGTGAGGTGGGGGCCAGTGTCTTCCCATGTGCATCAAGTGAGATGACAAGAGGAAACAGCCTTGAGTTGTTCCAGAGGAGGTTCAGGTTGGGTATTTAAAAACCAAAACAAATCTTTCCAGAAAGGGCTATCAAGCACCGGAAGAGGCTGCCCAGGGAGGTGGTGGAGGTACCGGAGGTACTGCAAAGACACATGGCTGTGGTGCTGAGGGACATGGTTTAGTGACAGTTGCTTAACAGGAGTGTTGGGATCACAAGCTCTAGGGGAGCGGTTGGACTCGATCTCAAAGGCTGCTTCCAACCTCCACAGCTCTACGATACTGAGTCAGCAGCCGCAAACACACCACAGCAAGGGACAACAGCTGTCACACCAGCAAAGCCACAGGTACTTACCCCACATCTGCAGGAAGGGCAGCTCTGCGTGTACTTGGCTTTTGGGTGTGATATTTTACCTTTTACACAGGTCACTGCTGTGAAACTCATTAATAAGATGGTAGCATTGCCAAACAGAAGCATCACTGCATGATCTTGCCACCAGTTACTGTTACCCATTGCCAAGCGAGGCCTTTGAGCAACTTGGTCTAGAGGGAGGTGTCCCAGCCCCGTGTCAGGGGTGTTGGAACAAGATGATCCTTAAGGTCCATTCCCACTCAAAACCATTCTATTATTCTATGGCTCAAGTGCATTCAGGTCACTTGTCTTCTCCATACCAACACAATATATGAACAATGTACAGAAGTAATGCTCAGAGGCCCAGTTTTGCAGGAGCATAACGGAATAGCTTTATCTGATAGGGAAGGGAAACACTTCAAGCTTCAAGTAGGCCAGCCTGCAATGTGAACTTGCAGAAACTGCCCGAAACAGTGTCTTCACCAAGGTCATAATATACACATTTCTCCATTGCAGATAAGCCAGGAAGTAGACAGTATATTAATGCTCAGAAGAGATTCAGTAGTACAGGAAACAAAACTAAAATCCTGACTAGTTGCATTATTTTGCAGCAGTCTGTAAACACTAAGGGTGTCTAACTGGTGTGGCTCAATTAAATTTCAGCCAATTCCTGATGACTTAATATTACAGATATTTTGATTGTGCTTCCTTGATTGGTATTAGTGATTTTGGTGCACTCCATACTTCTAATTAGGACTTTGAAGCAAGAACAGACACTGTGGTTCTCTGACATACAGCTGCAGGGTGTCACTGGTTCAACCCATGATGTCACTCGAACTCTGGGACAGCTGTAGCAGATGTTGCTCAAACTCTGGAATGCTGAGAGAAAAACTTCTCCCTGCAAATGCTTTCCAGGTTTCTACTAAGTTGTAAGCAGCAACACAATCAGTGTCATATGGATGAGTTGAAGCATACAGTGCAGACACCTAGTAAAGCTAATAACCTACAGAATTTCCTATTCAATCCTGTCCATTTAAAGTGCTCTTTAATAATCTCGGACATGAATGATGAGGTTGAAAGGAATCAACCCTGCAGGAAGATACAGCCTGAACAGTCAAGTCCCCTTGACCATCCTTCACAGCTAACCCAGAGTTAAGGCCACCCTTGCAAATAAAGTTCTTGTATTGCATCCTGCGTAACTCCATAGCTCCAACAAAAAGCCATCCTTGCAAGTACACTAACCAGAGTTCTTCTACTGCATCCTGCATAATTTGGTAGCTGCAAGTAGCAACTTTACTTCAGCTACAGCAAATGACGACATAGGGATACCCACTTGCACTAAATTTGCAGAGGGCACACATAAGATAAGAACGCATCTATTTGATTCTTAACGATGACTTCTTTTGGGTGCAAGTTATGTGGCAAGTAGTGAGCCAGAGACATGTCCCAGGCATCCACAAAGTGCACAGCAATTCCTGAGAACATTTTCCTCATGACAGTATCAAGCTGAAAGGAATACCAGTCACTGTTAAAGAGGCTCACTTCCGGCCCAAGCTCCTGAACATTAGCGGTTCTGATGACGATCAAAGTCTTGGGGCTGCGATCCAGCAGCTGGATGACTGATCTCCGAATGTTCCTCAGCCGGCGGATGTACACTTCCACGGGGAAAGTGCTGAAGTGGGACCAGATAGTGATGGCTACCACCGTGTTCCTCCCGCCCACTATGCCGTTCAGTTCGTTGGCAATGTAGCGCAGCTCGCTGCTGAAGACCGTGGAGAAGCGAATGGGTGGCCCGTGACAGCGGAACTTCACTAGGATGTTGTGCTTCAGGTCCACAGACATGAAAGGTCCAACGTTCTTAGGACTCCCCAGGTTAAATTCCACCAGATCTGAAAACCCAACAGCAAGTATTAGCAAAGGACGGCAATGAAGCGATTAAAACTGTCACAAGATGCCAGGACCACAGAGGAAAAGTAGCAGCAGGTAGAGAAATCTGAACATAACCCTGCACTCAAGCAGAAAACGAACGTCACGCAGGTGGCTAGTTGCTGTTGTGGTGGGCTCAGAAGAGGACCATGAAAATGGTAAGAGGGCTGGAGCACCTGCCCTATGTGGACAGGCTACAAGAACTGGGTTTGCTCAGCCTGGAGTAGAGAAGACTCCTGGAGGACCTGGTCCCTTACCGCAACCTTCAAGTACCTGAAGGGGGCCTACAGTAAAGCCAGGGACTTTTTACAAGGGCTTGTAGTGATAGGATGAGAAGAATGGATTGAAGCTTGAGGAGGGTAGAGACTGGAGTTTAGGAAGAAATTCTTTACCATGAGGATGGTGAGACACCGGAACAGGCTGCCCAGGGAGGCTGTGGATGTCCACTTCCTGGAGGCCAAGTTGGATGAGGCCCTGAGCAGCCTGGTCTAGTGGGAAGTGTCCTTGCCCATGGCAAGAGGGTTGGTACTAGATGATGTTTAAGGTCTCTTCCAACACAAATCCTTCTATGAATCTATATTTCAGAGTGGCATTTGTGGGTGCTGAAATCTGGAAGGCAGCACACTTAAGTTTCACAAGGCTGTCAAGCCTTTTCCAAGTTTCTCTAACTCTTTTCTCCTGTCTCACAGAAGAGCAATTTTCCAAGCAGCCTCTATTAGTCACTGCTGCCCTATGAATCGAGTGTTCACGGGAACTCATCTGACTCCATTACATTTAGAGGCAACTTCACCACCTCCTCTGCACTCCCTCCAGCCCCTCCACACCTCTCTTATATTAAGGTGTCCAAAACTGGACTCAATACTCTTCTTCTTCCTTTGTTTTGTCATTCAGTAAGATCAACTCCATGTCTGAGATGTGAGAAATAAAGCTTTGTGAAGGAACAGAAATTAAAAAACCATAACCTGGAACAAACGCTGTCAGATATTCAAACCACTGTCTTATTGTAGAGTCTCCAAACAAGTGGATTACTTTTCCTTGTAAGCACTTAGTTATATCATCTGAGTTGTTAAAATGATGGATCCAGTGTGTTCGGGACCTCCATTCATCTTCGTAATAATAACCAGAAGGAGACACTGTGGGGTCTTCAGCTCTGTCTATGCTGACTGAATCTGGAAAAGAAAGACTTCTGGAAATTAAGACACAACAAAAGCAGCCTCTCTAACCCTGGTGGCCGTACACCCAGCAATGCAGGCACCTTACGCATTCACCTCTACTGATACTTTAACAGTGGGTGTCAAGAAGGTGGGGACAGTCCCTGCTCAGTGGTGCCCTCTGGTAAGACAAGGGGTAGCAGACTGTGATGGTTTGGGTGTCCCCCACCCCCCACACTTTAGAAATCAGCCAGAGCAGACTCAGCTGGCTCTGGAAATTTGAATGAAGCTTATATTTACAGCTGGCACAATTTACAAGCAGAGATTTACAGTGTATACAGCTACAGACAGAAATAGACAAGGTAAGAAAGGTAATACAGAAACACAACTCCCCTCCCAGAAACCTGAGTCCTCAGGAGGGGCTCTCAACCACCCCTCAGCTTCCCCCTGCCCCTCTCAACCTTACCCCAGTCCCAAGGAAGAATGGAGGTTCGGCCAAGAGGATTAAGCAAAGGTGAATCAGCCACAAAAGCAAAGTGAGGGTGAGGTTAGAAAGCAAGATGGAGTCCGGCCAGCAGCCACGAGCTCCCCAGCAGGCAAAAGCAGAAGAGGACAGCCCAGCACACAGTGCAGAGCAAAAGTGACCTAATCTTTGTTTTGACTTTCTTCTTTACACATCTCAGCAAGACTGTGAGGGAAGTAGACACCATTGTTTTCATTTCTCAGCCTATCATCTAGTTCTTCTTACCAAAACATCCCAGCTAGGCTCAAACTAGCACACAGACATAAACTGGAACACACGAGGTTCCACCCCAACACAATAAAAACCTTCTTTGCTGTGAGCATGTCAGAGCACTGAAACAGGCTGCCCAGAGAGGCTCTGGAGCCTCCTTCCCTGAAGAGTTTCAAAATCCAGACGGACATGTTCTTGTGTGGCCTGCCCGAGATGATCCTGCTGTGTAATGATCTCCAGAGGTTACTTCCAATCCCTACCCTTCTGTGATTCTATGAAGATCTTCTCTAGTTTCAGGCGGAAGAGTATGATGTACTACGTGCATCAAAAAGCTCAACGCATGACACTTCAGTAAGCCCAGGTAGTTAATCTCCTATTTCTGCAGCACAATTGCAACTACTGGTAGAGAGAGTTGAGCAATTGTACATTAACCTGGTTTAAATCAAATCTGATGATAAAGGCAACATCAGTAAGTGCCTGACACCTTCACAGAATGGTAGGGGTTGGAAGAGATCTTTGGAGATCGAGTCCAACTGCCTTGTCAAAGCAGATCTTTCACACTTAGATGCAAACGGTCGTGGGCAGAGAAGATTAGCAAAGCACCCTCTTTTCCATCCTAGGATGGATCCCAGGGTGAGTCACTCTCTTCTCACATGCAGCAAGTGACAGGACAAGAGGAAAGAGCCTCAGGTTGTGCCAGAGGACGTTCAGGTTGGCTATTAGGAAAAACGTCTTCACAGACAGGATTACCAAGCATCGGAGCAGGCTGCACAGGAAGGTGGAGTCACCGTCCCTGGAGGGATTTCAAAGCCATGTGGATGTGGTGCTGAGGGACATGATGTAGTGGTAGTGGCTTTGCAGTAGTGGTGGAATTGCGAGCTCTAGGCGAACGGTCGGAGTTGATCTCCAAAATCTCCTCCAGCTTCGAGAGGTTTTAGGATTGCAGAATGCCGGAACCTCCAGGCTGCCATCGCACACAACCCTCTGTGCCAAGCGTGCTGCTGCCCTCCAGTGGCCACACAGCAAATAGCAGGCAGGGCTGCTCCACAGCAGCAGCCTCTGCCACCGCCGCACAGAACAACCCCAAGGTGACAGCATAGTACCGCTCAAAATACAAATACCACTACCTGAAACGAGCCTACAGGAGAGCTGGAGAGGAATTTTCGATAAGGGCCTGTGGTGATAGGATAAGGGACACCGGTTTGAAACAAGAGCAGGGTAGATTTAGACTGGATGTTTGGAAGCAGCTCTTCATTGTGAGGATGGTGAGACATCAGAATGGGTTGTCCAGAGAAGTTGTGGATGCCTCGTGCCTGGAATTGTTTAAGACCAGGCTGGATGAGGCTTTGAGCAAGCTGGTCTAGTGCAGAGGGGTTGGAACTAGGTGATCTTTAAGGTCCCTCCCAACTTAAGCTGTTCACCAACTCTACAAAACCAGCAGCAGAACAATGAAGCTCAGTGTGCCATCAATCCTAACCAATCCATACCTCCCACCATCACTACACCAATACATGAAAATTCATTTGCTCAGAGACAGTTCTTCTTAGAAGGAATTTCTCTGAGTAATAGTGTGCTGCTCCTATCAAACCTTTCTAACCCAGCACTACATCTCATGAAACACAAGCAGGCTTCGTTCATCTGTAACTCCTAGGAGGACAAAAGAGCAAAGTTCCAAATCTGCAGTGCTTTTTTTGTGAAGAAGCATCTAACACGGTCTTGGATTGATGGTTTGATGGTCTTGGAGGTCTCTTCCAAACAAAACAATTCTATGAACCTCAGATTGAAGAAGCAACAGAACCCATGTCATCTAAAGAATCTGGAGAAAGAAACAGAGGCAAGTAAATCACAGAATGGTTTGGGTTGGAAGGGACCTCAAAGATCCTCTAGCTCCAACTCCCCTGCCACAGGCAGGAACATCTCCTACTAAAGTGCTGCTGGCCTAATAGCAGCACTCTGTTCTTCTTCTGAACAGGAAAAATGGAAAGCAAGAAATGTTGTAGGCTGTTTTCTGTAAAGACTGCTCAGTTAAAGTCTCCTACAACCTCCTCAAAAGAAAAAGGTTTTCAGTTAAATAATTCTGTGTGTATCACATCACATGCAGGCTTCTTACAGGCTTAAACAGGGATACAAATGAGATGAAACCTCTAAGATTAACTGAGTATGGGACTGCCTCTTCTGTTTCTTGACAAGGTACACAGAAGGTATACCCTACACAACTGCAGGTTCTGATATCCTGTAGGAGCACAAATGTCAGTAATACTTCATTGCCAAAATCTGCTGGACAAAAACTGTATTGTGGGCTGCATCAAGAGGAGTGTGGACAGCAGGTCAAGAGAGATTTTTCCTGTTTGCTCTTGTGAGACCCCACCTCGATTACTGTGTCTAGTACTGGTGTCTCCATCATAAGCAGGACATAGAACTGTTGCAGCACGTCCAGAGAAGGGTCACGAAGATGATCCAGAGAGCTGGAGCAGCTCTGCTATGAGGACAGGCTGAGGGTGCTGGAGTTGTTCAGCCTGGAGAAGGCTCCAGGAGGACCTTATAGCTGCCTTCCAATTCCTGATGGGAACCTACAGGAAGGCTGGAGAGGGACTTCTCATAAGGGTGTTGTGTGGTTTGAGGCCAATTGGAATATTTTAATGAGAAAAATTAGATTATAGGTTGTAAAAATAAGAAAATGGTGAGGTCTACTGCACTCATAGGTTTGCTGAGATGTATGAAAACAAGGACACAAACAGATAAGAGAGTCTGTTGGTGTCTGTGTTTCTCCGTTGCTTCAAACATATTAACTGCTTCTAGCTGGATCTGTGTAACCCAACTAACATTCCGCTCCTAACTCCCCTTGCCAAACTTTTCAACTCATTTTGCATGTAAGGCAGGTTCTGGGATAAGAGTGTGGGGTGGAAAGAAGGTGGAAGGGTGGTTGGGAGCCCCTCCTGGGCAACTCTGATTTCTGGGAGGAGTGCTGTGTTTCTGTATTACTTGCAACTTGTGTATTTCAAGGAGATCTTATAGTAGCCTTCCAGTACCTGAAGGGGGCCTACAGGAAGGTCTATTTACAAGGTCTTGTAATGACAGGACAAGAGCTAATGGGTTTAAGCTGGAAGAAAGGAGATTTAGACTAGATGGTAGGAAGATGTTCTTTACAGCAAGAGCGGAGAGACACTGGCACAGGTTGCCCAGGGAGGTTGTGGATGCTTCCTCCCTGGAGGTGTTTAAGGCCAGGCTGGATGAGGCCTTGAGCAGCCTGCTCTAGTGGGAGGTGTCCCTGCCTATGGCAGGGGGTTGGAGCTGGATGATCCTTGAGGTCCCTTCCAACCTAAACCACTCTATGATTCTATTTCTGTACATAGCTGTAATTACTTGTAATATATTGTATATACCTATGTATATATATACTTATAAACTGTGCTAAGCTGGCAATATAAAGCTTCATTCCTTAACTTCCAGCTGTCTAAGTCTAGGCTGGGTGAATCCATTGTCTGGGGGGGGCGGTAAGTAACCCCCAAACCATCACAGGTGTCTGGCAATAGGACAAAGGGGAATGGTTTTAAGCTGAGAGAGAGTAGGTTTAGAGTGGGTCTCAGAAGGGTCTTCAATACAAAGGTAGCGAGATTCTGGAATACGTTGCCCAGAGAGGTTGTGGATGCACCTGCCCTGGAGGTGTTCAGGGCCAGGTTGGAAGAGGCCTTGAGCAACCAAGTTGAGAGGCCTCCCTGCCTAGGGCAGAGAGGCTGGAGTAGATGCTCTGTTAAGGCCCCTTTCAACTGAAGCCATTCTACCAAGAAACTAACAAAGAAAGAACTGAAGACATATGCAACTGGCTTTGTTAGATTAGCTTGAGAGTTTGGTGAGCAGCTGCTGTTAACACATCTTACATCTCTGCAAAGGGAAACAGACACTTTTGGCAAGAGAACTAAACATGTTACATTACTGTTACTGAAAATCCCCTTTGTGTAGGTAATTTTAGACAACTCACTATCATTTTAACAGTTAAATTCTATTTTATGCTGTGAAAACAAAACAAATTAATTATTACTTCGTGTTTGGGGTTCAACAATAAAATTAGTAACAAAGTACAAACGAGAACCTTAAAGATTCCACTTTACCTGTAAATGCATTGGGCTTTACAATCACCGAATCAGGTCCACTGGAGAGTATTGGCCTCTTGATATTCACATCACTAGAACAAATAATAATAATTTGTATTTGTAAAACTGACTGTAAAGTTTGAAGGTAATATTAAGTCTCATTTTTTTAAACCCACTTCAAAGAACTACATACAACTCACACTTATTTTTTTTCTTTTTGCTTCAAGTTTATTCTACTTCCTGTACCGTCCCTGCAGGGATTCAAGAAATGCATCGACATGGAACATTGAGGTATGGTTTAATGGCCATTTAATTAGGTTGATGGCTGGACTTGATGATCTGAGAGGAATTTTCCAGCTGAAATGATTCTATGACTCCATGACTCATGGCCTAAAATTGTTAAGATTTGTAAGTCTTCCTGAGCAACCAGGAACCCAGAGCTCTACATGCAAGATAACTATCGCTGAAGATAAAGGCAGTCAGTATCTTGTGTGAAAATAAGCCTCAAACCTCTACTTTTTTTAGTATTGTGGTTTAACCTAGCAGGCAGCTCAACACCACACAGCTGCTGTTCAACAACTCACACCTGCTCCAGCAGGCACACACCTCCTGTAAGGCAATATGCCCTATTTCACAGAATCAGAGACTGTTAGGGGTTAAAAGGGATCTCTGGAGGTCATCGAGTCAAAGCCCCTGCCAAAGCAGGATCACCTAGGGCAGGCCACGCAGGAAAGAGAACAGGAAGATTTGGAGGCTGCAGAAAAGGAGGCTCCACAATCTCTGGGCAGCTTGGTGCAGTGCTCTGGCATGCTCACAGCAAAGAAGTTCCCCCTCATGTTGAGGTGGAACTTCCTGTGCTCTAGCTTATACCCACTGTTCCTTGTCCTATAACTGGACATCATCATAAGGAAACTGTCATCTCACCTTGAGATGCACCCCTCAGATATTTATAGACATTAATAAGATCCTCTCTCAGCCTTTTCTTCTCAAGAACAGTCCCAAGTCTTTCAGTCTTTCTTCACAGAAGAGATGCTCAAGTTTATTATATCATCCTCACAGCCTCCCTTGGACTCTCTACAGTAGATCTCTGTCTCTCTTGAATTTGGGAGCCCAAAACTAGATACTATATTCCAGGTGTGGTTTCACTAGGATAGAGTAGAGGGGGAGAAGAACCTCCCTAGAGCTGCTGGACACAACCAACAGTTGGCCTTAACTAACTACACAAAACTGTATTGACTGAGTCTATGTAAGTTCAACAACATCCATACCTTTGGAAAAAGAGGCTCTCCTCTTGTGTCAGAAGACCTTTCTGATATCCACCCTTGGCATGGTTGATTCGGCTGGTACAGGACAGTTTCCGAGGTTTATAACAGAACCATGGCTCCCCAGTGTAGAGATCTGTGAAGTTGCAGACTGGCTGATCTCCAGGCAAGCAAACATTGCATTCAGTAGTTTCTGAATACCTTCCAGACTTGAAGGAGCTTTTGAAATAGACTCTGTCTGGCCTTTCTTCTCGTAACCGCAGGAGGACTTGGATTGCTTCACTCGGATGGACAAGCGACACAGAAACTTTGACTTCTCCCGGCCAAAGCAAAGTAAAGAAGACTTTATAAAGGCCATTATGGCAATCTACAACCCTTCCTGTTGCTCCAGCTTTCAGCAGAGGAGAGTGAATTCGTGCCTGTAGGTAGTCTCCACCGTACTGCTTCGGTTTTCCTTGGAAATCCTTCAGACGAACAAGTACCTCTAACTGATCACCCACCTTAAAGGACCCACTGGGTTTCACAATCACAAAGTCACTATGGAAGGGGTCAGTGCTTTGTAGAAAGGCAGTTCTGCTGTCAGGGGGATTTGGCCACTCTATTGCAGCAAGCAATGATTCCTCTTCCACTTGTTCCCTTTTGGACAAAGCCTGCTGCTTATAACCACAGTAAGGCTTCCTGGTAGTTTTGGTTGTCTGGGACAGAAAGTGCTGGACATTGTTTTCTGTTATCCAGTTTGATCCTGAAATTGTGTCATCATCTAAGTTCTGGAGAGGGGGACAAAAATATATTACCTGAAACTCTGATATTAAACACCAAAAGAGAAGCATCAAAATGCTGATTTAGGACCAGAGAAACTGGTGAAGGGTCTGGAGAACAAGTCCTGTGAGGAACAGCAGAAGAAAGTGGGGTTGTTTAATCTGGAGAAAAGGAGGCTGAGGGGAAACCTTATCTGAAAGGGGAACCTGAAAAGAGGTTGTAGAGAGGCTGGGGGGTTAGTCTCTTCTCACAAGCCACAATTGATAGGACAAGAGCAAATGGCATCAAGTTACACCAGGGTTGGACATAAGGAAAAAACTCTATATCCAAAGGGTTCTCAAAGTCTGCAACAGGCTGCCCAGGGGAGTAGCTGAATCACCACCCCTGGATGTATTTAAAAGTCCTCTAGATATGGTGCTTAAGGATATGGTATAGCAGTAGCTCTGGTAGAGACAGATAATTATTTAACTTGATGATCTTGAAGATCTTTTCTAACCATGGTGCAGCAGTTTAGAAGCTAATGCTCTACTTTGGTTTTAAACTATAAACAAGAGAGAGAAACTTCCTGGACATCCTTTTGAACATCAATTAAATGAGCAGGGCATTGGTTGTAAAATACTAATAAAGATGAAGTCTAGTATCAGTTATTGGTTTGCTAAGAGGGATAAAACAGCAACATATAACCAATTTTTCACTCTTTGGTCCCTTTGCCTTCCACTTTCCACCTCCTCCACTGCACATCTGTGCATAACTGAATACTACTGACCAGATAACATGCAAGATCTTGCTGGCTTTCTATCTGGGGGAGAGAGGTGGTGTTGGTGTTGGGCCCTTCTGGGCTTTCTTTGTGCAAGGGGGAGGATTGGTTTTCTGTATTATTTGTAAGTTGTATATAGTTGTAAATCAATTTTGTATCTATGCTTGTAAATTAGCTTTGCTGTAAAATATCACTTCACCTTACTTCCAAGGTGTCTGAGCTGCTCTGGTAAATTTTATGTGGGGGGCAACTTCTCAATCCAGCACACATGGCCATTCTGTGAATTACAGACTTGTATTTTCTGAAGCAATCCCAAGAACTGGGCTTTGCTTTTACAGCTTCATAGGTAATTAAGTGAAGCAATTTTATTAGAAGATACTGTTCTAGACTGAGCCTAGCTGGGATATTTTGGTGAGAAGGATTACAGGCTGTGAAAAAGGAAGCAATGGTGATGGCTGCTGCACTCATAGGCTTGCTGAGATGCGCAAGAATGTACACAGATAAGGCAGCTGATTGCTCTCTGTCTTTGGTGCTGCACTTTTCTCTAACCTAACCTGCTGTCTGTGTGACTAATCCATCTGCTTCTTAACTCCCTGGACAACCCTCCAAACTACCTTGAGTGTAAGGCCAAGTCTGGGGTAAGGTAGAGGGGTGGGAAGAAGGTGAAAGGGTGGTTAGGAGGCCCTCCTGGGGACTCAAGTTTCTGGGATGGGTGTTGTGTTTCTGTATCACTTTTTAACTTGTATGTTCTGTATATATTGTAAATATCTGCTTGTATATTGTGCTAAGATGTAACCATAAAGCTTCATTCAATTCCCAGATCGACTGAGCCTAGTTTAGGTGATTTTCTTTACGTGTGAGGGGGCAGGTGACACCCAAACCATCACAGACACAAATCTGTAACTTTAACTGTCTCCTGAAGAAGCAGGTTACTCTGCTCTGACCAAAAAAAGAAGTTACAAAAGGTTGTATGATGAAACAGTAAATTTTAACTAACATTTCATTTTCTTACAACAGTAACATTTTAGCCTTTAATCACAATGAGGTCTAATAGTTGTCACTATGATACATGTAAATCAGGTATCTTTGAGATGCTGTACTATGGACGAAGTTGATGCACACCCTGAACTTGCCTTCTAGTGAAGCCTACTGCCTGCAGTGGCTGCAGTCACTTACCTCATTACACTCACGTTGTTACTTCTCTACTTGAAACCACAGAATGGGAGGGGCTGGAAGGCCTCTCCTGCTACGTTTTTATTTTGACTGTGCCAGCCTATTAAAACCATCTGAAGAACACCGAGGTTCAATCCGCTTTTTGAGGGAAAAAACAGTTAAGCAATAGAAAGCAGCACTGTTCTGAAGCCTGTTGCATAAGAAGCTGGTTTTGATAAGCTTAAGCTGAGAGGATAATGAGGATACTAGGATGTGGGATGGATATCCAGGTTAACTCCAAGACCTCAGACTGAAAGTGGTGATGTTTTGGCTATAAAACCTAAACCAACAAGTATTTGCAGACACAAAAAGCTACTACCGCAGCAGGAGCTTTTGCTTCCATTTTACTTTTCCACTCAGGATTTAACCAATTACCCCTGAAGGCTGTGTTAACAGAGAACTATTTCTATTTTCTATCACAGCAGGCAAAAGTGCAAACGTCTCAGTGCACATTACTTTTACTAAACAAAGATGAGAATCCATCTTTGGCACGGTTCTACTTTACTTCTTACCTACGTGCACTCTTGAATCACAGAAAGTTTATTGTTTGTGATACCTTCACAAGATCCTCCTTTTAGAATCACAGAATCAGTCAGGGTTGGGAGGGACCACAAGTATCACCTAGATGCAACTCCCCTGCCATGGGTAGGGACACCCTACCCAAGATCAGGCTGGCTAGAGCCTCATCCAGCCTGGCCTTGAACACCTCCAGGGATGGGGCCTCAGTCACCTCCCCGGGCAACCCATTCCAGGCTCTCACCACTCTCATGGTGAAGAACTTCCTCCTCACATCCAGTCTGATTTGGTCATGCATATATACATATGACAGAAAATACTGCACAGAAATATTTTATCAAGTTAACTATACATTTTGATGCATCCAACAGATGGCAACCATGTCTCAGCCAGTAAAAATATTTAAGTACCTTGCTAAGGAGGGATGGAGAGAAAAAAAAATGGCATTAAATTTCTGAACGTGTTCAGTGGAAGCTCTCACGAGAAAGCTTCAATATTTCAGCTGGCACATCAGGGCACAGGAGCACGGAAAAATTCCATGCAAATGAAGAAAAGAGATGGCTGTCCCAAAGGGAAAGGGTAAATCTAGCACTACTTTTAAACTTCCATAACCATGTTAGATAGATGGCTGTCTAAAAGGGCAGATCTAGCACTACTTTTAAACTCCTCTAAGTATCTTCAGGGGTTTTAACCCAGTCTTTCTGTACGAGATGCAGAAGATGTCACCGATGGCCGAGTTCGCCCTTCTGAAATCTTTCCAAGGCATACATAAACCTTTCAGTGGAAAAGGGTACAGAGAGCACCAAGCCAACAAACGTAGTCAGAAAGGAGAGCAGAGCACATAGTTCTCTGTCTCTAAAGCAGGTGACCTACACAGCCTTTACAGCCAAGCACAAGGCCAAAGCTCTTCATTTGTCTGCAACTCAGGGCCCAGACAAGCACTGTTCCTTCAGCATCTCCAGGTTACGACCCATAAAGAATACACCATACCACAATTTTTAACTCACTCAGTCTTGAAGGGACTGGGAGTGAGTAATGGAATCTCTGGCACGGTAAACCCAGAGCTTCTTCAATGGCCTGAAGGCCCATTCTTTCTCTAACATACCTGTTTATCCTTATAATCTTCTCTGAAGCCTAAACAGGACCATGTGTTGCAGAATTAGAAGCTTATATGTGAGCAGCCTTCCAGTACCTGAAGGTGCTACAAGACAGTGGAAAAGGAATTTTCACAAGGGTTTATAACGATAGGACAAGAGGGAATGGAATGAAGCTTGAGAAGTTTAGACTCAGACTGGCTGTAAGGAAGATACTCCTTATAGTAAGGGTAGTGAGACATTGGAACAAGTTACCCAGGGAAGTTGTGGATGCACACTCCCTGAAGCTGTTCAGTGCCAGGCTGGATGAGGCCTCAAGCAACCTGGTCTTGTGGAGTTTCCCAGGATCATCTCCAAAAAAATGCTCATGTTCTCCTACCCCTGTGGATACACATCTTGCATTGAGGCAGATACATACTCTGTCCTTACTCTGTTTCTTATTCCTTCCCTCAGTGCCGTTTCACATCTCCTGTATGTTCAGAAGTCTTAGCAAGTCCATACAGAACTGTGGGCTCTCTATTTAGCAGCAAGAACAAAATGAAATGTCTCTAGGGAAGGCAGATAAAGAGCAGTTCTCATGATTTCTCAAGAGCCCTCTTCCTTCATAGAATCACAGAGCTGCTGCGGTCAGAAAACACCTTATGCCACAGACTGGTCTAGCTTTTCATAGTCTCCATGGTGAACAACACTTGCCCTGCTTTACTTGTTTCCATACACGCTCCATTCTGGCTGTCTTGATTTGGAGTACAATTCCCAAAGCCTTTTTGCTTGCTTGGTTGCTGGGCTCAAGGCTTTTTTGTTTGTTTGCATGTGAGGGGTGGTTAGGTTTTAGGTTTCTTCTATTTTCATTTGCTGCTTTCTGAAGTTAACAAGAACCCAAATGTGACAACGAGGTAATTTAATGGATGTCTGACAAACAGGACAGCATGGATTACATGTCAATTAGGCACAAACAAATCCACAAGCTGTTCCTGGTGCATGAGAGATGGCATTAAAAGGGAAAAAAATGAAGCTATATTTTCAGAATTAATGAAGATTTCATCTCAACTACTCAGCTTTTAGCATCCTCACTGCCAACTAAACAAGAAATAAAACATACAGCCCCAGCCAGGCAATCATGCTCTCAAATTGATGCTAGAATGGTCACAGGGTATTTGGTTAGACCTGCAATGAACACTTCTTCTCAGTTAAACACAGTGATGTCAGTGGCTGATAAAAAATACATTGAATATTTCAACTGCTGCTGAAAAGACAGAACTCCAAAGCCTAGTGTCTTCCAACAGCTATAGCTCTTGGCTTGGCCTAGTACGTTCAGAACCATTGCTGCAAACCTTTCTAAGTCACCAACGTTAGAGTTGGAAATACAACAGAAGCCTGCCAGCTGACGGGCAAGGGAGGAGAGTAGAGAAGTTCCAGCTTGCCCAACACAGTCTTTGCGTGTAATACTTGAAAGTGAATAAACCCCACTTACTAAAAGGTAAATCATCTTGTAATCAGAGATGAAGTACCTGCAGTGTGCTAGTTGGAAGCTAGCTGAAGTGTTTTGGTGAGAAGAACCAGACTACAGGCTGCGAAAGGAAAACAATGGTGATGTCTACTTCGCTCATAGGCTTTAAATAATAAGGGAAGAAAAGTGAAGGACATCTCCGACATGGGTAGAGCTGTTGAAAGGGTGTCACTAATAGCTTAAGAATTCAAGAGGGAAGACTCCAGCAACATGAGAAAGTACGAAATCCAAAGGAGAAAAAGCAGGGAGGCTAGCTGATCAGGCCTTAGCTCTTTCACTTGAGTCAGAAAGATGACATCATTTTGGGATGAGAAACATGTCTGGTACATTTACAAACATGTTTTCAACAGTAATCAACAAAGAGGTCTGGACTCGGTCTTCAGAGGTCCCTTTTAACCCCTACCTTTCTGTCATTCTGTAATCCTCAAGAGGGACACGGGAAACCACTAGAGAGATAACAGAGGCTACAAGGATGATGAAGGAACTAGAATACCTGCCTGATGATGAAAGGCTGAGAGACCAGGAACAGTTTAGTCTGAAGAAGAGAAGGCCAAAGGACAACAGTCACAAACTGGAACCCAGGAAGTTCTACCTTAGATGAGGAAGAACTTCCTTGCTGCGAGGGTGCCAGAGTCCAGGACCAGGCTGCCTAGAGAGGCTGCAGAGTCTCCTCTCCTGGAGACTTTTGAGACATGTGGATGTGTTCCTGTGTAGCCTGCCCTGAGTGATGCTGCTTTGGCAAGGGGGTTAAAGTCTCCAGAGGTCCCTTCCAATCTCCACCATTGCATAAGCAGCAGCAGCCCTCTTCTCAAAGTCTGAACAAATTTGCTTACAGATACTCTGTGAAAGCTTTCTAAGAGCTTTTTTGGCTTTGATCCCTGACTGAAAAGAATCAGCACAGATACCTGTACTAGGCTGCCTACAATGTTGTGCCAAAGAAATAAATACCAGAGCAGATCCATTCAGAAAAGTCACGAGAACAAAAGCTGTTAGAGGTGCCTGTTACAGTGTAAGAGCTACCAGCAACACAATACTTAACTGAGTTTAGAGTGTCAGGTATGTAAAGGTCAACAAAACCATTGAGATACTTATGAATAGTGGCCAGAAAAATCAGAGAGTAAGTACCCATTTTACTCTCAAATCCCTAACAGAACTCTTCTTTTTTGGTGCTTAGGACCATGGCTTAGTGGTAGTGGCAGGATTGTGAGCACTAGGTGAGTGGTTGGACTTGATGATCTCTTCAACCCCAACAGTTTCATGGTTCTGTGGTTCTAAACACAATTTTTAAAGTAGCCTAAAGACTCAAAATATCAACATCATAGGCCAAAAAACAGGCAGAGACAAGGAAAGGAAAGCTACCTTTTATGTTACACAAACGTGATCACACTGAAACCAAAGGTCCATCAGACAGCATTTTGATTTCCAGTAGTTTCCAACACAAGTACATGGAAAAGAATAGAGGCTAACTATGCTGTGATACTTCCCAATTAATACTTAATCTAGTTCACTTGTCCTGCTGTCCATGTTTCTTTTGATGCAGAAGAGGACACGTTTTGGCCTTCTGGGCTGCAAGCACGCAATGCTGGCACAATATGCTCTACACAGTCTTACTGCAAGGACTTCTGCAGCTTTGCAATCCATAAAAAACACACCCCTGCTTCCTCTGAATTCACCATCTGCAGTTTTTATTTAATGTCTCCACCACTACTGGAATAGGTAACAAACATTCACCCTTTAGTTATTGATTCTGCGTTAATCGTGGGTTTCAACCTCCCAGACATCCTCTTTGCCCTTATCTGAATCTCTTCCAATGCAACTATATCTTTTTTAGCTTGAGACAGGATATTATAGTCTCTCTTTTGGATCATTTAATTTGGCCATCACTAGCCAGGAGGTAATAAGACTCTGTCAGCAGGATATACACAACCTAAAAGCAGAAAGCAATTATTGATCAGCTAAGCTGCATAAAAGGTAGCTATAATTTGATGAGGTTTTAAGCTTAAGCATTTTTATGCTCATCCGCCAACTGCTGCATTGGATGGGTAGTCTGGCCAGGCAGGCAGCCAAAGGACAGGGTCAAGCCTCCAAGGCTCCCTGGAACCATCCTCAGTGATTTCATCTGTCTTGTCTTCAGCCTGGGGTTACTGACTAATGCAGTTTGAAAGTACCTCTGCCCTAAAGTGGTCAATAAAATAAAGAAATATGCAAGTTAGACACAGCAGAAGGAAAAAGGAAAAGGCAAAGAGTCGTTGTTGATCTCCAGCAGTACAGGCTGGAGATCAACTAGCTAACTAACAGCTCTGCAGAAAAAGACAGTTTAGTGGTCATGGTAATGGGTCATGGTTGAACATTAATGACTATGATTCCAGTGGACAGCAAACTGACCCTGTCTCAACAGCATGGCTTTGTGACAATCAATTAACAAGAGTATAATAAGCTTTTTTCTGGAGCAAAGTGATAATCCCCCTCAGCTTAACCCCAGTGAAGCAATACCTAGAATATTGAGTTTGGTTATGGATACTCTGCACCAGAGTCAAGCTGGAGAGATCAGCTAAAAACCCTCAACATGACAACCTTTCAAATCCTACCATTCTCCCTCCCAAATCCTAGCATTCTGTGATCCTGTGGATGAGACCAGTCTTTTCTCAGGGGTGTCAACTACAGGACAAGGGATAACATGCACAAACTTGAACATAAGAAGTTCCATCTAAACCCACGGAGGAACTTCTCTAATTTAAGGTTGATGGAGCACTGGAACAGGCTGCCCAAATAGGTGGTGAGTTTCCATCTCCAGAGGCTTTCAAAACCTGCCTGAATGAGGGGAGTTGGAGTAACTCCAGATGTCCCTTTGAACCCTTACCAGGGGACAGAAAGGTGACACTAAGGGAAACAGACTCAGGGGGGCAGGGGCGTTGTGGCTTATTTGGAGCTTTTGGGGGATGTTTGTTTGGTTGTTTTTTTGTTTTAAATGTCAGGAAATGACAGAGAGAATCTAACCACATTCTTTCACTACCTAAAAGGTAGTTACAGAGGAACCCAGAACACAGGTACACACTAAGACAACAAGAGGCAGCTTCCACAACAGGTAAGAGAAACCTACTTCCTCACGAGGAGTGCAGGAAGGTTGTGAGATGTGACTGTCACTGAAGACCATCAAAACTCAGTTCAAAAATATCCTATGCAATCCAAGCTAAATCTGAAGTGTGGAGGATGGTGTTGGATTAAATACCTCCAGACACCCTTTCCACTCTGAGTTTTCTGTGATTCCAAGCATAAATGCTCTTAGCCACAATTCTAATCTTATAGCTCAAAGGGGAATAATGTTCTTTGAGCTCTTCTCAAGAAGAAAAAAGTTTCACTTACCTCTAACTGAAAAAAATTATGGACCAGCACCACGACAGCCAGTACTGCCATAAGCAGGCAGAAGATCTGCAGTCTGAACGAGTCACGCCACATTGTCCGTTCGTGTACTTCCCTCCCATGTTAGGTGTTGCCATGACTTCCATCCACCACCAACATGAACATTGTTTTGTCTCAGTAGGGCACAAGAAAATTCAGTTGATTTCCACTTCATTCCTGCAAATGCATTTACAAAAATTTTCTAAGTCTCAAAAGTTTAATACTGAAAGTACCTAAATGATAGAACTTCACACAACAACAACTGCTACAACAGAACTGTTCAGTCAGGACAGATTTTTGTGGCATAAAGCTGAATGGTCCTATCTATTTTGTTACCTAAATCTCAAGGGAAAAAATTATCATTAATAAGAAGAACAGAAAAAGGCAAAAGAAGAGAACAACACTTCTGACATCAAAATAATCAAACAACAACTACTTATTTATATACATATACATGCCATTAACTACATATATATGCCACACTGTCGCCATTCAGACATTATATGCCCAAGACTTCTAACAGAAACTTGATGGTTTAGACATCCTCCCTTCTAGTTCATCAAATCATTTAGGTTGGAAGAGACCTTCAAGATCATTGAGTCCAACCTTTACTGGAACATGTCCAGAGAAGGGTGACGAAGCTGAAGAGAGGCCTGGAACACAGCCCTGAGAGGACAAGCTGAGGGAGCTGGGGGTGTGCAGCCTGCAGAAGAGAAGGCTCAGGGCAGACCTCACTGCTCTCTATAACTATCTGAAGGGAGGTTGTAGCCAGGTGGGGGTTGGTTTCTTCTCCCAGGCAACCAGCAACACAACAAGTAGACAGAGTCTCCAGTTGTGCTGGGGGAGGTCTAGGCTGGATGTTAAAAGGAAGCTCCTCACAAAGAAAGTGATTTGCCATTGGAATGAGCTGCCCAGGGAGTCACCGTCCCTGGAGGTGTTCAAGAACAGACTGGATGAGGAACTGAGTGCCATGGTCTAGTTGACTAGACAGGGCTGGGTGATAGGTTGGACTGGATGATCTTGGAGGTCTCCTCCCACCTGGTTTGATTTGGTTTTTGTAACATATAGTAAGTCATCTTTTAAATAAAATTTAACTCTCATTATATATATTACTTCTTTAAGGCTGCTTGATAGCTAAAGCATTATAAAAATCAGACTCCACAATCACTGATAAACAGTTATCACAGCTTGATGCTTAGAATAGAATCAATCAGGTTGGAAGAGACCTCCAAGATCATCCAGTCCAACCTAGCACCCAGCCCTATCCAGTCAACCAGACCATGGCACTAAGTGCCTCAGCCAGGCTTTTCCTGAACACCCCCAGGGACGGTGACTCCACCACCTCCCTGGGCAGCCCATTCCAATGCCAATCACTCTCTCTGGGAAGAACTTCCTCCTAACATCCAGCCTGTACTTCCCTCGGCACAACTTGAGGCTGTGTCCCCTTGTCCTGTTGTTGGATGCCTGGCAGAAGAGACCAACCCCCACCTGGCTACAACCTCCCTTCAGGTAGTTGTAGACAGCAATGAGGTCTGCCCTGAGTCTCCTCTTCTCCAGGCTGCACACCCCCAGCTCCCTCAGCCTCTCCTCATAGGGTTTGTGTTCCAAGCCCCTCACCAGCTTTGTTGCCCTTCTCTGGACACCTTCCAGCACCTCAACATCTCTCTTGAGTTGAGGAGCCCAGAACCGGACACAGCACTCAAGGTGTGGCCTGACCAGTGTTGAGTACAGGGGAAGAATAACCTCCTTCATCCTACTGGCCACACTGTTCCTGATACAGGCCAGGATGCCATTGGTCCTTTTGGGTGCTTAGTTCATCTCACTTTTAGATCTTTCTTTTTTAGAGGGACAACTTTGAGGCAGTCATTTTGCTATCAAAAAGGGGACCATTCTCGCAGAAGGAGAAGCTCCAAACACAGCAACAGACAACAGATGGCAAGAGCAGACAGTCAAAAGACACTAGTCTCTCCAAACCTAACACTTCTCCAAGCAGCATTAGTCATAAAACCATCCGCTGAATGCAACAACATCATCAGATCATTAGTTACACTATTATATATAAAGTTATCCAAAATTTAATTGGGAAGTGATACTATTAAGTGATATTTATTAAGACTAAGTGAAGAATGCTGAGCCAAGTTAAAATTACACATAACGATACAATAAATACCAAAATCAGCTAATTAAATAATAGTTTTACACATAAATATATTATAGAACAGAATAGAATGAATCAGGTTGGAAGAGACCTCCAAGATCATCCAGTCCAACCTAGCACCCAGCCCTATCCAGTCAAACAGACCATGGGACTAAGTGCCTCATCCAGGCTTTTCCTGAACACCCCCAGGGACGGTGACTCCACCACCTCCCTGGGCAGCCCATTCCAATGCCAATCACTCTCTCTGTCAACAACTTCCTCCTAACATCCAGCCTATACTTCCCCCGGCACAACTTGAGGCTGTGTCCCCTTGTCCTGTTGCTGGTTGCCTGGCAGAAGAGACCAACCCCCACCTGGCTACAACCTCCCTTCAGGTAGTTGTAGACAGCAATGAGGTCTGCCCTGAGCCTCCTCTTCTCCAGGCTAAACAACCCCAGCTCCCTCAGCCTCTCCTCATAGGGTTTGTGTTCTAGGCCCCTCACCAGCCTTGTTGCCCTTCTCTGGACATTCTCTGGTTATTGGTATAACCAGGACAGTCTCAAAATAGACCGCACCAGAAATTGCTTTACAAGGATAAAAGGGATTATAACATCAAATGCTTTGCTGAGAATCACAGAGATCGTATTTCTGACTGATGAACAAGCACTGAAAGAGCAAAGCATCAGTTAAAGTATCATACTGACAAAACACAACAAACCCACAGATTTGTTGGAACGGGTCCACGATTACATAAAGCACAAAACTCCTATAAAATATCAGCTTGGATTTTAAGCAATAACCAAAAACTCAAAAACCCAAATATGTTTAAACAGTAATTCAAGGGCTTGAATGACCACTGGAGAAACAGAAACAAATACATTAGAGAAAAAGGGAACTTCCAATTTTGTTGCTGAGCATTCTCTTTGAATTGCTGAAAAGCACCAGGCACTGAAAATTAATGGAATGTCATCTCATACATCTAATAAGGCCATGAGGCTATTCCCATGTATTTTTGTTCAAAATCTTCATGTTCTAAAACACTAAAATGTAGAAGTTTAGAGCTTTCTTTACACTAAAGGCTTTAACATACTTCCAGTTTCATAATCTCTAAATTACTGGCAACTACAGCTTTTTATATAACCTAAGTACACCAAAAAAGCTTTAGATTCTTACCCTAACCTTGGAGCATTCACTGAAGCTATCCACATGGAAGGCCAAAAATAACCTTGGAAACAACACAGACAAAAATAATTAAAACCAGCCATATATATATATACACACAAATATTTTTCATCCCATAGTGGTGGTTTGCTCGCAGTAACAATAAAATAAGATGGCAGTTAAGACTCAAAGTTTTCCTTCTCCAACAATCTAGGTATTTTTATTTCAAAGTATTTTAACTTCAGCTTTCCCTCCCCACTCCATTTATTGTAAGGTATTACTCCTTTCAGCCTTGTTCTGTGTTATTACATGCCCCATTTTGCCCAAAGATAAAGCCAAACACCAGAACAGTAGAATTTTTACATCTTCAAGCTCTCTTATACTCAATTACAGGATTGTTGGGCTGTTTTCAAGTCATTGTCAGCTTTCTATGCCAACCCTTCTCTAAGCTAGCAGTGTCACAGAACCACCTAGCGTGGTGGTCTCAGGTTGACATCTGGACTCGATGATCCTGGAAATTTTTCTCTACCAGAAATGATTCTGTGGTCGTCCACAGAACTGCCATGCAAATTGCTAAAGTAGGTGGCTCATTAACTCCCCATGCCAAAGCCACACCGCAAGGTTTCCGGGCTAGATGCTTGCACTGCCAGAGGTCACGGAAGGAGCACATTTCACAGAATTATGGTGTTGTCGAGGTTGGAAAAGACCTCTAAGATCATCAAGTGTAATCACCGATTCAACATCACCATGGCCATAAAACCATATCCCAAAGCGCCATGTCCACACGTTTCTTGAACACCCCAAAGGATGGTGACTCCATCAGCTCATTGGGCAGCCTGTTCCAACGCCTGAACACTCTTGCTGGAAAGAGTTTTGGTGTTGTAAATCTCCCCGGCAGAAAGCCAGGCCATTTCCTCTCGTTCCATCACCTGGTACTAGAGAGAAGAGACTGAACCGCACCTCACTTTAACCTTCTTTCAGGGAGTTGTAGAACGCAACGAGGTCTCCACTCAACCTCCTCTTAGCCTCCTCTTCTCCAGACTAAACAACCCCAGCTCTCTCAGCCGCTTCTCATCCGACTTTCTCTCCAGACCCTCCCTCCACCAGCTCCCTTTGTTGGAAACTGCTGTTCCCAACTCAGCCTTATGCCTTACCAAGCGGGGCTCGAAGCCCCGACAGCAGCTTTGCCATGGAGGTCAGCAGAGCTAGCTGCAGGATCCCGGCTTTGCGGCAGCTCCCTGCGGCAGCCCCGAGGCAGGAAAACAAGGCGGCTCCCCCAGGGCCGTATCAGCGCTGCCCGGCCCCACAGACAAGGAATAAGCACCCGCAAATAAAGAACGGAGCAGTAAGTACCGCTGCCGGCAATGGGTATTGTAAAGCTACATCTTGCTGCTTTGAGGTTACTTCTGTTCGCGGTCCTTCGGCTCGGGGCACACCTCTGCTTGTGGCTCGGCAGCCCCAAGCACCAATCAGGGCACACGCGGCATGGCCGGCCGGGCTCCAAAAGCCGTGATAGCTCGTACCCCTCTCGAACAGCAGCCCCTGCACCGGCAGGAAGCAGCTTCAGCTACAGATGTAAAATCCGAGCCACGCAGACAGCGCAGCTGTGAGGACAGTGACGGCGGGAGGGCCGCTGCAGCCTGGGACCGGGACGACGGCAGGACACCCGCCGGCCCCCACTTCACTCCAGCGCCCGCCCCCGCCGCAGCGCCCCTCGCCCGAAGCCGCTGGGCCTCCCTACAGTGGTCCTGGCCTCACTGCTGCCGTCCCCTCGCCACGGCCGCCCCGCTTTCCCCCACTCCCTCCTCACATAAGCCGCACAGGCCCGACCAGCGGTACCCGACGTCCGCTCACCACAGGCCCGGCGTCGGCTCAGCCGCTTATCCACTGGCCGCGCCGCCCCTCCCTCCGCGCCGCCCCTC
>WAAF01016943.1:0-55932 GCA_013400475.1 Tricholaema leucomelas
GTAGAATAAAAACTTAAGTAGAATAAAATACAAACTAAATTAGAATAAAATAAAAACTAAAATTAGAAAATAAAAACTAAAGTAGAATAAAATTTAAAAACAAAATGGAAGTAAAATGATAAGAATTGAATAATCAAAATTGAATAATAAAAGCTAAAGAAAACAAACAATTAAATAAAATAGACAATAGGTAACAGAAATGATAAAAGTCATCAATCACATAAACACAACAAAAACAACCCAAAAACTAAAATTAGTTGGAAACAAAACAGGATAAAGGAGATAATAAAATAGGATAATAAGCCCTAATAAAACATAAACCCTAATGCACCATCACAGAAGTCAAGAATAAAATTCAAGCCTAATTTTTTTCAAGTCTAAACATAGATTTTTAAACCCCTTCAACAATACAGAGGCATCTTCATCTCTAATTTACAGGTTTACAGCAGGCAAAAGCTGTGGTGAGCAACAATCCCCTGCCCTTTACCCACCTCTAGAAAGAATCAAATGAGCAAACATGTTTCTACCCTATTTATGTTCTCTAAAAGAATAAATCAATAAATAACCATAAGGTAAGGAAGGTGAAGGCAGAACTTACTTTCAGTGCAGATGGGGCAGCATCCTTTCCTGTTCAGGATTTTACCCTGGGTGGGAGAAAGAGAGGCTGCTTTAAGGAGGGTTCTTTGGAGCAGGGGCTGGAGGAGCCTTGGAAAAGAGTTAGAGCTGTGCTTGAATCTGTCTTACAGCTTCAAACATCAAGGTGTTAGAACCAGGCACAAGGACTCAGGAGAGCTTCCTGGCAATCAGATAGAAGCAATGGAATGCTCAAAGGCTTCTCTGTTACCACTTTTCTCTTTAGAAACAGCATGAGAGAATTTTGGACTAGTGTATTGTTGGGTACCTGAAGCAGATTAGCCATGGGGTTGGCAAGGCTGTTATAGCCATGGGGTTGGCAAGGCTGCTAGCTTTTCCCTCACCTCCCAGGATGCACCTATTGCCAATGCACATCCACTGCACAGAGGCTCCATCTCCACCCTCTCTCCAAATCATCCCATTCCCCTCTAAAATTGAAGAGATCAGATTTGCCCAGATTTCTTTCATGCCTAAAATCTTTCTCACCAAAGCTCACTACCAGTCAGGGCCCAATACCCACAGAGGGCACACAGCCAAGCATGTGCATCATCTGCAAGCAAACTATTTGGTCTGATCACAGTAAAATGGGCAACAGGTTCAAGTCTTTATTTACTCCTCTCTTTATCTGCCCCTCCGCTCAAGTTGTTTTATTTAAGGTTGTGGGCAACAGGTTCAAGTCTTTATTTACACCTGTCTTTATTTGCCCCTCTGCCCAGGTCATTTTATCTATTGTTGTGGGCCATAGGTTCAAGTCTTTGCCCCTGTCTTTATTTGCCCCTCTGCCCAGGTTGTTTCATTTATGGTTGTGGGCAACAGGTTCCAGTCTTTATTTACTCCTCTCTTTATTTGCCCCTCTGCCCAAGTTGTTTCATTTATGGTTGTGGGCAACAGGTTCCAGTCTTTATTTACTCCTCTCTTTATCTGCCCCTCTGCCCTGGTTGTTTTATTTATGGTTGTGGACAACAGGTTCCAGCCTTTATTTACCCCTCTGCCCAGGTTATTTTACTCATGGTTGCATCATACACAAGGCTGGCCAGAAGCAGGAGGCACGCCTTTGTGTAGATACATCCACCCTCCTTTTGGATCTCCATCTGGTTTTACTGACATCCCCTAAAGCTAACCATCAGCTAGAGGACAGGCTTGGAAAATTTCAGCCTGAATGATGTGGTTTTCCAAGCAGTAACTGGCTTGGGTTACAACAGAACTTATGGTGATGTTGGACCTCCCCCACATTCCCACAGACAGGGATGGAAGTGGCATATGGAGCTGTGCTGCTCCCCAGCAGTTCCACACCGAGCAGGTGAGCAAGGAGCAACCAGCAAGCGCAAGCAAGCAGAGCTGTGCTGTTCTGCCCACTCAACAGGACAGAACAGCTCATGGCAACAGACAAGATGTAGGTTGCAGGTCTATGAAGAGAGCAGCAAAAGGGGGACAAAGAGCAAGCCCTGCTGCTGTCTGCCTTGCTTTGTGCCTATGGTGCTGCCAAGCTCAGACAATGCACATGGGGAGAAATGAACCTCAAGTATCTGCTGGAGTGGAGCTGAGCATGCTGTGTCCTGCTCAAGATGCACCCAGATGAGATGAATGAGAGCTTGGTGATGAGTGCAACTGGGCTCATCATCTGCAGGGCAGAAAAGTCAGCATAAGCTTGTCTGGGATGTGCAACTCTGTTTGAACAGGACCTGAGGCACATCTGGACTTGAGAAAAGGGCTGGATCAGAGTTGCTCTGGCAGCGTGGGCAATACTTAGGGCCTCACTGCAAAGAGAATGAGGTTGCAATGAGGACACTACCGAGCACCTGGTAGAATGAAGCCCTTAACAGAGGACTGTATCTTTCAGTATCTTAAGGGAGGCTACAAGAAAGCTGGGGAGGGACTTTTTAGGATGTCAGGTAGAAAAAGGCTGGCTCAGAGTTGCACTGAGCAATGCTTAGGGCTTCATAGCAAAGAGAACGAGGCTGCAATGAGGAGACTACCAAGCACCTGCCAGGACAAAACTCTTAAGGCAAGACTGTATCTTTCAGTAGCTTAAGGGGGGTACAAGAAAGCTGGAGAGGGATTTGTTAGGCTGTCAGGTAATGATAGGACTGGGGGGAGTGGAATAAAGCTGGAAATGGGTAGTTCAGAATGGATGTTAGGAAGAAGTTCTTCACTGTGAGAGTGCTGAGACCCTGGAATGGGTTGCCCAGGGAGGTGGTGGAAGCCTCATCCCTGGAAGTATTTAAGGCCAGGCTGGATGAGGCTGTGGCCAGCCTGATCTAGTGTGAGGAGTCCTTGCCCATGGCAGGGGGGTTGGCACTAAATGATCCTTGTGGTCCCTTTCCAGCCCTGACTGATGAGACTCTCTGACTGGTTAAGGCAATGCTTACTTGCACGAATGGAAGAGGCGCGGCCGAACGCCGCACGCTGCACTGCGCGCAGCCTCACCTCTCCTCTCCAGAAGAGAGCTGAAGTCATCAGCCGAGCTGGAAGCAGCAAGAATTCAAGTGAAACTGGAATCTCCAAGGCAGCCTGCTGAGGCTGGTTACTCGAGCCACCATGCTGGCCTGAGATCCTGTTTTTGTCTTGCCATTATTGCTAACATGTGCTGCAAGGGTTGGTTAGCAGCGAGGGTTCCCTCAGGAGTGGGCTAAGTGATGTGATCCCATTTGTCCCTATGAATATTTATAAGCAGACCACATTTGAGTCTATTTCTTTTCTGGGATTTTTCTTCTTCTTGATGAGGGTTTCAATTTTATGTCTGAGGTTTTAATTTTCTTCTTTTTCTTTTTTTTTTTTATTTTTTTATTTTTAAGGCCAGACTAATTGCAGGGGCTGGGGGGCAGGGGGGGAGAATGGAGTTGTTTGGTTGTGCAATAGCAACAGCTGTTGTTTTCTTGTGCCTCCTTTGGCACTGGAGTAAAAACAGCAACTCTTTTTTTTTGTTTGTATAATAAGAACAGATGTGCCTAACATTAAATGCAGTCTGTGCTGAAGATGGGGGAACGTGTTCTGAATACATTTTTAGCTCCCTTGAAGTTCATGGGTTCAGCATTTACCCACAGAGTGGAACTCTGCAAATGCCTTCACATGCTGCAAATTTAATTCTCTTGACTTCTGCAGGGCCTTGGAGATCAGAAAAAAAGGCTGCACGCTGAAAAGATATTCACCAGGCAGTGCAAAAAGAGGCACTGAGCCACACCAGTGTGGGTAAGTGTTCAGTTCTGGGCTCCTCCATTGCAGAGAGATGTTGAGGTGCTGGAAGGTGTCCACAGGAGGGCGCCAAAGCTGGGGAGGGGCCTGGAGCACAGCCCTGTGAGGAGAGGCTGAGGGAGCTGGGGGTGTGCAGCCTGCAGAAGAGGAGGCTCAGGGCAGAGCTCATTGCTGTCTGCAGCTACCTGAAGGGAGGCTGTAGCCAGGTGGGGTTGGGCTCTGCTGTCAGGCCACCAGCAACAGAACAAGGGGACAGAGTCTCAAGCTGTGCCAGGGCAGGTTCAGGCTGGATGTGAGGAGGAAGTTGTTGGCAGAGAGAGTGATTGGCATTGGAATGGGCTGCCCAGGGAGGTGGTGGAGTCGCTCTGCCTGGAGGTGTTCAAGAAAAGACTGGATGAGGCACTTAGTGCCATGGTCTAATTGACTGGATAGGGCTGGGTACAAGGTTGGACTGGATGATCTTGGAGGTCTCTTCCAACCTGGTTGATTCTATGACCTTAGGCTTACATTGCTACTGGGGAATGCAAAGGAGAAAAGGTGAGGCAGAAAGTTATAAGGAAGGGTGATCAGAAAGGAGCTGGCACAAGGCAAGAGAGAGGCTGGAGCCAGGCTAGGGCAAGTGAATAGCAAAGATAAGCTCTCAAGGATCTCTGAAACTCTGCCTTGCCAAGTCTTGACATTACTCCCTTTCCATAAAGCATTTAAGCAAGTAATTAAATCTAACCACACGTGGAAGACCTACTAACTTCAGCAGGACTGGTCATATGCTTAACAGCTTTGCTGGATGGGTGTGATCAAAGATCACATTGGGTGATTCTGTGCTCCACAACCTTCCTGGGCAACCTGTGCCACTGTCTCACCACTCTCACTGGAAAGAACTCTTTCCTAACATCGAGTTTCAATCTCTCTTCTGCCTGTTTAAACCCATTCCTCTAAATTTTTGCCCAGCAAGAGGAGTGTGGCCAGCAAGCCCAAGAGAGAGGATTTTGTCCCCTTACCCTGCTCTGCTGAGACCTCACCTCAAATACTGTGTCCAGTTCTGGTGACCCCAGCCTAAAAAAGACACAGAGCTGTTGGAGTGAGTCCAGAGGAGGCCACAAAAATGATCCAAGGGCTGCAACACCCCCGCTGTCAGGATAGGCTGAGGGAGCTGGGGGTGTTTGGCCTGGAGAAGACTCTGAGGGAACCTCAGAGCTGCCTGCCTGTACCTGAAAGGATCCTCCAGGAAGGCTGCAGAGGGACATGGTTTGAAGCTGAGGGAGGGTAGGTTTAGACTGGGTCTGAGGAGGAAATTCTTCATTCTGAGAGTGGTGAGGCTCTGGAATAGCCTGCTCAGGGAGGCTGTGGCTGCCTTCTCCCCAGGGGTGTTCAAAGCCAGGCTGGATGAGTCTTTGAGCAGCTGGGTCTCATAGAGAAGTGTCTCTGCCCGTGGCAGGGAGGTTGGAGTGGATGAGCTCTGAGGCCCCTTCCAACCAAACCATTCTATGATTTTAGAAGCTCTTTCAGCTGATCACCTCAGGGCTCACATCCATACAAGGGTACTGCTGAAGTGGTGCATTTCAGCAAGGATCTGCATTAGCCCATATTAGGTAGCTGATCTCAGAAGCATCTTTAACAACTTGAAATGCATCAGCACTGAGACAATGTAAACGAGGTGCACTGCATGCCAGGTTCTCAAACAAAGAATCTGAGGAGACCCGAAGAGTCCAAGGGCTCATCTCCTGCTTATACTGTGAATAGCCTGAAGGAGGCAAACCTGATTGCCATCAGCCACAGAAGATTCCCAGAAAAGCAGCTCCCTTTGTTCAAGCTTCTGAAGAGTTAAGCAACATCACAGTGAGTGTCAGCGTGCCCAGCAAGCAACATCCCCTCTCCTGAGGACACAGGCACTGCTCCTGCAGCCTACTGCCACAGCAGAAAAGGGAGAACCAAGGTACAGGCTCTCAATTCTACCACTGCTCTTGGCTGTCAAAAGTTTATCCATATAAAGTTTTACCAACTCGACTTTGCAACTTAAAATGTTATACCTAGGTGTCTGTGACTCATTTTTTCCCTCTGGCTTTGGGGATGGAGAAGGAAACACTGAGAAGGTGTAATGCAAATGGCTTGGCTCTCTCTTCAGCAGCCCTGCTCAAAGATCTGCCCCTCGCTCAGGTGCTATTTAGAGCTCCCTCTTCTGCAAGCTCGAGCCATCAAAACGAAGTCATTTGTCAGTGACAGAAACCCAAGAAACAAAGGCTGACTTGAGCTCAAGGTAAGTTTTTGAAGCAATCAAGTTACAATTACACCACTCTGGGTTCATGTCAACTTTAGAGCAAGTGGCATGGCTTGACTGAAATCATTTGCTCTGCTTTGCCTAATTTAGACTTTCATCCAAGGATTAAGCCTCGTGTGCACCAAAAAATGCAGGTACAACCACCTCCTGTGGCTCACCTCAATAATATGCATGCTCCTGAAGCATTAACCTAGTCACCTCATTCCTCTATCAAGCTGGAAAATAGATGAGAGAGAGATGCTCCAGTGCAGACACTTGGCACAGAGAACATTACAAGGAGGAGGAGAAAAGGAGTAGTGTCTTGAGAGCCAGGGCAGAGGCAGGAAGCAGCATATTGAGGGTTAGCAGGGATGACCAACCTAAATTAATACACACCAGAGGACCTCTTCTTCCAAATCTGCATGCCCCAAAACCAGGCACACTCTTCCAAGAGATACTGGAAAGGATAATGTTAGAGGGAAAACACAAATTGAGAGAGAAGTAAGGCCTGTTACTGTAAGAGACTCACATGAGGACAGCTGCTGACTGGAACACACTGCTTCTTGCGACACTCTGTCTTGCCTTTCACACAAGCACAGATGGTGCAGTTCACAGAGGACCACATCTCTCCATCCTGCAGGAGGGAACATGATATCAGTATCAGCTGGGGTGGCAACAGGAAGCTATTTCAGCAATTCACCCTTACACAAGAAAGGATGAACTTTCTCTTCTGGCATTGCCATTGTTTAGTCTAAATTATTTTGAGGTGTCTGCCCATGGCCAGCCTGGTTAAAGACACAGACCAAATTCAGCAGGGTTTTCTTCCCCCCCCTGGCTCAGAAATTCATTTTCTCGAGGCTAACCAATATCATATTTGCATTTTTTTTTTCCATCAGTGTCCTGATTATTTGCACTGCTTCCCCTCCACTACGTGTCTGAGGTGTGGTCACAGCTACCACAAGTTCTTTCTGTTCAATTAGGAAACCCTGATCCATTAGGCTGAGTGACAGCTTTAAGTTCACGCAGACGAAAGCATTCGATTAAGATGTCAGCACACAGCAAATTTATTCCCAGTTGCAGCATCATTTTGACTTAGGGCACGAATGGCCAAAGAGTGAATTCTAATTTACAGCACTTCTGCAGATACTTGATCTGCTAACCATCTGAAAATGTTTTAGAAGAGATGCAGTGCTGAACTCTCAGATGCAGAACAGGTATGGCCGTGTGCGCGCAGCTCTTAAAGTATTAGGTGCAAAGCAAAATATGCCTCCTGGTCTGGTCCCCACTCACACAGGAATGATTGCCCTGGCTCCTTTTTCACATACTGCTGCATTTGCCAAATGTGGTTCCTAAAATATTCTGCCTCCCCACTTGCAGCCCTGTGCTAGCCCACTTAGAGCCAAAATGTGCATAGTTTGTGTTTACCGAGCTGCTGTGAAGGAAAGGTGAGGATAGACCTGACAGCAGCAGGCATTCCAAGCAGACAGCTGTGAACAATTACATGCCCACCTCAACAGGAGGAGAACATCAGAGAGGAAAACAGACTAGCTCTGAAATGTCAAGGAGCCTTACAGCCTGCTCAAAGGCTGGCTATGCCCTAGCTTTTCTTTTTTCTAGGCATGAAGTGGCACAAACTGTTGTGGGTCTGTGATGACTGCTCCCCAGAGCATCTGCAGAGGTCTCAAGTTGTGCAAGGGGAAGTTCGGGATGGATGTGAGGAGGAAGTTGTTGGCAGAGAGAGTGATTGGCATTGGAATGGGCTGCCCAGGGAGGTGGTGGAGTCACCATCCCTGGAGGTGTTGAAGCAAAGCCTGTCTGGGGCACTTAGTGCCATGCTCTGGTAAATTGGCTAGGGCTGGGTGCTAGGTTGGACTGGCTGAGCTTGGAGGTCTCTTCCAACATGCCAATCACTCTCTCTGCCAACAACTTCCTCCTCACATCCAGCCTAGACCTGCCCTGCCACAGCTTGAGACTGTGTCCCCTTGTCCTGGTGCTGGGTGCCTGGCAGAAGAGCCCAACCCCACCTGGCTACAGCCTCCCTTCAGGTAGTTGTAGACAGCAATGAGGTCTGCCCTGAGCCTCCTCTTCTGCAGGCTGCACACCCCCAGCTCCCTCAGCCTCTCCTCACAGGGCTCTGCTCCAGGACCCTCCCCAGCTTTGGCGCCCTTCTCTGGACACCTTCCAGCACCTCAACATCTCTCTTGAATGGAGGAGCCCAGAACTGGAAACAGCACTCAAGGTGTGGCCTGAGCAGTGCTGAGCACAGAGGCAGAAGAACCTCCCTTGTCCTGCTGGCCACACTGCTCCTGAGCCAGCCCAGGATGCAGTAAATCCTGCTGCTTCAGTGCATACAATGTCAGCTGCTCCCGAGCTACGCTCCCAAAGCTTTACCTGGAAGATTTTATTGCCAAACTTGCACACTTTCACTTCCTCAGGAGAGATGTAGGAGACACACTCCTTGCAGCAGTGGTCCTTGTTTTTATTGCACTCCCCAGGCAGTAAGCACCTCTTCTTACATATCACCGTGGAATCCTAGGTGAGAGGACAAAAGGGAGGCAATGAAATCATCACCAAGATGTTTGTGCTCCTCCATGCTCTTACCACAATGCTTCTGCTTGCTCAGTCACTGCACTCACTCAACTTACAGCCCAACTGCTCTGAATATTTCACCTCAGAATATTATGCCCTGGATTAAAGGGAAATATTTCAAAGCCTGTGCAGTTAAATCCCAGACTGCAAAATCTTACTGATGTGGGGAGATTTTGAACTCACCTAAGTGCAAAATCATAGAGCAGTTTAGGTTGGAAGGGACCTCAAAGCTCAGCCAGTTCCAACCCCCTGCCATAGGCAGAGACACCTCCCACTAGAACAGGTTGCTCAAGGTCATGAACATCTCCAGGGAGGTTGTGGAGCACAGAATCTTTGATCACATTGGGTGATTCTGTGCTCCACAACCTCCCTGGGCAACCTGTGATCTTTGCTCACATTCAGTAATTCTGTGCTCGGAAAAAAGCCTCATTCAACCTGGCCTTGAACACTTCCAGGGAGGTTGTGGAGCACAGAGTCACCCAATGTGATCACATTGGGTGATTCTGTGCTCCACCACCTCGCTGGACAACCTGTGCCAGTGTCTCACCACCCTCACTGCAAACAACTTCTTCCTAACATCCAGTTTCAATCTCCCCTCTGCCAGTTCAAACTCATTCCTCCGCATCCTGGCATTACAGGACCTTGTCTGCTGAAAAAGTCCCATTGTCTGGACAGGTGTTAATGAGAAACCACAGCTTTGTTCTCACTTGAAGCCACCTGCAACATGTGTGATGGTTTGGGTATTACCCACCCCCCACACTTTGGAAATCACCCAGACTAGGCTCAGTAGCTCTGGAGATTAGAATGAAGCTGCATATACACAGCTTAGCACAATATACAAGCAGATATTTACAACATATACAGAAAGAGACAAGTTAAAAAGTAATACAGAAACACAGCAGCCCACCCAGAAAACAGAGTCCCCAGGAGGGGCTCTCAACCATCCTTCCACCTTCCTCCCACCCCTCTACCTTACCCAAGACTTCACTTTACACTCAAGGTAGTTTGGAGGGTCGGCCAGGGGGGTTAGGAAGCAGTCAGACAGCAGGTTAGAGAGAAGTTCATGCAGCCCCAGTCAGAGTGACTCTGTTATCTATGTTTGTGTTCTTGTTCTTATACATCTCAGCAAGCCTATGAGTGAAGTAGCCATCACCACTGTTTCCTTTTCACAGCCTGTAATCTAATTCTTCTCACCAAAACACTCTAGCTAGCTTCAAACTAGCACAACGTGGCATTTGGTAGCATCCTTATCAGGAAAGACTCAAATAGCCAAGTGTAAAGCCAAGAGTGTGCCAAGGTAGTTGGTTGTCAACAGATAAGTCCATCCTGTGCACAGAACTAACAGCATCACTGAGGCAATACTTAATATTTAGTCTGACTGGCACGAGGAGGTAGGAAAAGGTCTAAGAAGTGCAAGAAAATGTCAAATAAGAAAGTGCAAGTGCAAGGAAAGTGCAAGTGCAAGCAAAGTGCAAGTGCAAGCAAAGTGCAAGTGCAAGTGCAAGCAAAGTGCAAGCAAAGTGCAAGCAAAGTGCAAGCAAAGTGCAAGCAAAGTGCAAGCAAAGTGCAAGCAAAGTGCAAGCAAAGTGCAAGCAAAGTGCAAGCAAAGTGCAAGCAAAGTGCAAGCAAAGTGCAAGCAAAGTGCAAGCAAAGTGCAAGCAAAGTGCAAGCAAAGTGCAAGCAAAGTGCAAGCAAAGTGCAAGCAAAGTGCAAGCAAAGTGCAAGCAAAGTGCAAGCAAAGTGCAAGCAAAGTGCAAGCAAAGTGCAAGCAAAGTGCAAGCAAAGTGCAAGCAAAGTGCAAGCAAAGTGCAAGCAAAGTGCAAGCAAAGTGCAAGCAAAGTGCAAGCAAAGTGCAAGCAAAGTGCAAGCAAAGTGCAAGCAAAGTGCAAGCAAAGTGCAAGCAAAGTGCAAGCAAAGTGCAAGCAAAGTGCAAGCAAAGTGCAAGCAAAGTGCAAGCAAAGTGCAAGCAAAGTGCAAGCAAAGTGCAAGCAAAGTGCAAGCAAAGTGCAAGCAAAGTGCAAGCAAAGTGCAAGCAAAGTGCAAGCAAAGTGCAAGCAAAGTGCAAGCAAAGTGCAAGCAAAGTGCAAGCAAAGTGCAAGCAAAGTGCAAGCAAAGTGCAAGCAAAGTGCAAGCAAAGTGCAAGCAAAGTGCAAGCAAAGTGCAAGAAAAGTGCAAGTAAAGTGCAAGTGCAAGGAAAGTGCAAGTGCAAGCAAAGTGCAAGTGCAAGCAAAGTGAAAGTGCAAGCAAAGTCAAACTTAAAGAGGATCACATAACCTGAGTAGCTTCACTTTCCATCACACTCTCAGCAGAGAGAATCAGCAACTTTTTCAACCTCCCTGGCACAAATGCAAATGCTCTCCAGAGCAGAACCTTGTGGACCACACAAGATGCCAAAGAACAGCATCCACAGTCCTAGAAATGGAGTGCCAAGGCGGGCAGCCAGCAGCACACAGCAGCCTGGACTTACCTTGCATGTGCACATCGTGCAGTTGTCATAAACAAATGAGGTTCCGTTATCATAAACATTGCTGTGGAAGAGGCAGCTTCCAAATGGGAGGTCAAACACTTTCCTCTGTCCTGGAGATGAAGGAACAGTGATAGAGTTTGGTTGAAATGGTGCCATGCAGCCAACAACAAGCAGTAGGGTTTCCTGTTACCAAAATTCATCTGCAGTCTGTCATTCTTCAGCCTGGAGAAGGCTTAGAGGAGACCTTATAGTGGCCTTCCAATATCTGAAGGGGACCTACAAGAAGGCTGGGAGGGACTACTGACAAGGTCTTGTAATGACAGGACAAGGAGGAATGGGTTTAAACTGGCAGAGGGGAGATTCAAAGTAGATGGAGGTCTGGGCTGGATGTTAGGAGGAAGTTCTTCACAGAGTGATTGGCACTGGAATGGGCTGCCCAGGGAGGTGGGGGAGTCACTGTGCCTGGAGGTGTTCAAGTGAAGGGGCACTTAGTGCCATGGTCTGGTTGATTGGACAGGTTGGACTGGATGAGCTTGGAGGTCTCTTCCAGTGTAGTTGATTGGACAGGGCTGGATGATAGGTTGGAGTGGATGAGCTTGGAGGTGTCCTCCAACCTGGTTGATTCTATGATTCTATGAAAGGGTTCTTTACAGTGAGGATGGTGAGACACTGGCACAGGTTGCCCAGGGAGGTTGTGGAGCACAGAATCACCCTGGAGTTGATCAAGGCCAGGCTGGATGAGGCCTTGAGCAACCTGTTCTAGTGGGAGGTGTCCCTACCTACGGCAGGGGGTTGGAACTGGCTGAGCTCTGAGGTCCCTTCCAACCTAAACCATTCTACGATGTGCTGTGTGTTCCCAACTCGGATGTGAAAAACCAAGAAGCCTGTGCTTTCAGCAGCTCACTGCTCCTCCAGCACACATTCATCTGCACCAATTCTACCAGGGGAGGGAACATAAATATGATTTGTGGCATGTTTATGTTGGGGAAAAAAGAAAATCTTTCTTCTCCCTCTCATCACAAACTGCACAGCAGAGCTAAAGGAATAAAAAGTAAGCACTGCAAGTTCCTAGGGTAGGTAGACTTAAACTAGTTTAAACAGCCTGCAACTGAATGCAAGAACTTGTCAAATACAGCAGCTTTTACTGGTTTTAGCATAACCACCTCAGGGGTTTGCAGCAGCCAAAGGAAAATGACTCAGTGATGCTGATGGAATGAAACCCATAGGTGTTGTCTGGTTTCATTAAGCCTGGTGTACCTCGTTCACACAGGGCTGCAAGGAGGCAGGCAGGAGCTGAACGAGGGCAACACAAACTACCTGAGTTATTTAGCTTCCATCAGCCATCAAATATTTGGGTTTCACGAGAGTGAGGCAAGGTTTTGAGCACCATGCAAAGAAGGTGGCATCGATACCAAAATCCTTCCTGAAGTTTGCAGATGACACCAAGCTGGGAGGAGCTGCGGATCTGTTGGAGGGTAGGAGAGCCCTGCAGAGGGAGCTGGCCAGGCTGGATGGGTGGGCAGAGGCCAATGGGATGAGACTGAACAAGGCCAAGTGCAGGGTTCTACACTTTGACCACAACAACCCCAGGCAGCACTACAGGCTGGGGACAGAGTGGCTGAGAGCAGCCAGGCAGAGAGGGAGCTGGGGGTGATGGTAGAGAGGAGCTGAGGATGAGGCAGCAGTGCCCAGGTGGGCAGCAGAGCCAATGGCATCCTGGGCTGGCTCAGGAGCAGTGTGGCCAGCAGGACAAGGGAGGTTCTTCTGCCCCTGTGCTCAGCACTGCTCAGGCCACACCTTGAGTGCTGTGTCCAGTTCTGGGCTCCTCCATTCAAGAGAGATGTTGAGGTGCTGGAAGGTGTCCACAGGAGGGCGCCAAAGCTGGGGAGGGGCCTGGAGCACAGCCCTGTGAGGAGAGGCTGAGGGAGCTGGGGGTGTGCAGCCTGCAGAAGAGGAGGCTCAGGGCAGAGCTCATTGCTGTCTGCAGCTCCCTGCAGGGAGGCTGTAGCCAGGTGGGGTTGGTCTCTTCTGCCAGGCACCCAGCAACAGAAGAAGGGGACACAGCCTCAAGTTGTGCCAGGGGAGGCCACACTGTTCCTAAGCCAGGCCAGGATGCCACTGGCTTTTCTGCCCACCGGGACACACTGCTGGCTCATCTTCAGCTACTACTTACCAGCACTCCCAGGTTCCTCTCTGCCTGGCTGCTCTCCAGCCACTACTTTTTTCCCTTCCAAATAATGCCTGATAAACATAGAAGGGCTTAAAAGGAAAAGGTTCCTTTTTCCTCTGAGGCATAAGCAGACAAAAAGACAAGCATACAGCCAAATCCATTGGGCTAGCCTAAAGTTTTCACAAAGTAAAATAACTACCCAACAAGAGCTAAGAAAGAATTGCTGCTCTTCAGCTGGGCACATTTGGAGCATCCCTCTCTTGCTAATTAGCTCCTTTGGGCTAATGTGTGCTAGCATCACCAGCCTTCATTTTTACTGACTGTGTGCCTGTGGTGGTAGGCTTGATGGGGCAAACGTGGGCTTATCCATGTTGGCTTGCCCAGACGTGCTCCCTGCTCCTCCTGTGCTGGGGGAGGCAACCGTGGGAGGGGAAGGTGAAAGCCCTGGCTTCACCTACTATGGTAGTGCCATTCCCATTGGCTAATCTATGTCCAATGCCCCACTAGTCTTGGGCTGGATATGGATAAAAGGGATAAGCAGGCAGCACGGGGCTGCTGCCACCTCACTTTTGCATCCTGAATTTGCCCGGAGAGCTTACCAGGAACAGGCTCCAAACGCCCGCACGCGATCGGCTCGCAGAGCCCCCAGCGTGACAGCGTGCTGGGAACTGCACATGGCAAGACATCCTGCCTGCACTGAAAAGTCTCCTGCTAAGACTAGAAGCCCTGCAGATATACAGATTGCCCAGAGGAGCCAGGAGACAAAGTCAGAGATTGTCTGCCTCCTTTCCCCAGAAGCGTAGGAAGGATCAAGTCTCAGCAGCCAACAAGACAGAGTTCCAGGTGCTTTGGGTATTGTCTGATAAACACTTTGTGAGTAAACACCCAAAAGCCTCTTCCAGTATAATATTTGTGTCTGCCACTTTAAGTGCTCAAGTTTTGCCTGTGCCTTGCCTGTATGAATTTCCAACCTGTGCATTTTTGAACCTGTGAACAAGTTTTCTTGGTGAGTTTTAATGTTGATAAACAGTTTCCATAGCTATTAACAATCATCACCTGGGTATCAACAGGCTGAGAGAGTTGGGGCTCTTCAGCCTGGTGAAGAGAAGGCTTCCAGGAGACCTTAGGGTGGCTTTCCAGTATCTGAAGGCAGCCTACAGGAAGGCTGGGGAGGGACTATTTACAAGGTCTAGTAATGTCAGGATGAGGGGGAATGGGTTTAAACTGGAAGAGGGGAGATTTAGACTGGATGTTAGGAGGAAGTTCTTTACAGTGAGGGTGGTGAGACACTGGCATAGGTTGCCCAGGGAGGTTGTGGATGCTTCCTCCCTGGAGGCGTTTAAGGCCAGGCTGGATGAGGCCTTGAGCAACCTGCTCTAGTGGGAGGTGTCCCTGCCTATGGCAGGGGGTTGGAGCTGGATGATCCTTGAGGTCCCTTCCAACCTAAACCATTCTATACAGATTATTAACTTTGCATCATCCCTCCCAGCACCTCAGAATGTGCTTCATTTCTCTTGCAGGACTGACACCTGAAATCAGCTGAGGATGCTCAGCAGCCCAAAAATGAACTGGCTCCACGACCACGCATCACTTATGGGCAAAGCCTGGCCATAGCCCTGCCTGTAACAACACTTCCACTGCTCTACGTGGGGCCAGGACTTCAATTGCATAACTTATGTCAACAAGCGAACAAAAGTCCGGTTGTGCCTCAGAGCCTCTTGCTACGCCTTGCAAACCACCCAGAGCAATTCAGGGTGGCCAACCCAGTTCAAATAATTGGTAAAAAAAAAACCACTGACAGAGGAGCTACCACTTTAAAAGATGTGGTGGTGAAGATATTGGCTTAATGGTTGCCTTTGCTGGCTCATAACCACTAGTTAAACTAATAACTCAAGTCCCAGTAGAGTCCGCTGCATTCTTCTGGGCTATATACGCTGAGTATCAGGAATTCATTTGCAGGGAGGTCCTCCACATGATACTTTAAAAGCCATGCCTCAGCATCCCTGAAAAGCTTTCTTTTTCCTGACTGCTGTGCAGTCTGCTACACACCCTTTGGCCCTACCTCTACTCTAACGCTTTCAACGCTTCCCACCGCTTTCAGCACAGAGAGGTAGGTGACAGGCTTCAGAGAGAGGAGCACACCACGTGAAAGTCATTGTCATTAGTGAACTCCTTTACAGGTAGTTTCTGAAAGGGGAAAAAATAGAGCTGGAGAAAAATCCTCTGAAAGCAGTCAGAAACTGAGTTTTGGATGCCTGGATCAAAGAGGAGAAGCATCAGTTGGGAAAAGCACAAGGTGGAGAGGGCAAGGGGATTTTAGGGAAGGGAAGGAAAGAACCTAAAAGGAGGTTGTGGCCAGGTGGGGTTGGTCTCTTCTTCCAGGGAACCAGCAACAGAACAAGGGGACACAGCCCCAAGTTGTGCCAGGGGAGGGATGTTAGGAAGAAGTTGTTGGCAGAGAGAGTGATTGGCACTGGAATGGGCTGTCCAGGGAGGTTAGGAGTCGCCGTGCCTGGAGGTGTTCAAGAAAAGCCTGGATGGGGCAAGCCAACAGCTCTCTGCTCAAATGCTGCTTGTTTGGTACCATCCATCACATCCCTTAGGAAGAAAGGCTGAGGGAGCTGAGTCTCTTTAGCTTGGAGGAGCCTGAGGGCTGCCCTTGTTCATGGATATAAACATGTGCAGAGCAGAGCCAGGAGGGCAGTCAGGCTCTGCTCAGGGATGTCCAAGGACAGGACAAAGGGCAGTGGGTGCAAGCTGGAGCAGAGGACATGAACACAAGGGAAAAGCTTTTCATTGCGAGGGTGACAGTCCTGGGGCAGGCTGCCAAGAGAGGCTGTGTGGAGTCTCCTTCTCTGGAGACATTCAACACCCACCTGCATGTATTCCTGAACGACCTGCTCTAGGTGACCCTGCTCTGGCAGGGGGGTTGGACTGGATGACCTTTCAGGGTCCCTTCCAACTCCTAACACTCTATGACTCTGTGATGCCTACCCATTGATCCTCAGTACTTAGAATCATAGAATCAGCCAGGTTGGAAGAGACCTCCAAGCTCAGCCAGTCCAACCTAGTGCCCAGCCATAGCCAACCACCCAGACCATGGCACTAAGTGCCCCAGCCAAGCTTGGCTTCAACACCTCCAGCCACGGCGACTCCACCACCTCCCTGGGCAGCCCATTCCAAGGCCAATCACTCTCTCTGCCAACAACTTCATCCTAACATCCAGCCTAGACTTCTCCTGGCACAACTTGAGACTGTGTCCCCTTGTTTTGGTGCTGGTTGCCCTTCTTGTTTACACCTGTAAATCATAACCTCTATTGAGAAACATTTTTTCTTCCACCTCCCTGAATTTACCAGCATCATAAAACACTGCTGCAGAAGATACCACACAGAAACACATCAACTACAAAAGCACCAGGAAAAACACCACTCACCTAAGCATTTGGGGCAACACTGTCCAGCAGGAATGTGACTGAGGTGCTGGGGACACGAGAGAATGGGGCAGACTTCTCGGATGCACTGCGTCCTGCCACCCTGAAAGAAAATAGGCTTAGTTAGAGGGGAAAATCTAAAGCAAAACGCCAAGCAGATGTGCAAACATGCACAGACAGACTGGTAACAAGCCTTGAAAAGCCTTAGCCAGAGCAATATTTGCCAACAAAAATTTCTGCTTGCATCAGACACGCCAGGAATGTGCACAACTGTACTTCGGCACTTCTCACACACATCACTTCCAGAGATGTTAGATTACTCAGAGTTCTCTCCCTAGCAGTGAAAGCAACAGTTGAACAAACACTCTCTTTCTATTTTATGGATATATTGAAACAAAGAAACATGGAGGATAAAATCTATCACAGAATGACCCAGGTTGGAAAAGACCTTAGAGATCATCGAGTCCAACCTACAAAGCCATGAAGCTTTCTACGTGTCCAAAGAAGTTGTTGAGCAATTCTTTTATAGCCTTCTCCACCTCCTGCACTGTGACCTTCTAGGCTTGTCTGGGACAGAGATGAAGTGCTGAAGCAAGATGAGAGCAGGTGTTCTTCCACTCTGTCTGTGACCTCAGAGGCCAAATAAGCCAAAATCACTTCAGAAAGCACATTCTTGGTAGCCTCTGAGTCCAACTCTGCAAACCCAGAAGGGCCTGCTTTTTTTCAGAGGCCTGAAAACAAGAGGGAAGATGGAATTTTGAGAAAGAAGGAAAACAAGCAACCTGGACTGGATACATCCTGGTGTAGCAGTGAATCTCAGAAAGAGAGAGGTAAAAAGCACAGCAAAGACAAAAACCACAGAGTACATGGCCAAGATTAAGTCAGCCAAAAGAGATCTTTGTCCTTACTCTGTTCTGTTGCCTGATTACTTCACTGTGCTTACAGAACATCATGTTTAGCTCTGGGTTCTCTACCAATGTGTTTCTGGAGCCCTCAACACAGGAAGAACAATGGACTTGATAGAGCAGGTTCAGAAGAGGACCATGAAAATGATCATGGGGCTAGAACCCTTCTGCTACAAGGACAGGCTGAGGGAGCTGGGGCTGTTCAACCTGGAGAAGGCTCCAGGGAGACCTAATAATGACCTTCCAATACCTGAAGGGAGCCTACAAGAAGACTGCAGAGGGATTGTTTGCAAAGGCCTGTAGGAACAGGGCAAGAGGCAATGGGTTTAAATTGGAAGAGATTTAGATTGGATGTTAGGAAGAAGTTCTGCACCATGAGGGTGGTGGAACACTGGAACAGGTTGCCCAGGGTGGGGGTTGGGGTCCACCCCTGGAGAGATTCAAGCTCAGGCTGGACAAGGCTCCAAGTAACCTATTCTAATGGAGAATGTCCCTGCTGACTGCAGGTTGGGTGGACTGGATGCCTTTTGGAGGTCCCTTCCAACCCAAACCATTCTATGCCTCTCTGTACTCCATATGCTCACAAGAGGTCCAGGCTATATTAAACTGCAAACCTCAGTCCCCTCACCTTAGCAGGAGAATTTCTCCCTATTTCATCTAACTGCCCAGCCTTATTTATCCCTGAGAGCTGCAGAGGCTCATCCTAACAACAAGCTTTGGTTCCTGGATGCTGTGTTGGAAGACTTATGAATAGTCTCCTCCCACCTACACGCTGGATGCTTCTAGGGCTCCCTGGAGGAAGATGGAAGAAGCTGTTCATTGTCAAGGGCTTTGTGCCTGAAATGATGGCCTGCCATTGCCTTCCTAGTGGCCTCAGTTAATCATGCAGAAGCTTTCAGATACAGGCAGCCTCACATAGACACTATTATCCAGAAGATAACACACTGACTGTGCCCCCACTACATCATAAGTTTTCAGGCACTGAAGTCTACCTGTCCCATGGGGCTACCAAAGCATCCTGAACGCAAACGGCCAAGGACTGCTCGTAATTCTTTCACTGTGGCAAGCAGGAACACAGAGTTTATTGTAAACTGAAATGACTGCTCTAAACTAAGGGTCAGACCAGAAAACTGGACAAAATGAAATGAATTCTTCACTGATGTTCCCTGTGATGCTCAGGGAATAGCTTTGTGAGAAGAGACACCAGGTGGGGAATGAAAGAAAAAATATCAAAGAAGGGCTGTCTGAAGCAGAGCTTTAGTTCAGCCCAGGGACAAGGGCTAAGAAAGGACAAAGTTCAAACTTTGGTGACCATTCAGCAAGCTTCACCTCAAGGTGAGAAGCAGCTTCTTTAGTGTGAGGGTGCTGGAGCCCTGGAGCAGGCTGCCCAGGGAGGTTGTGGAGTTTCCTCCTCTGGAGACTTTGAAAGCCAACCTGGATGTGTTCCTGTGTGACCTGCTCTGGCAGGGCGGGGTTGGACCCGATGATCTCTGGAAGTCCCTTCCAACCCCTAAGACCCTGTGATTCTGTGGTTTGAGACTGAGATAATGATGAGTAATAGCACTGCTGGATTAAAAAAAGAAAAGCTTAAGGCAGAGCAGGACTCTGTCTCAATACACCACACTCACTGATGTGTAGGTGGCTTCCGACAGGAACTGCCTAGTGTATTGGCTTGCAAACGCTTGCTCACCTGGAACTCTGTCTGATGGATCAACTACTGTGTGAGAGCAAAGACAACCTCCCAAACGTCTACTAAGTACACAGAACAGCTCAGCAACATCTACTGTGCAAACAGCTTCAAAATGCCCCTGCAATCACATCTGTGCTAGTCTGAAGCTAGCTAGAATGTTCCGGTGAGAAGAACTAGACTACAGGCTGTGAAAGGGAAACAATGGTGATGTCTACTTCACTCATAGGCTTGCTGAGAGGTATAAGAGCAAGAATTCAAACACAGAGAAGACATTCAGGTACTGCCTGGGCTTTGAGCTGCATTTCTTTCTCTCCAACCTAACCTGATTAATCCACCTGCTTCCTAACCCCCCTGGCCGACCCTCCATTCTTCCTTGGGCACAAGGCAACACTTGGGCTAAGGTAGAGAGGGGTGGGAGAAGGTGGAAGGGTGGTTGGGGGCCTTTCTAGCTAGCTTCAAACTAGCACAACATGCTTGTAAGCCCATACCTTGAGCTTACAATCAGAGGTACAGTCCCTGATGTGTCAGGCAAGCAGACTTCAGGCACAAAAGTGAGAGGCTAACGTGCTAAGAGTGTTGTTTCAAGTAGCAGTAAAAATCAGCTCTCATAAAATTGCCAGCGCAGACAGCCCCTGGCAGCAACTTCACCCCTATAGAGCACTTCAGGGTCCCTGACACAGCCATGCTGTGCACAGTCAGAGTTCCCTGGAAGGGTCTCAGAAGGAAGAAGGCTTGTAGGAAGCACACAAAGGAGCAAAACAGTTCTCAGCGTAAAGGCAAACAGCGCAGCAGTTCAGCAAACAGGCAGAGAGACAAAGTCAGAGCTTCCCACAGCCCTGCAGCCTGATCTAGTGTCTAGACTAGGGTTTTTTAAATGCCTCTTTGGAAAGCACTGGAAACAAACCAGAGCAAGGAGATCTTGAGCTTCAGCAGGTATTTACACTGCCTTGTGTGTGCTCTCAATCTAGACCTGAAATTCTCTTTGCTGAGGTATCACTGCTACAGGGAAGGCTTTGGAAAGTGGTCCTGCTGACAGCCTAAAGGGGTGCCCTAGGAACTGCAGGTTCCTAAAGAACTCACCTTTGTTTTAACACCAGGTCATGAACATTTGTGAGGATATAAAATACTGTCTTTAAAGGTACCCAAAATCTACACAGATTGGAAATGAGTAAAAGAGCAAAACCTGGGCCAGAGTAAAGGCACAACTCCTAAACTATCCCTTCTGATTGCTTTGTCTCAGTCTGATACAAAGGCATTCCTCATCACAGCCTAAAGAACATCACAGAATCAATCATACAATCAGCCAGGTTGGAAGAGACCTCCGAGATCATCCAGTCCAACATAGAACAGAATCAACCAGGTTGGAAGAGACCTCCAAGATCATCCATGACTGGATAGGGATGGGTGATAGGTTGGACTGGATGAGCTTGGAGGTCTCTTCCAGCCTGGTTGATTCTATGATTCTATGATCCAGTCCAACATAGAATAGAATCAACCAGGTTGGAAGAGACCTCCAAGCTCATCCAGTTGTGTGGATATAAAATACTATCTTTAAAAGTACCCAAAATCTATGTGGATTAGAAATGAACAAAAGAGCAAAATCTGGGGCAAAGTAGAGGCACAACTCTTAAATTATCCCTCCTGGCTGTTTTCTCTCAGTCTAATACAAAGGCATTCCTCATCACAGCCTAAAGAGCACCATAGAATCAATCATAGAATGAGAATCAATCAGGTTTGAACAGACCAAGCTCAGCCAGTGCAACCTAGCACCCAGCCCTGGCCAATCAACCAGACCATAGCACTAAGTGCCCCAGCCAGGCTTGGCTTCAACACCTCCAGCCACAGCGACTCCACCACCTCCCTGGGCAGCCCATTCCAATGCCAATCACTCTCTCTGCCAACAACTTCCTCCTAACATCCAGCCTAGACCTGCTTTGGCACAGCTTGAGACTGTGTCCCCTCATTCTGTCACTGCTTGCCTGGCAGAAGAGCCCAATCCCAGCTGGCTACAGCCTTCCTTTAGGCTGGCCACTGCTGTTAAGGAGAATAAAAATGTTTCTATAAAATATTAATGGCCATCAACTCCTGGCAGGTAAGAGGTTATCTCTAGAACCTCTCCCTCCATATGATACCAGCAGTCAGTTGTACTCTCTGTGTCACCAACAAGCTGTATTAGTAAGACAGGTCACTTAGTTGTCTCTGTGTAAAGTCACATCCACAAGCTCTTGGCCAACTGCAAATGTAGCTGCAAAGTGCCACAGGGCTGGGAAATCTCAACCTAAGTCCAGAAACTGAAAAGCCTCCCTCATTTGGATGTTAATCTGTGGGAGGTTGTATCCAGCTGCTGAGGAATAAACTAAATTATGCATTCATTAGTGACTCAGGGTAGGATGGAGCCTCTTAAACCCTGTCATACCTTCCATCAGCCGCGTACACAGAACGCCTCGTGTAAATGCCCAGCTAATCCACTCCTGCCATCTACTCTGCTTCTCAAGAGCCACATTTCCTGGGACTGCTTAGGTTAAGAAAATTCATCATCCTCTCTTTGCTTTTTCAGGAGGCAGTGGCATGCTGTGTGCATTTGCCAAAGCATCACAGCCTCCTCCTAGAGACTGAAGCACACTGGTCTTGAGTATGGCTCTCCCCTCTGAAACTGGACCTCTGGGGAGCTGCTAGTCCTGATCCCTTCCACTTTTGAAAGGCAATTTGCACCGACTTGCCCGTGGGAAGTGGTGGAGGACCAGGGTGAGAGGGAACCCTCTGGAAAAGCAAATTTGGAGTTGCACAGTAGCTGCCTTTTAGCATGCAGAGGCAGAGACACTGCTGCTAAAGTTTCAGAGTGGCTGGAAGCGCAGAAGGACTCCTCGGGGGGAGGTCACGCAGCGCTCGGCTCCCAGCCGAGGGACTCAGCACGACCAGCACTTGGTCTTATTTCTCCAGCCCTCCTAGAGCTGTGCAGAAGTGTTGCTGGGATTAGGTTGCATCTGGCTTCACAATCCAGCTGAAATCAAATCGCTCGCTGACCCAGCAGCCGAGCTGCAGAGGCTGACAGCTGAACAGCCAGCAGCACTCTCCCCTCCAGGGCTTAGACACTGAGCTCTTGGCTCTGGTGAAAGTGATGTTGTAAATAGCTCCTCTTCGCTTGGAAGCCTTGAAAGGCTTAATTGCAGTGTGTACTTTTCCCCTTTCAGGCTGATTTCCTAAGGAAAGAAGTCTCATGGAGGCACAAACTAGGCACAACCGCAGCTGGAGAATCTCTCAGCTCCAGCCAGAAATGATCAAGGGACTCTGCTGGAAGCAGCAGATAGAGATAAGCCAGCAAAAATCAATACTACCTTTAGATCCTGAGGACACAAAGTTCCTGCAGATTTTGTCAAACCCAGGCTGCTGCAGAGAGCCCTCAGTTCCTTCCAGCTTTCCTCTGGAGCCCACATACTTGTTCTGCTTTGGGAGCTGTTATTTTATTGATTCTTCTCCTAGACAGCTCTTTCGAGGGCTAAATCTATTTCTCTCCCCTGCAAGTAGCAGTGATGTGTCCCACAAATTATTCCTTCTCCCATCAGGTACTCTTTAACGCCTCTAAAGCCACAGGCAGAAGGCAGAGCTCCCAACTCTTCAACAGAGGTGCCTGTTCCTCCTTCTGAGAGTTGACAGCAAGGTAAAAATTCAACAGCATCTCTCTACAACTCCTGGATGTCTGCATTCACACTGCACCTCCCAACACCTCTGAGGGCTGTTTTTCCCAGCAACAGAGCATCACTTCCTTCTCAGATTTCTTTTTCCCAGCAAAAGTACCTCAAAGTTATCTTCATTTTCTCAGCTTTACTGGCAATGCTCAGCACTGTACAACAGTTTGGTTCTTGCTTTTGGCAAAGAGATGACTTCCCAGCATCTTAAATCCATTTTTCACTGAATCCTTTCACATCACCTCCATCCCTTGCTGCCATTTCACTCACTTAACCAAACATTCTTCGTTGCTGAAGGTCTCAAGCCAATTCCTATCACAGAATCACAGAATGGCAGGGGCTGGAAGGGACCTCCAAAGCTCATCTAGTCAACCCCCCCCTGCCAGAGCAGGATCACCCAGACCAGATCACACAGGAACATGTCCAGGCAGGTTTTGAGTATCTCCAGAGAGGGAGACTCCACAACCCCCCTGGGCAGCCTGTTCCTGTCACCCTCACAGGGAAAAAAAAACCCTCCTCGTGTTTAAATGAAACATTCTGTGCCTCAGCTTCCACCACTGCCCCTTGTGCTGGCACTGGGCATCACCCAGCAGAGCCTGGCTCCAGCCTCCTGGCACTCACTCTGCACATCATTACAACCACTGATGAGGTCACCTCTCAGTCTCCTCTTCTCCCAGCAGCACAGCCCCAGCTCCCCCAGGCTCTCCTCATAACAGAGCATATGTTCCACTCAGAAATCTTTGTGGCTCTGCACTGGACTCTCTCAAGCACTTCTATGTCCCTCTTGAACTGGGGGGCCCAGAACTGGACACAGCACTCCAGATGTGGCCTCACCAGGGCAGAGTAGAGGGGCAGGAGAACCTCTCTCGACCTACTAACCACAGCCTTTTTAATACATCCCAGAATGGCATTGGCCCTCCTGGATATGAGAGCACATTGAGACCATGAGTTCAACCTCCCACCAACTAGGACTCCCAGATGTTTTTCCCCTTCACTGCCTTCCAATAGGTCACTGCACATTATGTAGCCTGTGCTGCACAGTAATACCAAAAGGCTTCAGACTTCTGAAATTAAAATTAGCTCCATACTAAAAGAGAAGAAATTAACAGTAAGGGCCCAGCCACAGGTATCACTGCATATAACTTCCACACACATCTTGATGTTTCCTGTAAGTCAGACACCCATAGGCTATGCTTGCCCTCTCATTTCACAGAATCATAGAACCAAGCAGGTTGGAAGAGAGCTCCAAGCTCAGCCAGTCCAACCTAGCACCCAGCCCTGGCCAATCAACCAGACCATGGCACTAAGTGCCCCAGCCAGGCTTGGCTTCAACACCTCCAGGCACAGCAACTCCACCACCTCCCTGGGCAGCCCATTCCAATGCCAATCACTCTCTCTGACAACAACTTCCTCCTAACATCCAGCCTCAACCTGCCCTGGCACAGCTTGAGGCTGTGTCCCCTTCTTCTGTTGCTGGCTGCCTGGCAGCAGAGCCCAACCCCACCTGGCTACAGCCTCCCTGCAGGGAGCTGCAGACAGCAATGAGCTCTGCCCTGAGCCTCCTCTTCTGCAGGCTGCACACCCCCAGCTCCCTCAGCCTCTCCTCACAGGGCTGTGCTCCAGGCCCCTCCCCAGCTTTGGCGCCCTCCTGTGGACACCTTCCAGCACCTCAACATCTCTCTGCAATGGAGGAGCCCAGAACTGGACACAGCACTCAAGGGGTGGTCTGAGCAGTGCTGAGCACAGGGGCAGAAGAACCTCCCTTGTCCTGCTGGCCACACTGCTCCTGAGCCAGCCCAGGATGCCATTGGCTCTGCTGCCCACCTGGGCACACTGCTGGCTCATGCTCAGCTACTACCTACTAGCACCCCCAGGTCCCTCTCTTGGAGAGTGCATGGCTGCTCTCAGCCAGTCTGTCGCCAGTCTGTGGCACTGCTTGGGGTTGTTGTGGCCAAAGTGTAGAACCCTGGACTTGGCCTTGTTAAATCTCATCCCACTGGCCTCTGCCCACCCACCCAGCTGCTGCACAGGGGACACTGAAACAGTGTCAAGTTATCTCTGAATGCTGCTTAGGGAAAACAGGGACAGGGACCTAGCACCACCCAGCACCCATTATCACAGAATTAACCAGGCTGGAAGAGACCTCTAGGATCATTGAGTAGTCCAACCTATCACCTAACCCTTCTAATTAACTAAACCCTGGCACTAAGTGCTCATCCAACCTCCTCTAAAACACCTCCAGGGATGGTGACTCCACCACCTCCCCGGGCAGCCCGTTCTAGTGGGCACAATGCCCTTCTTAATGCTGGAGGTTAGAAGAGACACACCTGTTGGAAGAGGCAGGATGGAGGCAAGAGCTTCATGTAAGTCTTTGGGAATATTTCCACTGATTTTCAAGGCTGCTTTGGATGACAGCATTTGAAACAAAAAGTTCCAGGAACTGCACAGAGCAAGGGTGAAAAATGAGCCAAAGTAACGGCGTAAGCAGGAATGGGCCAGGAGGGCAGCCCCACGCTTACAGAAAGTGCCAGAGCTCTCCACCACCTTGGGGGTAAAGAGCAACAGCTTCGTGTGGACAGCAGAAGGGAAGCAAAGAGGTTGGCAAGGAAACAATTCTGGCATGCCACTGCAGGAGAGAGTTCAGCTATTTGTGATTAATTTAGTTATTACACCAGAGGTCTCCAGCGACTCTGGAAGCTCTGCCATGAGCCACATGATTATTTATTTCTCATCTAAAAAGAACTGTTTCTATGAAAAATTGCAATAAAACTTGGTTATGTTGGAAGCTGTCTGTGGCCAGCAAAGCTATTAAAAACCACTAACAAACTTCCTCTGCTTATTTATGCCCCACAGCAGACAAGCAGAAAGTTAGGGTTAAATCCAAGGGACCTGCCTAACTTGGGTTATTAGAAGCAGAGCAGTAGCCCTGTAAAGCAGGTCCTTGGCTTCTTGCAGTCATGACTTTTCCCCAGAATCAGTTGGAGGCAGCTTTGTTTTTATTGGCACCAGGCACACATGAAGCACAGTCCAGAGGGTGTAGAGTGCTGCATACACCACTGGGGCGTCTGCAGCAGGCTCCGGAGCCCTAACCCAGCGCTTGCAGAACGCTGGGCACTGCCACGATGCCTTCACCAAAGCAGAGCTTGCTTTGCATCAGATAAACTCACACAAAGGCTTTCCTTTGGGGTTTTAAACCTTTCTTTTCCTGCAGGGTAAGCTTTGTGATAGAATAGAATAGAATAGAATAGAATAGAATAGAATAGAATAGAATAGAATAGAATAGAATAGAATAGAATAGAATAGAATNAATGAGGTCTGCCCTGAGCCTCCTCTTCTGCAGGCTGCACACCCCCAGCTCCCTCAACCTCTCTTCATAGGGTTTGTGTTCCAGGCCCTTCACCAGCCTCGTTGCCCTTCTCTGGACACACTCCAGCATCTCAACATCCCTCCTGAATTGAGGAGCCCAGAAGTGGACAGAGTACTCAAGGTGTGGCCTGACCAGTGTCGAGTACAGGGGAAGAAGAACCTCCCTTGTCCTACTGGCCACACTTTCTAAGTTCTTCTTTCTCTGTCCTACAGTAAACGGCACTGCCACAAACCCCACACTTGGGCAGCTGCTGGTGACTGCCTTCACTTCCACTTCCCACACTGCAGTGCAGCAGTGGCCTCCCTTCTGAGAGCAACTTTTCCTTCCCAACAGTCCCCTCACAGAGATCCACTGTTATTAAACCCCTCCAGTGTCCCCCCTCTGCGTGCTTCTTGCACACGGAGCACACTAGCAGCATTGTGGCGCTGGGAAAGGTGACAATTCTGACTCGCACTTCATCAGCATTCTTTAAAACACTTGGACCAGGACAAGAACCTCTACAGATGGATGCACACAGCTCTGCCTCACAGCATCAGCTTTAAATAATTCTGCTGAAGTTATCTGCTGGGCTAAATTGCAAGACTCAAGTGAATTCAATCTCCAAACGGCCAAATTCTGACATCTGGCATTTAGATCCCAAACAAAGGTTTGCTTTCCAGAGCTGCAGATACTTCTTTGTGGACAAAATGAACTTCATTTTGTTGCAGAGTTTGAAGCTTCTTATTTCTCTTTTTGAGATGTAAATGTATCAACGAGGTCAGGAATGAAACCAACTGGAGGTGTTCTTGGAAGAGGAAAAAGCACACAGTTTAGATGAAGGTGCCTCCACGCTTCACAAGATCACAGGATGTTAGGGGTTGGAAGGGACCTCTGGACAGCTTCCAGTCCAACCCCTTTGCCAGAGCAGAGCCATAGAATCTAGCACAGGTCACACAGGAACACATCCAGACAGGGCTGGAAGGGCTCCAGAGAAGGAGACTCCACAATCTCTCAGGGCAGCCTGTGCCATGGCTCTGGGACCCTTACAGTCAAGAAGTTCTTCCTCATGTTGAGGTGGAGATTCCTGTGCCACATATACCATTACCCTTTGTCCTATCACAGGGCACAACTGAGAAGAGTTTGTCCCTTCCCTCTTGATCCCCAGCCCTCAATATATTTATAAACATTGATTAGATCCCCTCTCAGTCTTCTCTCCAGCAAACCAAAACCCCCCAAGTCCCTCAGCCTCTCCTTATCAGGCAGTGCTCCAGCCCCTTCATCATCTTCATAGCCCTCCCTTGGACTCTTTTGAGTAGATCCCTGTCCCTCCTGAACTGGGGAGCCCAGAACTGAACACTATATTCCAGGTGAGTTCTCACCAGGGCGAGGTAGAGGGGCAGGAGAACCACTTGAATTTAAAAGAGTTGTAACTAGGTCCAAAGCTGCCAGAGCAGCCCACACCAAGTCCCTGTTCCACTCACAAGCTAAAGAGAACAAATCTCCTTTAAGGTAGTTGGGTACTGGAGAGCTGAACACTTCATCCTCCACTGGCTGTGTCTGCAATCTGTGGATGCCTCTGCCTAAGGGCAATATATGGATGCCTCTGCCTAAGGGCAATCTATGGATGGCTCTGTCTAAGGGCTTGATGCTAAAGCACACTGCTATCTGTAGAGCATCCATGTAACAAACCCAAACTCATACTGTTGCAGTGCTAGTAGCAGGGACACTAAATCTAGCTTTTTACAAGGCCATTAGGCATGCAAGCTCCCTCCTTAAATGTTATGCTCTGCATATACTGCTGAGGTAACCTCAGGAAATACAGGATTACGTACACACTGCTTCCTTAATGCATCCATCAAAAGTTTTCATTAGCAGGAGATCCTGTCTGCCCTAAGCACTTAGCAAAGAGAGTTAAAAATACATCTTAAAGCGCTACGCAGACTCCAGCAAGAGGAAGTGCTAAACTGCAGCTCATTCCGAGGGCTTTCCTGGAAATAAAAGGTTAGGAAAACCAGGGCTACCTTTATAAAACCAGGAGGTTAGAAAGCTGTTCTTCCACTGAAAAAAACTCTAGCATCAGTCTGCTCAAAGCAGCAGAGGAGCAAACTCCCTGCAGGCCAACAGTACCTACCCATAGTAACATCCTTAATAATACAGCAGTGTGCAACTCCAGTGCTGTGTACTACCTCCAGCTGTCCCTCGCCAGAGATTAGCTTGGCTTTACTCCAGGGTAGGGCACACTTCAGCTTGTGATCAAGGCAAAGCAACACATTACAGTGTAAAACACAAGCCTGAGCAAGGGGTGCTGAGGAATCTGCAGCTCTCCAGGAACAGCCTTAGGAAGCATTTTGATTAGGAATAATTTACAAGTCACGGTTCCTCCGCTGCTTCCTCCTTCCTCCAGGGGTAATGACTTACAGCAGCAGCAAATTCTGGCATTTCCCAGTCCTGGCTAACAAGACTGCAAGGGGAATAGAATAGAATACTGCCTTCAGTTTTGGGCTCCCCAGTTGAAGAGGGACAGGGATCTGCTGGAGAGGGTCCAGTGGAAGGCTACAAGGATGATGAGGGGACTGGAGCACTGCCTNCTAGACTGTATGGTCCTGCTCTGGCAGGGGAGTTTTGGACTCAATGATTTCTTTGGGTCCCTTCCAACTCCTGACATCCTGTGAGCTTCAGAATAGAGTGGTTTAGGTTGGAAGGGACCTCAAAGATCATCTAGTTCCACCCCCCAGCCATAGGCAGGGACATCTCCCTTTAGAACATCCTTCCTACCTTGCAAACTATCTGCCCATGCATGGGAAGAGAGTGGATGAAGCCCTAAGAAGTCCAATCCTCCCTCACACCCCTGCAGGGCCTGTGAACTACTCTCAGCCCCCCCTGTCTTTTCCCCCAATATCTTTCCCCAATAAAGTTCATATCCAGCTGCTGCTGTTAATTTATGGAGGGCATCCCATTGCTAATTACTGGCTTCTCCCTGGCAGCAATGCATCTGTAAAACACTGATGCCCAGATCTGTAAAGATCTTAGCTTCCACAGGGAGAGCTTAGGCATGACAGAGAGCATACAGAAGGATGAGTTTAACCATTTAGACACCTCCAGCATGCCGAGGTTGGTTGCATTTTGGCCAGGCCACCTCTTCTGACACCTGCATAAAGGCTTGCTGCTGTTCTTGCTTTGGCTCAGCACTGCTACAGCAAGCCACTCAGCCTGGCACTTCCCTCTGAGCTAAGCTCACAAACTGGGTAGTCCTAGATCTAAACCTTCTATGAGAGCACATATACAGACCATGTTCAGGCCACACTACTGTGGCCAACCTCATTCAAAAAGCAAGCCAGAGGAGCTGGAAATACTTTTCTCTATCTTTCCATTACCTCCTGCTAACCAGAGCACTTCAGAAGAGAGGCACCAGCCTCTCTTCTGAATCATGGAATGGCTTCAGTTGCAAGGGATCTCAGAGATCATCTACTTCAACCTCCTCACCACAGGCAGGGACACCTCTCAACTAGACTCAGCTGCTCAAGGACTCATTAAACCTGGCCTTCAACGCCCTCAAGGAGGAGCAGCCACAACCTCCCTGGGCAACCTGTGCCAATGTCTCACCATCCTCACTGCAAACAACTTCTTCCTAACATCCACTTTCAATCTCCCCTCTGCCAGCTCAAACCCATTCCTCCTCATCCTGTCGTTACCAGACCTTGTCAATAGTCCCTCCCCAGCCCTCTTGTAGGTCCCCTTCAGATAATGCAAGGCCACTCCAAGGTCTCCTCAAAGCCTTCTATTCTCCAAGCTGCAGAGCCCCAACTCTCTCAGGCTGTCTTCAAGCAGAGCTGCTGCAGCCCTCTCAGCATCTTGGTGGCCTCCTCTGGACTCACTCCAACAGTTCCATGTCCTGCTTGTGTTGGAGGCTCCAGGACTGCACACAGGACTCCAGGTGGGGTCTGAGGAGAGCAGAGCCAAGGGGCAGAATCCCCTCCCTTGCCCTGCAGCCCAGCACAGGGTTGCTGTCTGGGCTGCACTCACACTGCAGGCTCCTGTTGAGCTTTTCATCAGCCCAGACCCCCAGGGCCTTTTCCTCAGGGCTGCTCTCAGCCATTCCCCACCCAGCCTGGAGTTGTGCTCTCCCATAATGTAAGAAAGTGTCCTTTGAAACGTGGAGAACAGCAACACACCACAACCTACTACTGCAAGTTAGCAGGCAATGGCAGTGAGAGCTTTCTAAATGCTACACTCCTGTCCAGCACTTAAACTCCAGACTCATCCCAGAAACCAGCTGCCATGTTTATTTAGACAAGGGCTCCTCCACTCTCACAGTGGAGGCTGCTGACAGATGTGTTTTTAGGGCAAAAAATATTAACTCTAGAAAATGTCAGCATCTGCTTCTTTTCAGCCCAGCCTAACTTATTCACACATCATTTTTCATCCACCACCAGAGTTTCTCTATTTTGGCCTTCTTTTTTTTCCCCCTTCTTGCAGAGAATCTACAATCAGGGGTGTAAATTACTGGGTCCTAAAGCTTGACAGTTTTATTAGCATGGCATGGTGCTACACATGTTAGATCTGATGGGCCAGAGAGGCAGGCTGCTTTTCCAGGGCTTGCTTGTCAAAGGATGAGTTGGGCTGTGCTTCCCTAACAGGAATTTTCCATCTGACTGCTCCCTCACTGTGATTTGGTGTCTGCTGAATCACAGAATGGTTAAGGTTGGAAGGGACCTCAAGGATCATCCAGCTCCAATCCTTTGCCATAGGCAGGGACACCTCTCACTAGAGCAGGTCGCTCAAGGACTCATCCAACCTGGCCTTGAACACCTGCAGGGAAGTTGTGGAGCACAGAATCACCCAATGTGGTCTTTGATCACATTGGGTGATTCTGTGCTCCACAACCTCCCTGGACAACCTGTGCCAGTGTCTCACCACCCTCACTGCAAAGAACCCTTTCCTAACATCCAGTTTCAATCTCCCCTCTGCCAGTTCAAACCCATTCCTCCTCATCCTGTCATTACAAGTCCTTGTCAATAGTCCCTCCTCAGCCTTCCTGTAGCCCCCTTTCAGATACTGCAAGGCCACTCTAGGGTCTCCTCAAAGCCTTCTCTTCTCCAGGCTCAGAACCCCAACTCTTGTAGCCTGTCCTCATAGCAGAGCTGCTGCAGCCCTCTGAGCATCTTGGTGGCCTACTCTGGACTGGCTCTAACAGTTCCATGACTTCTTAGGCTCTCAGGGAGTAACAGGACCACTTTAAGATCTCCTCGAAGCCTTCTCTTTCCTTGGACCTCTGCAGGCTTTAAGCATAAATGAAAACCAGCCCCCAAAAGCCAAGCTCTTGCTCGAGCAGCTTTCTGCTGTAAATAGGTAACACAAAGCCAGGAGACTAAATGAGAAGCAGCTTAACAAAAGTGCAAATGTGAGTGTCCTGTAAGCTTTGTGATTTCTTTGTTTGCTTACATGGGTTCTGCAATTTATCCTGCCTTTGCTTCTTGGCAAAAACATGTTTGTACAGATGGGGCTAAAAATAGCAGTGGATGATAGAAACAGAGGGCTGAAGAAGGTGAGTGCTGCCAAGTGAGCCTGCAAGTCTGTGTCCAAGTTAAATGAATGCTAAAGCAACCATTGCTAAGGGCTTTCTATTCCTCCTCTTTCCTGGGGCTGACAAGCACCTCTGTTATTTCTCATGCTTAATATTCCTGAACTCTTAATTTTTAAGACCAATCAAGCATTTAATTAAAACAAAACAACACAGACACAAAAAAAAAAGAGTTATTTGGGCTGGCATCCATCTGGGTTGTGGGGTTTTTTTTCCCCCAGTAGCACCAGGGGAGTCTGATTGGCAGCTCCATTTTGTTTGCAGTTCAGAGACTCCACAGGAACCTTACTTTCAAATCAGTGTTATGATATCTTCAGGAGAAAATGTTGGGGGCTTTTTTTTTATCCACTCTCATAGAATCAGTCAGGGTTGGAAGGGACCACAAGGATCTAACCCCTCTGCCATCCCCAAGGACACCCTACCCTAGAGCAGGCTGCCCACAGCCTCAGCCAGCCTGGCCTGAAACACCTCCAGCCATGGGGCCTCAACCACCTCCCTGGGCAACCCATTCCAGGCTCTCACCACTCTCATGCTCAACAACTTCCTCCTCACCTCCAGCCTGACTCTCCCCACCTCCAGCTTTGCTCCATTCCCCCAGTCCTGTCACTCCCTGAGAGCCTCAAAAGTCCCTTCCCAGCTTTCTTGTAGCCCCCTGCAGATGCTGGAAGGCCACAAGAAGGTCACCTGGGAGCCTCCTCTGCTCCAGCCTGCACAGCCCCAACTCTTTCAGTCTGTGCTCACAGCAGAGCTGCTGCAGCCCTCTGAGCATCCTCCTGGCCCTGCTCTGGACACTCTCCAGCATCTCCACATCCCTCTTGTCCCAGGGGCTCCAGAACTGGATGCAGTACTCCAGGTGGGGTCTCAGCAGAGCAGAGCAGAGGGGGAGAATCACCTCCCTGGCCCTGCTGGCCACACTTCTGCTGCTGCAGCCCAGGCTCTGGTTGGCTTTCTGGGCTGCAAGTGCACACTGCTGGCTCCTGTTGAGCTTCTCCTCCAGCAGCATCCCCAAGTCCCTCTCCTCAGGGCTGCTCTCCAGCCACTCGCTGCCCAGCCTGGATTTGTGCTTGGCCTTGCCTCGACCCAGCTGCAGGACCTCACACTTGGCCTTGTTGAAGCTCCTGAGGTTGGCTTTTGCCCACCTCTGCAGCCTGTCCAGGTCCCTCTGGATGGATCCCTGCCCTCCAGCCTGGCTGCTGCACCACACAGCTTGGTGTCAGCAGTAAACTTGCTGAGACTGCACTCAGTGCCTCTGTCCATGGCACCCACAAAGATGATGAACAAGACTGGTCCCAGGACTGATCCCTGAGGGTCTCCACCTGTCTGTCACTGTCTTTGAAGACAAGACCCAAAGGAAAATGCACCACACTCTAGACAGCAACCCTGCTGTTTGTGTGCCACCTTCCCCCTCTCACCTCATTTCTGGTTTAAACTCTCTGGAGCAACCAAAATAAATGTAAAGAAAGAAAGAAAAGGATTCTTTTGCCATTTCACCCTCCTCCACCACTTGCTTAGGAGGGGCTCCTCTTCAAAGCTAAACGAAATCTCCTCTCTATTATCCCTTCCATCCGTAGCCCTCTCAAACCTTCTTAATTAATTTTACTGCTGTTTTCAAAGAGCTCTCCAAGTTGGCTCAAATCCCTTTAGATCCCACATCAGCACTAGCAACAGAAGATATATCACTCCCTTCTCTTTTCCTTCTTGTCCTCCTCTCTCTAAGAGGAAGCTAGGGAGGATTATCAGTCACGTTATCACTCTAGAGCATGAGGTGACTACTGCATGCGAGGCAAACTCACTACTAACTTGACACATGCTACATTTGTTTTATCTTTAAGCTCCCCCCCCCCCTTTATTTTTTCTCCTGGCAAATCCTAAAGGAATTAGTCTGTTCCATAAAAATCTCATGAAGTCAAAACAGGTCTGAACTGTGCTTCTTTTCCCTTCTTCCCCAAACGCCCCCCCCCCCAGCTCCCAGCTTTACTACAAAGCTTAAAAGCCAAAAATCATCTTAAGATTTTCAAACTCTTGCAAAGATGGAATGGAGCCTGTGCAAGTGAGAGCACAGAGAGGGTATTTCCTAGTGCAAGGACTTTAAAAGGTCCAGGAGCACTTCCAGACTGCTCAGGTAAGGTTTTACAGCCAAATTCACCTCAGGTAAGAGCACTTTGAACACAGCTCCTTATACCTCAGCTGAATCTGACAGAAGTAACTCTGATGGATTCTTTTTCTCAGTTATTCATTTTTGGTTCCTGAAAGAGTGCAAGAGGAACAAAGTAAATAAACTCAGCAAAGGTCAGACTCTCATAAAGAGGGATTAGAGACCCAGAGAATTGTCAGGGTTGGAAGGTGAGCAGGTGTCTATAAATTCTCAGCTCAACAGAGGATGTAAGTGTCTCCCCTCTGAAAAATATGATGCTAGATAATGGCTATGACTCTGCAGCACACCCAGGACCATCTCTCTCCACAAGAAAGAGTAGTTTCTCCTCTTTTCCCATTGCATTTCATAGAATCACAGAATTGTCAGGGCTGGAAGGGACCTCAAGGATCATCCAGTTCCAACCCTACTGCCATGGGCAGGGACACCTCACGCTAGATCAGGTTGCTCAAAGCCACATCCAGCCTGGCCTTAAAAACACCCAGGGATGAGGCTTCCACCACCTCCCTAGGCAACCTGTGCCAGTGTCTCACCACTCTCATGGTGAAGAACTTCTTCCTAGCATCTCTTGGAATGGGCTGCCCAGGGAGGTGGTGGAGTTGCTGTCCCTGGAGGTGTTGAAGCAAAGCCTGGATGGGGCATTTAGTGCCATGGTCTGGTTGACTGGCTAGGGCTGGGTGCTAGGTTGGACTGGCTGAGCTTGGAGGTCTCTTCTGACCTGGTTGATTCTATGATATCAAAACTAATTTAAAGACAATATTTTATATCCACACAACTGGATGAGCTTGGAGGTCTCTTCCAACCTGGTTGATTCTGTGATTATATCTCCCCTCCTCTAGCTTGGATTCATTCCTCTCAATCTTATCACTACCTCACACCCTAAAAAGTCCCTCCCCAGCTTTCCTGTAGCCCACTTCAGACACTGAAAGGCCACAATAAGATCTCCCTGGAGCCTTCTCTTCTTCAAACTGAACAGCCCCAACTCTCTCAGCCTATCCTCATGGCAGAGTAGCTCCAGCCCTCTGATCATCCTCATGGCCCTTCTCTGGCCACCTTCCAGCACATTCCAGCTTCCAGCACGATTCTTTTGTTTTGGTGTAAACCTCTTACAGACTGCACCACACATTAGTTCCATTTATAAAACCATTAAAAGAGAAAGAAAAAAACACTTTGGGTTGGTTTTTTTTTTTTTCCCCTGTTCCCCCAGACTGAAGCTTTTTAATTACAAGCAGGGTTTCAGAGTGCTATTTGAGTGACATACAATGAACCATAAATCCAGTATTTGGAGCTATTTTAAAGCATCACAAAACAAGGGCAAGATATGTTGTTAGACAATGAGTAAAGCTCTCCACCACCAAAAATCACAAGAGCCAAATCAACAGTTAACATATTTTTAAAGTAATATTGCCCTTGTGAAATTGCCAAGGCAAAAAAAACCTAAACCCTCTCTTTCTTTGCTCCCATCAGTAATGCCCAAACCCAAATCTGCAGCTTCCACTTCTCCACATTTCCAGCCCACCAAGACTGCTGGAGAAATAATTGTTCTATATGAAGCATTTCATCAGATGAAAGTTAAATAAATGACATTAAAAGGATGGAAGATGCCAGAAAAAGCCTTCTCTAAATCATATTTATTTGGAGTGGAAATTTGAAACTAAGAAGAGTGGAACTGAGACACAGAACCACAGAAATGTTGGGGTTGGAAAACACCCTGGGGATCACCAAGGCCAACCCATAACCCTGCTCTGCAAGGCTGCACAGCAAGCTCAAGAGCATAGAATCAACCAGGTTGGAAGAGACCTCCAAGATCATCCAGTCCAACCCAGCACCCAGCCCTATCCAGTCAACCAGACCATGGCACTAAGTGCCTCAGCCAGGCTTTTCTTGAACACCTCCAGGCACAGCGACTCCACCACCTCCCTGGGCAGCCCATTCCAATGCCAATCACTCTCTCTGGGAAGTGTCTCTTCTTCACAGAGAGAGAGCTCTGCAGCGTATCCCTGTGGCTGTTCTCTTGCACACCCTGACCTTAGAGCAGACAACACACAGCAAGCACCATCTGCCTTCTGATCCTGTAAGCCTGCTCTTGCTTTTCTCTGCTGCTCTCTGAGCTCTTCTGATACTGCTGGTTGGGAAATGCTACTCCAGTAGTTAGCTTCCTTGTGATTTCCATATTCTCTTTAGTTTTGGACCCAACATTAATCTTTGTAGCTTAAAGTGTTCTCTCCTTTTTGTTTTACCTTAAGAATGTTCCTACATTGAGCAGGAACAGCCTGCGCAGCACTTCCATCTCAGGAATCTCCAGCATTGCCAGAAATTCCTCTCTGATTAACACTTGCTCCTTTCCTCAGCTGAAAAGAGAACTTCCACTGGACACCTCTGCTTCTCTGAACGCTCTTGGAAAGGCAAAGGCCACAAAGACTCCCTCACAACTGCAAAACTGGGGGGGAGAAACTGTGCCTCCCATGGCTGACAGCAAGAGCAACACAAAGCTAACGGAGGTTGCGTCTGGTGAAGAACAACCATCCAAGCACTGCATGGACACTTAAGAGCTGAGCTTCACCACTTCAACACCGACTACAATGCCATAATTCTCTCCTTCTCCCTCCTGCCCTATCTGAGCCTGTTCTTGGGGACTTGTGTTTTTCACACTTCCTCCTAATATTCAGCCTATACCTCCCCTGGCACAACTCGAGCTGCAGCTGACTGTCTGAAGCCCCTTTAGCAGGTGCTTCCTGGCTCCCTTCCACTGATGAAGCTCAGCAGACAGTAACATAGGCAAGATGAGAACAACAAACATAATGGGGTGGCAACATCTTAACCAACACAACTGCCAGCAAAGTGGACTTTTCTGTTGCCCAGGTCTCCTTTTGCAAAGGAAAATGCTCCACAGGCTTCATCTGCAGGTAACAGAAGCATCTGCTCCCTCACTAAGAAGACACTTTGACCCTGCCTAAGTTTGCTTACAGTGCAAATTATCCCATGCAATGGTGCCAGGGGAGGTCTGGGATGGATGTCAGGAGGAAGTTGTTGGCAGAGAGAGTGACTGGCTTTGGAATGGGCTGCCCAGGGAGGTGGTAGAGTCGCTGTGCCTGGAGGTGTTGAAGCAAAGCCTGGATGGGGCACTTAGTGCCATGGTCTGGTTGATTGGCCAGGGCTGGGTGCTAGGTTGGGCTGGGTGCTAGGTTGGGCTGGGTGAGCTTGGAGGTCTCTTCCAACCTGGTTGATTCTATGATAGGTTGATTCTATTTAAGACAATATTTTATATCCACACAAGTGGATGAGCCTGGAGGTCTCTTCCAATCTGCTTCATTCTATTCTATTCTATTCTATTCTATTCTATTCTATTCTATTCTGCATTGGACTGGATGATCTTAGAGATCTCTTCCAACCTGGTTGATTCTATGATATCAAAACTAATTTTAAGACAATATTTTATATCCACACAAGTGGATGAGCCTGGAGGTCTCTTCCAATCTGCTTCATTCTATTCTATTCTATTCTATTCTATTCTATTCTATTCTATTCTGCATTGGACTGGATGATCTTAGAGATCTCTTCCAACCTGGTTGATTCTATGATATCAAAACTAAGTTAAAGACAGTATTTTATATCCACACCACTGTATGATCTTGGGAGGTCTCTTCCAACCTAGTTGATTCTATTCTATTCTGTGTTGGACTGGATGATCTTGGAGGTCTCTTCCCACCTGGTTGAGTCTATGATATCAAAACTAATTTAAAGACAATATTTTATATGCACACAACTGGATGAGCCTGGAGATCTCTTCCAACCTGGTTGATTCTATTCTATTCTGTGTTGGACTGGGTGATCTTGGAGGTCTCTTCCAACCTGGTTGATTCTATTCTATTCTATGTTGGACTGGGTGATCTTGGAGGTCTCTTCCAACCTGGTTGATTCTATTCTGTGTTGGACTGGATGATCTTGGAGGTCTTTTCCAACCTGGCTGATCCTATGATATCAAAACTAATTTACTTATCCTGCAGCATGAAGCAGTCCTCACTTTCCTATTGCAAGTTTCAGTGCAGATGATCTACAGTAAAAGTGAGGAAACAGAGCTGAGGAAAATACTCCCTGTGCCATTTTAGCATGACCAGTACTACATATGTGATGGATAATAAAAGCACAATGCCTCAGACCACTTTCTTTGCTGAAGAACACAACACATGGTTCAGTTCTTAGTGTTTGAATTTCCTTTTCTTTCTTTTCTTTTTTTTTTTCCAGCCAGTAATTAAAGAAGTTGTGGAGCAGCTCTGCCATACGAACTCATTGTTTGTGCACCGCCTGGGGCGCACTCTGGAGCGTCGCTGAGGCTTTGGCTAGGCTGCCAGAGCTGGCTAGCGGTGGCATGCACACCACATCTGCACTGCCACCGTGCATCATGCAGAAGGAAAGGCTGCCATAATCAAAGGAGGACTGCTAATCTGGGGAGGATTGCAGATTAGGGAAATTCAGGGGGTCCCAGAGCTGATTTTAACTCTGAGGCCAGTCCCTCTGGAGTTACCGTCGCAGCCACGCAAGAGCGGTATCAGGCAGGAGGGGAATGTTTACCACCCAGAGTTTATCAGCTATCATTTTGGTCTGGAAATAGCCTTTTCTCATGCCTCCCAGGCACTGCAGGCTTTGCCCTGGAGGAAGTCATAGAATCACGGAATCAATCAGGTTGGAAGAGAGCTCCAAGCTCAGCCAGTCCAACCTAGCACCCAGCCCCAGGCAATTAACCAGACCATGGCACTAAGTGCCCCAGCCAGGCTTTGATTCAACACCTCCAGGCACAGCGACTCCACCACCTCCCTGGGCAGCCCATTCCAATGCCAATCACTCTCTCTGACAACAACTTCCTCCTAACATCCAGCCTAGACCTCCCCTGGCACAACTCGAGACTGTGTCCCCTTGTTCTATTGCTGCTTGCCTGGCAGAAGAGCCCAACCCCACCTGGCTACAGCCTCCCTTCAGGTAGTTGTAGACAGCAATGAGGTCTGCCCTGAGCCTCCTCTTCTCCAGGCTGCATACCCCTAGGTCCCTTAGCCTCTCCTCATAGGGTTTGTGTTCCAAACTTCCTCCTAACATCCAGGCTAGACCTGCCGTGGCACAACTTGGACTGTGTCCCCTTGTTCTGTTACCAGTTGCCTGGCAGAAGAGAATGACCCCCACCTAAATACATCTCTCTTACTGCCCTTGACAGTCTGTATGGCAGGAGGAGCTGCAGGGGGAAACAAAAATGTAACCATTCACTTACCAAATCCCTCACTACCACGATTCATATTTCTAGTACATTTCCTGTGTTTGGAGAATTTGCTGTGGGTTAGGGGAAGGCAAAATAAATCCTGCAACTCACAGGAGTGTTCTATTTTTGACAGTTCTCAAGGCTATCAGATGAAGGGACAACACTCAGCATCATGAACACACCAGGCACAGCGACGGGGAAAGCCACGCTTCCTGGGGAAAGGCACAGAGATTAAGTGTTCCAGCATGGAATGGATTTTAGTGCTCTCTCGCTGGCTCTTTGCCTGCCTTCATGTGGGGAGAAAGGATAAGGTGTGAAGCCAGATCAAGCTTCCTCTTCTGTTTCCAACAGGACGAGCCACAGGCAAAGACAGAGCACTGCAAATCAGCCCTGCGCACAGATGCTTCTGGGGAAAGCAGGACAGGCAGTCCCAGTGGAAGGTGAGCTCACAGCTAAGCTCAGCTGGCCACATGCCCATTTGCTCCAGAGAAGGTGTTACTAGTCCAGGGATATAGCTGTAGTCATAGTACAGAATCAGTAAGGGTTGGAAGGGACCACAAGGATCAGACAGTTCCAACTCCCGTCATGGGCAGGGACACCCTACCCTAGATCAGGCTGCCCACAGCCTGGCCTTAAACACCTCCAGGGATGGGGCCTCAACCACCTCCCTGGGCAAGCCATTCCAGGCTCTCACCACTCTCACGCTGAACAACTTCCTCCTCATGTCCAGTTGAAGTCATATAGACCTTTCCCTACTCCCTAAAATCCTTCTTCATTACAGCTATCACTGAAGTAACACAGAATTGTTTATCTCATTATCTCACCTGCTGGGTTGAGAAAAAGCTCCACATGAGATGGCAGTGTGCTCATGCAGCCCAGACAGCAACCCCGTGCTGAGCTGCAGCAAGAGCAGAGTGGCCAGCAGGGCAAGGGAGGGGATTCTCCTCCTTTACTCTGCTCTCCTCAGACCCTATCTGCAGTCCTGTCTGCAGTTCTGGGACCTCCAACACAAGAAGGACATGGAAGTGTTGGAGCCAGTCCAGAGGAGGCCACCAAAATGCTCAGAGGGCTGCAGCAGCTCTGCTAGGACAGGCTACAAGAGTTGGGGCTCTGCAGCCTGAAGAAAAGAAGGCTTTGAGGAGAGCTTGAAGTGGCCTTCCTGTATCTGAAAGGGGCAACAGGAGGGCTGGGGAGGGACTATTGACAAGGTCTTGTAATGACAGGATGGGGAGGAATGGGTTTGAACTGGCAGAGGGGAGACTGAAACTGGATCTTAAGAAAGGGTTCTTGCAGTGAGGGTGGTGAGACACTGGCACAGGTTGCCCAGGGAGGTTGTGGAGCACAGAATCACCCAATGTGATCAAAGACCACATTGGGTGATTCTGTGCTCCACAACCTCCCTGGAGGTGTTCAAGGCCAGGCTGGATGAGGCCTTGAGAGACCTGTTCTAGTGGGAGGTGTCCCTGCCTATGGCAGGGGGTTGGAACTGGCTGAGCTTTGAGGTCCCTCCCAACCTAAACCATTCTGTGATTCTATAACTTTTAGCAGCTACAAACGATGTGTTCTGCCATCCACAGTTAAACCCAAGTAAACTCACTCTCAATGCTGTTCCTCTCATGGCTGGCAGAGCTGTTTGGATACTTCCTTCAATGGGAGGCAGTGCTCTGCTCACAGGATGCACAATCCCACAACTTGTCACATTTGGCCAGCTCTCATTTGTAGCTATTTAATGCTGGCCCAACATCTGCATGTCACATTCTCTCCTTAAAGTCAGAAGTGCTTCTCAAAGCCTACCATATGCCAGAGGTTTCTGTTATTGCTAGTCAGTGGATAGACACTTCCTCCTCTTCTGGGCTTTGGAACATCATCTCCCTAAGTGACCCAAGAAGGCAAAGAGCACCATGTCCTCTCTACCTGCAGCAGCTCATTGGAGTGCTGGCACTTAGAGAGTGCATTACCCCAGCTAAAGGATCCCCCAGTGTACAGCAGCCATGTGCTACATCATTCAGAGCCAGCCTGACCAGCAAGACAAACCAAAAAGTTCAAGAGAGAATCTTTACTTAAAAGTAAGGAGCAATAATGGAGTAAAGGTTCAAATAAATAACCCAAATGCATGGTTAAGCTTTTAGTATGTAATCAAGTATAGAATGTTTTAGGTTGGAAGAGACTTTAAAGGTCCCTTTTAAATGATTCCCCTCTGCTGACCCAACACATCAGGCACCTTCCACTTCTACATGAAGCCAATCTCCCTCTGCAGCCTGTACAGCTCAACTGTAGCTCCTGCTGCCTGAGTTGGCATTGGCCTCCATCTTCCATTGAACTCTCTCACAGGAGCAGGAAGGCTTAGAGCAAAACCTGTGACACTTCTTCTAACTATATCCAAGGCTAAAATGCCTTTGGTCCTCTGACTGCTTCTAAGTGCATGATAAGGCTCTGTGTAACGCGGCAGGGATGCTGTTGGTTTGGTGTAGCCATGGTTTTACAGCTGGTGTTTGTACTATGCTTTTCAGTTAGCACACTTCCAGCCTCAGCATCTCTTTTGGGGCTTTCCAATCTCTGAAGGGGGCCTATAAAAAGCTATGGAGGGACTATTTTAGGTTGTTGGGTAGTGACAAGAGTAGGGTGAATGGATCCAAGCTAGAGGAGGGGAAATTTAGATTAGATGTTAGGAAGAAGTTCTTCACCGTGAGGGTGGTGAGACACTGGTACAGGTTGCCCAGGGAGATTGTGGAAATCTCACCCCTGGAATTTTCTAAGGCTAGGCTGGATGTGGCTCTGGGCAACCTGACCTAGTGGGAACTGTCCCTGCCCATGGCAAGGGGGTTGGAACTGGATGATCCTCGAGGTCCCTTCCAAGCCTGACAGTAATGTGACTCTGCCATTCTTTCTCAACAGATTGTGGTAAAACTTTCTATCTTGTGTTAGGAGGAACATTAACTGAACATCTCCTTACATGTGTTAGGAGGAATATTAACCTAACATCTCCTTATAGCCACTGTGGGAAAAGCCTTTCTCCTGCCTCAGCCTGCAGCTCCTTATGGCTGAACAAGCAAACACAGGATTCAGATATACAAAGCACTCAGGTTGCAGCAACAGGCAGGGTGGAAAGGCATCCCTAGGAGTCCTAAGTGAACACAAAGACACTGGTTAAGTAGCCCAAATGATTCCTTTCTAAATAGCCAGCTCTGAATGAATCAGTAGTGACTCAAAGGAAACAACCCTCTTCTCTCCCTGTGAGAAGTCAAGCAGACAGCAGCTGGGGTTGCCCCAAGAGAAACTCAGGCGGATAAGCTGGTTACAAGGATCAGCAAGTCACTCCCTGCTACACAAAAGAGAGGAAGGGAAAAGAGCATTTTATTCCAGATGCCTGCTACACCATCCCCAGGTTCTTCCCTTTAGAAAGAATATAGATAAAATGTGCAAGGGAACCACTAGAAAACAGAATCATAGAATCAACCAGGTTGGAAGAGACCTCCAAGATCATCCAGTCCAATCTAGCGCCCAGCCCTGTCCAATCAACCAGACCATGGCACTAAGTGCAACAGACTGCTTCTCCTAAACAGTAATAACACTGTGCCTCCTCATTATTTATTACATGAGGAGAATCTTCCTCTTAGCAAGCCTAAAAGAATAAGGGGAGCAAATCTGCCTGCTGCCCCTTAGATCTCAAAGAGCAATCTGCCTGCTGCCCCTTAGATCTCAGAGCAATCTGCCTGCTGCCCCTTAGATCTCAGAGCAATCTGCCTGCTGCCCCTTAGATCTCAGAGCAGTCTGCCTGCTGCCCCTTAGATCTCAGAGCAATCTGCCTGCTGCCCCTTAGATCTCAAAGAGCTTCCCATCACCTGAGAACTTATTTTCTGTTTACCAGGGTGGTTAAAAGTGTCTTCAGTCTCTTAACCCTTTTGTATAGGTTAAAAGGAAATGCTAAGAAGTTACAAGTTCCAGCTTCACTTTGTTCCCCTGCATGCTGACTTCAGTGGCAATATGAATAATGAGTAGCTAATGCACACAGGACCATGGCTCCTGACCAGCCAGCCCTTCCTTACCTACTCACCCCATGCTTGCTTTGCTGCATGGGCACAGCTTAAACATCAAATTAGCAGAGGAGAAGGCAGGTGAAGCATGGATAACCCTGCAGCAAAGCCCCAGCATCCCGTTAAACGCTGCGAGGAGACAGAGGATGCCGTGAGCAGTGCTGGCTGCAGTGGCTGCATGGGAGGCCATCTCAGAACCATTGTGAGCTAATGAGCGATGATTTCATGTATCTTCACTCTGATAGTAAACAACAGCTCCAACTTAGCCCTCGCAGCTGACTGGATTTTGTGTCAGCACAGCCTTTTCGAGCTCCCCATCCAAGAACAACTGCTGAACTCTCCTCTTTTTGCTTTCTCCTACCATTTTAACCAGGCAGAAACCCAAAAGCTGCATACTACCATCTGCCAGTCCAGCATCACAGTGGTTTTTAACCAGTCTCTATGTATGCAAAAGTTTATTTCAACAACTGCACTGTCACCAGAAATCAAACCCAAACAGGTTCGGTTTTCGTTACCAGAGAAACGACCTGAGTTTCGTTACCAGAGAAATGATTGTGGGCAGAGGTGAAAGCAAAGAACAGAGCTAATATTAAAGTCCTCAGTCAAACAAATAGCTACAGACCCATACATGGTAACAGCACCGAGCTAGGAAGTCAGCTCAAACATAGTAAAAAGTGCACTTGAAAGTTGGAGGCATTTGTATTTAAATTAGGTTTTCACTGCACGAAGAAACAGAGCTCCTGGGAAATCTCCCACAGTGGCTCTTGTGAAGTGTCTGTTATAAAGCTGTGCTGTGCAGCCAGTCAGTCGTTAGCTGGGCATTGCTCTGCTGAGGAGCCTCTGAACTCAGACACAGCTCGGCGAGCTGCTGGCAGAGCTGCAGAGAACCTCTCCACCAGCAAGCTCATACAATCACAGGATGCTCCGAGATAGCAGCGGCTTTTAAAGTTCATTCAGTCCAACCTCCCTGCGGTGAGCAGGGTCATTTTTCGACAGGTTGCTCAGAGCCCTGTTCAGCCTGACCTGGAATGTTTCCAGGGATGGAGCATCTACCCCTTCTCTGGGCAACACTGCCCCACTCTCGCTGTAAACAATGTCTTCCTTATACCTAGCCTGAATCTCGCCTCGTTTAGTTTAAATCCATCACCCTTCGTCCTCTCACTCCTGAAAAGTCTGTCCCCATCTCTCTCCAAAAGGGCCATGACCACAGACCCGTTGCCTTCACGCCCGCCTGCTCCCTTCCACCGCCGCCTTCACGAGTGCTCCCCACACGGCCGCCAGGTGGCGCTGGGCAACAGCGTGGAGCTCCCGAGCGCCCGGTGGGGCCGTGCCCGGCAGCGCCGCCCAGCGGCGAGGCCGCTCCATGGGCGCACCCCGCGGGGGCGACGTGGAAGGGCACGCAAACAGAGCCACGCAGCCACTGGCGCCGAGGCATACACACTCCGTCTGTGCACGAACAAGCTCATGGGCACCTATGCACACTCACGGGTGCCCTCGGCGCACTGAACGCTCCTAAGCACACACACCCCTCTCACGGAACGGTGGGACAGGGTTGGAAGGGACCTTCAAAGGTCACCCAGGCCAACTCCTCTCCAGTAAACGATGATCCTTCTGCTCCCTTCCAACCCTGACTGATTCTATGATCTTCAACTACATCATGTTGCTCAAAGCACCATCCAACCTGCAATGTTTCAGGGATGGGGCATCCACCGCCTCTCTGGGCATCCTGGGCCAGTGTTTCACCATCCTCAGGGCAAAAAATATCTTCCCTATTTCTAGTCTGGATCTCCCTCCCACATCCATCCATCCATCCATCCATCCATCCATCCACCCACCGCCTCTCTGGACATCCTGGGCCAGTGTTTCACCATCCTCAGGGCAAAAAATATCTTCCCTATGTCTAGTCTGAATCTCCCTTCCACACCCATCCATCCACCACCTCTCTGGACATCCTGGGCCAATGTTTCACCATCGTCAGGGTGAAAAATATCTTCCTTGTTTCCAGTCTGAATCTCCCCCCACATCCATCCATCCACCACCTCTCTGGGCATCCTGGGCCAGTGTTTCACCATCCTCAGGGTAAAAAATATCTTCCTGATTTCTAGTCTGAATTTCCCCGCCCCCCCCCTCCCTTTTTAGATTAAACCCACCCTCTCTTGTCCTGTTGCAACAGCCTCTGCTGAGAAGTCTGTCCTCATCTCTCTTATAGGCCCCCTTTCAGTACAGAAAGGTGTCCCTGGAGCCTTCTCTTCTCCGGGCTGACCATCCCCTACTCTTCCATCCTTTCCTCACAGCAGAGGTGTCCCAGCCCTCTGATGGCTTTTGTGCCCTCCTCTTCTAGACCCACTCCAACAAGCTCCTATCTTCCCTGTGCTTTCCTGTACCATACAGGGGTACCCACGACACACTCCCATCCATTCCACTGAAGACATTCCAACCTAAACCCAATTAAAATCAAATTAGAAAGCCATCTCCCCTCACCACCACACTGCATTTTTCCAACATGGCAAAACAATCTCTTTAAGACTAAATGTTCCATTTGGCCTCTGAGCCATTACACAAGATGTGGCTGAAAAGTTTGCCAGCATTTTTGCTCTTGAATATCCAAACAGTGGGTTACAAGGCAGGACTTACTCTCTGCCTAAGCTAACACCACTGAAAGGAACCTAATGAAAGCAGGAAGTCGTGGGGCACGCAGGATTACATGAACAGCAGCCTTGCTCTTGAGAAATTCACAGACAGCACAAAGTCTGTCCAGTTCTGGGCTCCTCAATTCAAGAGAGATGTTGAGGTGCTGGAAGGTGTCCAGAGAAGGGCAACAAGGCTGGGGAGGGGCCTGGAACACAAACCCTATGAGGAGAGGCTGAGGGAGCTGGGGGTGTGCAGCCTGCAGAAGAGGAGGCTCAGGGCAGAGCTCATTGCTGGCTACAGCTACCTGAAGGGAGGCTGTAGCCAGGTGGGGTTGGGCTCTTCTCCCAGGCAACCAGCAACAGAACAAGGGGACACAGTCTCAAGTTGTGCCAGGGGAGGTCTAGGCTGGATGTTAGGAGGAAGTTGTTGGCAGAGAGAGTGATTGGTATTGGAATGGGCTGCCCAGGGAGGTGGTGGAGTCTCTGTGCCTGGAGGTGTTGAAGCCAAGCCTGGCTGGGGCACTTAGTGCCATGGTCTGGTTGATTGGCCAGGGCTGGGTGCTGGGTTGGGCTGGATGAGCTTGGAGGTCTCTTCCAACCTGTTTGATTCTATTCTATTCTAAAGTCCAAGCACAGCAACCTACTGTTTTGACAGCACTCTACCCCTAGGTGATGAAATTATGCACACAACTAGTTTGTCATTTTGCTATGACCAAACCCAGCTTTCAGAGCCCATTTTTTTTTGTGCATGGAATGATCTCAGTTTTATCCTGGAAAACCACACTCATTTTACTATTTGTAACCTTTTCAGTTCAGCATTGCTCCATTCAGATTAAAATAACCAAGTCTAAGTCAAATTGGACTTAAAAAGGGCAAGAACAAACTTCTTCCCTAAGGTCACAGTTTCAAAGCCAGTGCTGTTAAGGCTTTCTCTCTCACTCAGCATAAGCACTGCCTTATCTGAAGTCATCCTGGGGTGCATCAAGAAAAGTGTGGCCAGCAGCTCTAGGGAGGCTCTTCTCCTCTACTCTGCCCTGCTGAGGACACACCTGGAATACTGTGTCCAGTTTTGGGCTTCCCAATTCATGAGTGTGCTAGCTTGAGCCTAGCTGGGATATTGTGGGGAGAAGAATTAGATGCTAGGCTGTGAAAAGGAACCAGTGGTGATGTCTGCTGCACTCATAGGCTTGCTGAGATGGATGAAAACAAGAACACAAACATAGCTAACAGAGTTGCTCTCTGGCTCTGGCTGCCTCCCTTCTCTCCCAAACCTGCTGTCTGTGTAACTAATCCCTCTGCATCCTAACCCCCCTGGCCAATTCTCCAAACTCACCTTGCACATAAGGCAAAGTCTGGGATAAGGCAGAGGGGTGGAAGAGAGGTGGAAGGGTGGTTGGGAGCCCCTCCTGGGGATTTTGGGTTCTGGGAGGGCTGCTGTGTTTCTGTAGTACCTTTCTAACTTGTCTATGTCTGTCTAGAGCTGTATACATATTGTAACTATCTGCTTGCATATTGTGCTAAGCTCTAAATATAAAGCTTCATTCTAATTTCCAGCTCAGCTGAGTCTAGTCTGGGTGCTCTCATAAGGGGGGGAGGGGGGGGTGGGGCAGGTAATACCCAAACTGTCACAAAGAGTGACAGGGATCTGCTGGAGAGAGTCTGACAGAGAGCCAAGAGGATGACTGAGGGACTTGAACATCTTCCCTACAGAAAGAGACTGTGAAACTAGAATGTTTCTGTGATTCCTCCCTTTGACTACCCAACCTGTTTCTCTCTCATCATTCAACAACAGGGAAAAAGTAATTAATGTGTTCATTAACATGTTAGAAGCTGATGGAACTCAAGCCTTCCTTTATGACTAGTTTGTTGTACCAATGTTAATTTATCACATACCCTGCCTGGAGAACAGCTTTTCAGGCAGGGTTGGAAACCTTCTCCCTTATCAAAACAGCACGTTTCCAGGGCAGAAAACAACAGCAGTGCTGTAGGAGGCAGTGGAAAAGAGCAGGGAGAATGTAGGCAGACTGACAGCAAACCAGGACAGAATTTGGCTATGGTACTAGATCTGAACAGCCATTCAAGCTGGGGGACCCTTAAGCTGCACCTCACATGTTCTACAGGAGACATTAAATATGAACAGAGCTAAAGGTGACAGCACAATGCAGTCAAAATATGGTACCCAAAGGGATGCAGGGGGTCACACTTGAGAGAGAGGGGGAAACTTCAGCCTTAAAGCCCACATGTAGCAATCTTTAGGGTTTGACCTTTTCTTTTTCCTTTTGAAAACTGGACAAAAGTGATTGGCATTGGAATGGGCTGCCCAGGGAGGTGGTGGAGGCACCGTGCCTGGAGATGTTCAAACAAAGCCTGGATGGGGCACTTAGTGCCATGGTCTGGTCGACTGGATAGGGCTGGGTGCTAGGATGGGCTGGATGAGTTTGGAGGTCTCTTCCAACCTGGCTGATTCTATGGTTCTATGATTCTAAGTAGGAGCTACAGAGTCAGCTAAGCTCTGGTGTGTAAATTCATCTAGCAATCCTGTGCATATTAAGACATCTTCCCTCAGGACTGTGTCCAAGTTTAAAATCAGAGAATAGAATAGAACAGAACAGAATAGAATCAAATTGAATCAAGCAGGTTGGAAGAGACCTCCAAGCTCATCCAACCCAACCTAGCACCCAGCCCTGTCCAATCAACCAGACCATGGCACTAAGTGCCCCAGCCAGGCTTTGCCTGAACACTTCCAGCCACAGTGATGCCACCACCTCCCTGGGCAGCCCATTCCAATGGCAAATCACACCAAGTCCTTACTCTTCCACATCTACCTGCACAGCCACAGATCTTCACCTTCCTGGAGGATTGTGGCTTTTCTTAGGGTAGTCAGAAAGCCAAACTGTCCAGCCTTGGAAGAAGAAGCACCAATCTGCAGACAACCTTGGGGGGGAGTTCCTAGACAGACCCACTGAGCACTCTTCCATTATCCCCTTTCCAAAGGTTTACTGCTTTCCATTTACACAGAATCACAGAATTGTTGAGACTGGAAAAGACCTCTGAGCTCATCAAGTCCAGCCTATGGCCCACCACCACCCCAGCTAAACCATGCCACCAAGTGCCACATACAATCTGTTCTCAATGACCTCCAGGCATGGTGACTCCACCCCCTCCCTGGGCAGCCCATCCCAGTCTCTAATTCCCTTTTCCATGAGGAAGTGCTTCCTAACATCCAACCTAAACCTGCCCTGGCACAGCTTCAGGCCATGCCCTCTTGTCCTGGCTCAAGTTGCCTGGGAGAAGAGCCTGACCCCTCCTTTCAGGTGGTTGCAGAGTGAGGTAAGGTCCCCTCTATGTCTCCTCTTCCCCAGGCCCCTCAGCCTCTCCTCATACAACCTTCCTTCCAGCCCCTGACCAGTTGCATTGCTTTCCTCCGGACCCACTCCAGCACCTCAACATTCTTCCTGAAATGAGGAGTCCATCCACCCATATGCCAACCACTTCTCCTGGTGCCCCTACCTTTGAGAAGGTGACAACTCCTACCCAAACCCCAATTCTTTGCTTTTCCACCCCTGGCTACAGCTCTCTGTTCCCACTTTCCAGCCCCTGCAGTGGGGGCAGACAGTGTCTGCTGGAGCTTGGAGCTGAGTCAAAGCAGCTGGAGCACATGGAAATTTGGGAAGACCAGCATCTGGCAACACACTGAGGGTGGAAATTTGAATGTGGATGTGGCTGCTGCCACCAGCCTTCTCTAAGGACACATTTAATTGCATGTTCCCCTGTGTTTCCCTCTAGACTGGAGTCCCTCCCCTGCAGTCCATGGTGGTGGAAACTTACTTCAGCAGTTCCCAATGCCTGTTAAAGCCAAGCCTTTAAAGCTGTAGTAAAGTGCTTTATCTGCCAGCTGGCTGCAGGGGAGGGATCCAGCTCAGCTACCTCCAGCCATCTCTGAGAGGCCAGGGAGGTTCTTCTGTAGATAGTGGGAGAAGATAAGTGTCTGCAAAGGGATCCATCCCACCTTTCTCTCTCTCTCTCCCTATTAACTGAATCACAGAATGTCAAGGGCTGGAAGGGACCTCCAAAGCTTATCCAGTCCAACCCTCCTGCCAGAGCAGGATCACACAGGAACACATCCAGGCAGGTCTTGAATATCTCCAGAGAGACTCCACAACCTCCCTGGGCAGCCTATTCCAGGGCTCTGTCACCCTCACAGGGAATAAGTTTTTCCTCATGTTTCCATAGAACTTCCTGTGCCTCAACTTCCACCCAGTGCCCCTGGTCCTGCCACTGGGCATCACTGCTCCAAGCCTGGCTCTGTCCTCTTGGCCTTTACATCTTTACAAACATGAATGAGGTTACTCCTCAGGCTCCACCTCTCCAAGCTGAAGAGTCCAGAAAGCAGTTCAGCTCAGACACATTAGTCCTGAATGGCTAGAGCTAGCCAAGATGAATTCCACCTTCAGTGCCCAAAACACTAACATATGTAGTCCCTCATTACTTATCACAGTTACAACACCTGTTCCACATCGATTTGGAAAGAGATTTTCCTGGTGTGATTTCCTTTCCTTTGAGCAAAACTTCCATTCTGCTGCTCTTTGCACCCTAGCACTCAGGAACACAAGTGACATTTCCCACACAGACCCACAAGTACACCTGCAGACCAGGAGTCCCTTTCAGCAGTGGTATAAAAGCCTCCAGTGGTATAAAAAGAGTTGAAGCAGAATTGCTTTTGAAATTCAGCTCTCCAAGTGCCTCAAATCCTCACACCCTAAGAGGATTCTGCCCCTTTGCTCTGCTCTCCTCAGACCCCACCTGCAGTCCTGTCTGCAGTTCTGGAGTCTCCAACACAAAAAGGACATGGAAGTGTTGGAGCCAGTCCAGAGGAGGCCACCAAGATGCTCAGAGGGCTGCAGCAGCTCTGCTATGAGGACAGGCTGAGAGAGTTGGGGCTCTGCAGCCTGGAGAAGGCTTTGAGGAGACTTTGTAATGACCCTCCAGGATCTAGAGGGGACCTACAGGAGGGCTGGGGAGGGACTACTGACAAGGTCTTGTAATGACAGGACAATGAGGAATGGGATTAAACTGGCAGAGGGGAGACTGAAACTGGATGTTAGGAAGAAGTTGTTTGCAGTGAGGGTGGTGAGACACTGGCACAGGTTGCCCAGGGAGGTTGTGGAGTCTCCTTCCTCAGAGATATTCAAAACCTGCCTGGATGCATTCCAGTGTCCTAGAGTCATAGAATCAACCAGGTTGGGTGTGATCTGCTCTAGGTGATCCTGCTCTGGCAGGGGGGCTGGACCAGATGAGCTTTTGAGGTCCCTTCCAGCCTCTGCCATTCTATGATTCTGGAAAAGCAGCTAAGAGCCCAGCACTGCTGCTGTGAGCCAGCGCTGTTTGGGCACCACATGCCGACGGCTCACTCCTGTAGGACAGACAAACAACGTGACCCTTCCCACCCCCCTAAGCCCTCTGTCTCCCCAGCAATGCCACAGCCTAGCCTCTAGCCATTTCCCCAGCAGCCTCTCCCCACAGGGGTGCATGGAGAAGGATGGGTCCCAGGCTGTGCTGTCTCCATAGCGCTGCGCACTCCCAGCATGGCGCTGCCTCGTACCGCCACATGCCTCACATGCCGAAACCTGCAGCGCCCACGGTCTGGGTAACAGCAGTCTGAGTCCAAGGGGGCCTTCTTATGAGTTTGGATACTACCAGTTAAAGATAAGCTTCTCCATGGTTACCACTCTCACGCAAGGTCACTCTCCTGCCAAACCTCCTCTCCTCCCAGATCATCTCTCCTCCTTCCCCGCCTCTCTCTCCTTCCCCCTCTCCACTGTTTTTCCTCCCCACTCTCCAGTTTTATCTCACCCTCTCCACTGTTTTTCCTCCCCACTCTCCAGTTTTTCCTCACCCTCTCCACTGTTTTTCCTCCCCACTCTCCAGTTTTTCCTCACCCTCTCCACTGTTTTTCCTCCCCCCTCAAACATGCTACAACAAAAGAGAAAATGCAAACGTTTCAGATCATCACAGCCTATTTGAATGCAAGCTGCAGGAAAAGAAACACGCAAGCCAAGCGCTCTGGCCCTGCAAGCAGAAAGGCACTCTCATAAAAGCAGGATCTGAGAAACAGCACTTGATTAAAGCAGCCAGCCCTTCGCTGAAGTAGGTGCTTATGGGAGGGAAAAGATCCAAGGTTTCTCTATCAGGAGAAGCAGGAACAGGCCAGACAGATGAATTATTGTCAGACAGCTGGGTTTCAGGCGGGGCGCGAGGAGATCCCTATTAGCCCATCCACCTTTCTTACACAAATGCCTCCCCCAGAGAAACTGAGTCATTAAGAGGCAGCTTGTAGGCTCCCGACAGGCAATATGCATTGAGTGAGAGGTGATACATTTTCATTTGCAGCAAGAAATCTTAGTGGCCCCAAGGAGCAGCTCACTTAGGAGAGCAGTAATGGAATACAGAGCCTTTCATCTCTGCCTCACCACCGACAACACCGCCTGGCTCGGGAGCAAAACTGACTGTCTAATGGGGTGTTTTGGTGACCTCTGTGAAAGGACTGGTCCAGTTTTCACTGGCCAATAACCAGAACCTCGAGTGGTGCTGGGTAAGCACTAAGTGAACTGTCCACCCATAGCTCTGTTGTTGCTTTTCCCATCCTTCAAGGCTGTGGAGCGCAAGGGAAAGGAGCACAGCCTGCTCCACCCAGGTGGGAGCCTCCAGCTCCCAAGGTCCCCACTTTGTCCTCATTTGCACAAGCCATCTGTGTTAAAAACAGCAACAACAAAATCTTGGCAACCATTCTGCATCTTTCAGAAGCTCAGTAGCTATGGTCTACTTGATTGGATAGGGCTGAGTGATAGGTTGGACTGGATGATCCTGGAGGTCTCTTCCAGCCTGGTTAATTCTATGATCACTTTGAGCTGAGAATAGCACCAACTTGAACTGCTTAAGAGCTATCCAAAGACTGAACCCCATGATCCAGGCCTGCATATGTGCACAGATGTTTGGAGGGCATCATTTTGCAACAGCAAAATCCTTTGCCTTCAGTAATTCTTCACTTTAACACACTTAGCAACAGCAGGGAAACAAACCTTTGTGCTTTCTTCCTGCCCAGTGCTACCTGCAGTCCCAAGCCTGGAGCAATCACACAATCCCAGCATGCTAAAGCAGTTTCACCTGGACTATGTTCCACAGGATCATGTCTAAGCATGTGCTGAAGGCCTCCAAAGAAGGGGGCTCCACAACCTCTCTGGGCAGCCTGTTCCAGTGCTCTGTCACCCTCATAAGACATTCAGGTGGAACTTTCTCTGTTGTACTTTGTGCCCATTACCTTGTGTCCTATCACTGGGCACCACCAAGAAGAGTTTGACCCCCATCCTCTTGACCCCTGCCCTTTAGATATTTAAAAGCATTGATAAGATCCCCTCTCAGTCTTCTCTTCTCTGGGCTAAACAGCTACAGGTCTCTCAGCCTTTCCTTGCAGAAGAGATGGTCCAGTCCCCTCCTCATCTTTGTAACCTTCTGTCAGACAACAATCCACCATCAGAAAAGCTTGCTCCAAAGCAAAATGCAGAGGTCACCCTGCAGGGAGAGTGGCTTGAATGCTCACACCACCCTCCCAACACACCTCAGCAATGCTTTTTGCCACTTCCTCTGCGACACCTCCACAAAAGGCTCACTGGACAGTTACAAACTGACACCTCAGACTATATCTGATTTGAGGTGAGGAGCTACCTATCACCTGGTAAACCTGCACAAGTTACAGCTCATCACATACAAGCCATTGCATGATCAAACAGATATCTATAGAGAAGATATCTACCAACTATTTAAAGAAGAGATTCACTGGGGACCCATTTCCAAAAGGGAACGGATGTGAAGCAGGCAGCAAATTGTGATCACAGCCCTGAGAATGCTTCCTTATTTGCTTCAAATTTAAACTGCACTGAAATTAGCACGGGCCCAAACTCCAAAGGAAATGAACAGGAGGGTTAAAAAAGGGCATTGCAGAGAAAGGGAAGAGAGGTCAGCTGCTTTTATTATTTAGGGAACAAAGGGACGGTGATCGAGGGGATATTGGCACACCAACAACTGGGCAATAGGCAAGATCTGTACAGTACCTACAAAAGAGCAGAGAAGAGCCCCAAAAGGGCAGAGAAGAGCCCCAAAAGGGCAGAGAAAAACCCCAAAAGGGCAAAGAACAGCCCCAAAAGACTCCAGCATGTGTTCATACACTTCTCAACCATACAGAACTGCCTTTCCCTGGGGAATACAACCAAGGAAAGGTGGAGCTGAAGTCAGAAGGGGACCACTGAGTACAGAGGCAGCAATGTTCCTCAGCCTGGGACAGGAGGCACTGAGCAGAGCAGGAGCCCAGCCACATGTCACTGTGCCTGTGACTGAGTATTTTCATTATGACAGGATTAAATCTACCAAAAAGAAAATAAACCCTACCAGGCACCCAAACAAAACGACCTGAGCAGCCTAATTCTCCACAGGAGCAGTGATGATTTAGCATAAAATCCTCCTGCAGGTTCCCAGGATTTTTTTTTTCCCCTCTCCATAAAACAGTCCAAGTTTCTGCAGCAGCTTCACTAAAGGTATGTGTGACTATGCCTAAATGCAAACTCAGTTTTGAATTCTGCCTGGCTCTTCTCCACTTGAGTTTTGTTTTCATGAAGAAGGAGACCTATGCCTGGTCCTGACGAAGCACCTGGCATTCTACTGAGATGTAAAGTCCCCCAGCCTTGCCTTTTCTCCTGATAGCCAGCCCCATCCATTGCAACAAAAGCAGCAATTTGAACTTTGCATTTCAGTGGTCTCAGGGATCAGACCGATGAAGTCGAAGTTATCTTGCCCCAACTCACACAGCATTATCTTTTCACCTAATGGAAGTGAAAGAGAAGCCTGTGCTCATTACCCAAAGGATGCAATTATTACTTCCTCTCTGTAGCATTGCTAGTCAAGGATAAAACCCAGGATATGAACTTTTCATTAAGCATCAAGCCCAAATCCACCTGGGACAGCCTAAGGAGGCTCCCTTCATCCTTTCACTCTGTAATTCAGTGCAAAGCTGAAAGCAATCCTGGCAAAAGATTGGTTTAAATAAACATCTGATAAACGTTGATCAGTAGGTGAAACCCAGAAAGCTTTCTGTCCCCTCCTACATGATCATCCCTTCACACACACAAAAACATCACTAATTTAACACATCAACCAAAATATCCTGTTCTATCTGAACCCAACAGAAGGTCACCCAAAGAAAGAAGGATAATAAACACATAACATGAGTGATGCAATGTGTTAAGTGCAGCAAAATCTCCAATAGAGACCTGAGGCCCAGCAGAAGAATGCATAACAGTGTTGAATTCCTTGGGGTTTTAAGTCACACAATGATATGCCTTTGGAAGTTCATGCAGCCAGAAGCAAACACTTACAATACAAGAGCACTTGGTGCATTTATTTCCTTCAGGCCTGAATTCTTCTCCTTCGTTGTAAACTCTTCCTTCAAATATGCAACCTGGAAAAGAGCAGTTGAATAACTTCAGTTCAGCATAGCAGGCTGCTGGCTTTTTCCTCTGTCACACACACCTCAGCACAGCACAAGGCAATAGAATCCCAGGATGGCTTAGGTTGAAAGGGACCTTAGAGATCACAGACTCACAGGATGTTAGGGGTTGGTCATCCTTCTCAACTCCTTGCATTTATATTAGAAGTTGGCAGAAACTATAATTAATTACAATATAACAGAGCCATGATAAACCTCCCAGGTGATCATTAGAAATACAGCTGCACATCTGGAACAGCACAGAATCAGTCAGGGTTGGAAGGGACCACAAGGATCAGACAGTTCCAACCTCCCTGCCATGCCCAGGGACACCCTACCCTAGAGCAGGCTGCCCACAGCCTCAGCCAGCCTGGCCTTAAACACCTCCA
>WAAF01016943.1:56363-70875 GCA_013400475.1 Tricholaema leucomelas
AAACTTGCTGAGACTGCACTCAGTGCCTCTGTCCATGGCACTCACAAAGATGTTGAACAAGACTGGTCCCAGGACTGATCCCTGAGGGATCTTCCCATGAAACCTCACCTGGACACACAGGACAGCACATTCCCAGGAGTTTGGATGGGTTTTTGCAATGAACCACACACTGTACCTCTGACTCCACTATCACTCCTTCCTGAAAAAGAAGCAGAAGATCAGAAAGGTTCATTGGTAGTGTGGTGGTTGCTTTAACAAGGCAAAAAAAGCCCCAGGATTGCTAGCAGGGCAATTGAAATGCCCTGCACATGCTGGAATCCAAAAGCTCTTTTCTTCTAGTACCTGCTGCCTGGTATCAGCATTCAGGTCACACAGTCAGAGGACCCACTTGAGTCTCCCTGACTCCAGCCGCAGGATTTGCCTTAGAATGCATCAGGTAAGAAACCAAGCACCTTCTTAGGAAAAGGAATTCTGCTTTATCAGGAATCCTTAGGCTGAGTAATCTGCCATGCAGCTCTGGTAAAAACAGGCCAGACAGAAGGCATTCTCCTCCCTCTCCCCTTGGAGGTAAAAAAGACTTAGCAAGCAGATAAAAGCATCTTGTTCTGTAGAGGGGAGACGCTTATCTCCGATGCTTTGCCTGATAACTCTCAGTAAATTAACACTTCCTGTACTTCTTGTTCCAGAAGTCAAGAGCCCTCCTGAACAAACCTGGGTGTGAGGATCTGTGCAAAAAAGGTTCTGAATTGTTGGGTTTGTTGGTTTTTTTTTTTCAGCTTTGCAGCTGGAGGCAAAGGAAGCCTAGTTCTAAAGTGCATGGATAGAGGGTAAACAGGGTTACCCAGCTTTGCATTTAGACACTGGAACAGGCAACAAAGCATCACTCATCTCATGCAGCTAATAGTGATAGCAGTGTCTGAACTCCCACTGCAGCTTTGCATTAAGTGCAAGGATACAGAGCACTGCTGCTGCTCCAACTTCAGCTCAGGCTGTGGGGCTTTGGATGGGTTTCACAGGATAATACCACAGAAAAAGGGAAAAGCCTTGAAATTCTCTTCCTTTTGTAGAAGCTCTTTATGCTCGTTTCATCTCTCCTCCTGCCAACAGCTGCAGCTCTTAGTAGCTGCCTGAGTGTTGTGACGAAAATCAGATCAAACTGTCAGCCAAAATGGCAATCCACAGGCAGAAACTGAAGTTGCCTGCACAGTCACTTGATCTGTTCCTGAAAAACGGACACCTTTGTAAATACCATGGTTGCAGATAAGCAAGCTACCCAAAACAACATCACTGCAGCCATGGAAAGGAGATTTGGTTATGGGTCTCAAGTAATACCTCAGGTGAGACTCATTGACACAGCCACACAGAAGTGTCTAATCAGTAAAAGAGTAACGAGTTTCTCACAGAACAATCAGCATAAAAGAGGACTTATTCAGGGTCAAGACAGCAGAAGTGGCCATGTACCTGTGTTTCAGCAATGCTTGGCTAACATGGGACTGAAGCCATCTAAAGCCTGCCCTCCATGGCTGATTACAGCTGGCCACGTCTGAGTGGATCTAAGCCACCTCAAACACACAGCCCACACTGTGCTTGGAGTATAAAATGTCAGGTTGTTTGGACTGGATGGGGGGGAGGCAAAAAAGGCTCAGAGTCATTGCATGGGAAAAGCTGAGCACTGAGTGAGTTAGCAGGATGCTGCCATCCTTACCTGGCACTGGTAGGTAATGCAGGGATTGCCAGGGAGGTGCCATTTCATAGAGCTGTTGTAGATATTGCCTCCCAAACTGCAGTCTGGAGGAAGAGACAGAAGCACATCAGTTCAGCTGGACACAGATGATCTCATGGGAGGCTGCTGCTGAGGATCACAGAGCAGCAGTCTAAATGCAATCCATCCTGTACTCTGGGGTAACAAAAGGGGTAGGACTGAAGGGGTATCTGAAGGAGGGTACAGAAAGGCTGGGGAGGGACTATTAATAAGGTCTTGTAATGAGAGGACGAGGAGGAATGAGATTAAACTGGCAGAGGGGAGATTGAAAGTGGATGTTAGGAAAGGGTTCTTTGCAGTGAGGGTGGTGAGACACTGGCACAGGTTGCCCAGGGAGGTTGTGGAGCACAGAATCACCCAATGTGACCTCCAAGCTCATCCAGCCCAACCTAGCACCTAGCCCTGGCCAATCAACCAGACCATGGCACTAAGTGCCTCATCCAGGCTTGGCTTCAACACCTCCAGCCACGGCCACTCCACCACCTCCCTGGGCAGCCCATTCCAATGCCAATCACTCTNGCGAAAGAACCTCCCTTGTCCTGCTGCCCACACTGCTCCTGAGCCAGCCCAGGATGCCATTGGCTCTGCTGCCCACCTGGGCACACTGCTGCCTCATCTTCAGCTCCTATCTACCAGCACCCCCAGGTGCCTTTCTGCCTGGCTGCTCTCCAGCCACTCTGTCCCCAGCCTGTGGCACTGCTTGGGGTTGTTGTGGCCTTCTCTTCTCCAGCCTGAACAACCCCAACTCTCCCAGCCTGTCCCCAGGCCGAGGTGTTCCAGCCCTCTGATCGATTTTGTGCCCGCTCCAACAGGTCCATGCCTTTGCTGTGCTAAGGATTCCAGACCTGATACAGCACTGCAGGTGGTGTCTCACAGAGCAGAACAGAGTGGGGAGAGAGGGGAAGAAAAATCACCCCCCTTAATCCACTGCCCATGTTGCTATGGATGCAGCCCAAGATCTTGGTCCTCTGGGCTGCAAGCACACACTGCTGGCTTACATCCAGCTTTTTGTACCTTTTAACTGTCATGACAGAAGGGATCAACATCCACAAAAACTAAAAGCCATCGAGCTCTTCTATGTGTGTGGTGAACACCTGAGTGGGAGCAGTTGGGAGTCCCATAGGGTTTGGCTCTAATACATCTTCCTGTGGCATCTGACAACTTGGTGAACAGAAAACGTTTTGCTTTACTCACACACAGGACCCATGCCCCTTTTTTGTTTGTTTGTTTGTTTGGGGTTGGGTTTGGGTTGGGTTTTGTGCAAAATTAATTGCAATTAGCTGTTAGGAAAAAGAAAACCAAATCACCACCACCAGAACCATGGCAATTTTCACATGCTCGATTGCATGTCCCTTCTAAGTGTCCCCTTCCTGCTCTCGGCCAATGTCTTCTGGTCTTTTGCAAAAGGGGAAACCAAAAAGGAAGAGAGAGGGGGAGGGAGGGAAGGAAATCACAAGGCTGATCCTTGTGGTCCCTTCCAACCCTGGCTGATTCTATGATTCTAAGATGTGCAGCACTGATGTTTTTCCCCCCAGGCTAAATACAGAGCTACCCAGGAGAGATCTGGAGATGCTTTGGCTATTTCACTTACCTAAGCTGAAACAGGTAGGTGTTGATCAGTTGTCTTAAGAGCTGGCTGGGATCATTTGATCTTTAACCTATTTAATCTTTGGTCTATTTGAAGATAAAACCTACACATCAGAATGTCACTTCTTTTGCCCAAGTAGCAAAGCCCCTGTGGAGCAATTTAGAGCAATAAAGACACCTTCAGCTTCTCAGCACATTAAACAGTTCTGTGTAAGCTCTTACACATGCAGGCAAACATGTCAAGGGAGAAGTGTGAAGCCCTACACTCCTCTTACACATCCCAAAGCCTCATCCTGGCAAATACTACGCTAATATTGCAGCACAGTCTCACTGCAAACTCTGATGAGCAGCAGAGAGTCACAGAATCACAGCACTTTAGAGGTTGGAAGGGACCCCCAGGGATCACTGACTCCAACCTCCCTGCCAAGGCAGGATCACCCAGGGTAGGTCACACAGTCTGTTCAGTGTGTTTTAGCATCCTCAAATTAGAACCATAGAATCTTCTCTGGAAGACATCTCTAAGATCACTGAGCCTAAATGCTAAGCCAGCACTGCCAAACCCACCACTAAATCGTGTTCCTCGGCACCCCATCTACACATCTGCTAAATATCTCCAGGGATGGTGACTCCACCATTTCCCTGGACAACCTGTGCCAGTGCCTGACCATCTGCTCAGGAAAGAATTTCCTCCTAACAGCCAACCTCAACCTCCCCTGATGCAACTTGAGGCCATTTCCTCTTGTCCTGTCATTAGTAACTGAGGAGAAGAGACCAGCTCCAGCCTCACTGCAACCTCCTGTTAGGTAGCTGTAGAGGGCACTAAGGTCCCCTCTCAGCCTCCTCTTCTCCAGACTAAACACCCCCAGCTCCCTCAGCTGCTCCCCATAGGCCATGTCTGCCAGACCTCTCCCCAGCCTCCTCGCCCTTCTCTGCACCGCTCCAGCACCTCAGTGTCCCTCCTGTGCTGTGCTGGCCAGAACTGGGCACAGTACTTGAGGTGTGGTCCCTGAGTGCTGAGTACAGGGGCATGAGCACCTCCTGCTCCTGCTGGTCACACCACTGCTGATCCAGGCCAGGATGCTGTTGGCCTTCTTGGCCACCTGGGCACACTGCTGGCTCATGTTCAGCCAGCAGGCCACCAACACCCCCAGGTCCCTTTCTGCCAGGCAGCTCTCCAGCCACTCCTCCCCCAGCCTGCAGGGCTGCTGGGGGTTGTTGTGGCCAAAGTGCATGACCCAGCACTTGGCCTTGTTAAACCTCAAGCAGTTGGCCTCAGCCCATGGCTCCAGCCTTTCCAAATCCCTCTGCAGAGTCTTGCTGGACAGCCAAGACGGAGCAAACTCTGCTGTTAAATATCTCTGCGTGTGCTTCACCGGATGGGTCCGGTACCTGCGGCACTGTGTAGAATCAAAGGCCAGGTTGGAAACCAGCAACTGCAAAATACCTTGCATATTTGCTCCCCAATTATGTTCTTTCCTTTAAAATGTTTCCTCTGTAGGGAAGCTAATGACCTTGGGCTACTCTGCGTGTACAGATGTGCATGGATCCGCAGCTGAAGGATTAGTCTGGTCGTGCCAGCATGCAGGTGCTTTGTCTGTGCAGTTGCCACTGCTCTCACTTGAACTGCACCTCCAAGCTACACTACAAACCCTTCTGCCCTGCAGCAGCACCAGCTACAGTCCCTGTGCAAAGCAGCAATGGGGAGGGGAGCCCAGCTCGACCTGACTGCAAGCCATTCCTGTCACTCATCATGCACTGGGAGGAGAGGCTGAGGGAGCTGGGGGTGTGCAGCCTGCAGAAGAGGAGGCTCAGGGCAGAGATCATTGCTGTCTGCAGCTACCTGAAGGGAGGCTGTAGCCAGGTGGGGTTGGGCTCTTTTCCCAGGCAACCAGTGCCAGAACAAGCTGTGCCAGGAGAGGTCTAGGCTGGATGTTAGGAGGCAGTTGTTGGCAGAGAGAGTGATTGGCATTAGAATGGGCTGCCCAGGGAGGTGGTGGAGTGGCCGTGGCTGGAGGTGTTGAAGCCAAGCCTGGCTGGGGCACTTAGTGCCATGGTCTGGTTGATTGGCTAGGGCTGGGTGCTAGGTTGGGCTGGCTGAGCTTGGAGGTCTCTTCCAACCTGGCTGACCCTATGATTCTAACACACCAGCTAGCGTTATTGGACCTCGCTTTCAATGCACCAATCCCTCAGCTGACACCTAGAAACATGCACCCAGACTTTCCTAGCCCATCTACTCATAGCATGGAAGTTTATGAGCCTCACCTAAATTCAGCTGAGTGAAACCTGTCTCACTCCTTGTGCCAACTCAGCTGAGCTGTTCTAACTTAGCCACGTTAAAGGTCTATCATATTTGGCTTGGCAAAGCCAATCAGACCCAAAGACACAGTCCCTGATGGGAATTCCTACAACTGAATATGTCAAGAATATACTTTAAGCTCCTACAAGTGGTTTTAATACCCTTTGGAAACGTTATCACATTTAACGCCCTTTGGAAACATTATTACATTAACTTACTGCCTCCATGCACCATGTGAAAGGAAGAACAGGAGAAAAGAACAAATCCAAGGATGAGCAGAGCTTAGCACAATTAGTTAAATGCTTTCCACTTCTGCCTGAACACACACTTCAAACTTTAAGAGAAAGGGCTACAGAGGAGGTTTTCAAGAGGGGAACCCAAAAACCCTGAGAATGCACTAAGGAGTAAGTGAAAAGTAACAGATCTTACATTAATAGGTAAATTAGATCCCAGGAGGAAGTTCTTCAGCATGAGAGTGGGGAGAGGCTGGAATGGGTTGCCCAGGGAGGTGGTTGAGGCCCCATGCCTGGAGATGTTTAAGGCCAAGCTGGCTGAGGCTATGGCCAGCCTGCTCTAGGGTAGGGTGTACCTGCCCATGGCAGGGAGGGTTGGAACTTCCAACCTGTACCTGTACCTTCCAACCCTGAGTGATTCTATGACATACAGCCCAGAAGGATCCATGGATTCCATGCATGGAAAGAAGTTAAATACCAACTCTAACGGAGCTAAGAGGGTTCATGCTGGCTAAGGAATGTGTCCTTAACCATTATGGATCCTACTGTCTGTCCTTCCTGCTTCTTTCTTAAAGAGAAGCTGTGGTTTATTACTGTGAAATCTTAACTTATAGAATCATAGAATCAACCAGGTTGGAAGAGACCTCCAAGCTCAGGCAGACCAACCTAGCACCCAGCCCTGGCCAATCAACCAGACCATGGCACTAAGTGCCCCAGTCAGGCTTGGCTTCAACACCTCCAGGCATAGTGACTCCACCACCTCCCTGGGCAGCCCATTCCAATGCCAATCACTCTCTCTGCCAACAACTTCCTCCTAACCTCTAGCTAACTTGCAGTTAGCTGTGGGTTTTGCTCCTACTACCTACTTAAAACAAAATCATTCAAATAAGTCCTGGACAAACAGACAAGCTGGAAGCTGCTTATCTGAACCAAACCAAACTACTGAAGCCTTTGAAGTTGGCAGCTTGTTGTCGACGCAGTGGAAATTGCTAATTACCTTCTGGTCACCTCATAAAGGCAAAACAATCCTCTAGACCTGAGTCATTCCTGCACAAACCATGACAACATAACAGTCAAATCACCTCTAACTTACTAAGTTAGTAACTTGGTTTCAATACTGTGCATGCTTTACTTGAACACCTGAGCTTCAAACGTTAACACATCAGCCTTTGGCCTGATTTAATTTGCAAGAGTGCAGTTTAATTCTCGTCCTCGCTCAGAACTTAACTGGAATAACCCAAAGAGGGCAAATTAGAGCAGAGTTTACAGTTGGCATGTGGACAAGTTGACAACCAGGAAGCCATTAGTCCTTCCAAACCCAGTCAGGTTGTTAAATGAGTCTCCTTTTTTCCTTCCCTGGAGACCCCCTCTGCCCCCCAGCACAAAGCCACACCACAAAGATAGAGAAGCTGAGTGCAAGAGACAGTTTAGCAATGGTAAAAGCCCAACCAGTGTCCTCAGGAGCTCATTAAAAACAAGCCCTTTATTACTCAATTTGACATTGCCTAATAAGATTCCAGAAGAGATTTTTTTTGCTTAGTTTAGGCTAATGAGAATTTTATAGACAAGTCATTTCCTCATCCTCCCAAGAGAAAGTGATAGATTGGTGCACAATAGCCTGGCTCCCTCATCCCTCATTTCTTCAGCATCTTTCCTCTCCTATTAAGTCTCTTCTTTGCTTTCCTTTCACTTTCTATGAATAAAAAACCCACCAAACCAACAACACATCTGTCAACTGGGATGGAAAATAAACCTTAGGAAAAAGAAAACAGCCAGAAGACATGTTTTATTTGGTGCTTGATACATTGATCCTCAGGGAGATATTCAGGCATGCTAACTCTAAATACCAGTTCTAACAAAACAGAAAAGCCCAAACCAATAACCAAAACCCCAAGCCAAAACCAAACCCAACCCACCACTAACTTGCATATTCTGGCATGAAATCTGTTGGCCAAAACAAGAGAACTTTGAACCACACATACACCTATTGCAAAATATGTTTTCACATGTCTTAATGACGGTAAAGCCACTGATAGATACTAGAAAACTCAGCTTCCCAATAGAGAACTCTGGGGATTATCAGTCAACACAGAAGCAAGGCAGCAGAAAATCTCCCATGCTTAAGTCCAAGCCATGAGATACCAACTTCGTAAATTAAACCTACCTGAATCACAGAATCAATCAGGTATCAGGTAGCTCATCCCACGGGTGCTCACAGGCAAACAAAGTGCCAAATGTGTGTATGCCTCCTGCAGGGTGTTAGCAGAGTAGCCAGGACACTGATAAGCTCATAACCTCCCTCTAACTTCCTTTGCAAGCCAGCCCTAAGAGTTGAAATTGGCTGCAGTCCTCAACCATAATGTTTGATATCCTCTCCAAGAAACGCACAATTAGCTACAATAGCTTTAGATATTCAATCTCCAAGGGAAGTAGCTCTGCTGGTGCCTGGGCTGTGATTCCATGCTTTGGTAGACTCAATGTCACTGAAGCATAGCAGATGAACCTCTAAGATCATTCATTTATTCATTTAAAAACACACACACCCCTACCCAATCCCAACCAAAACCCCAAAGCCACAGGAACTCTCAAAAATTAACAAGGGCAGAAAACAATCATGGAATGGCTTAGGTTGGAAGGGACCTCACAGATCATCTGCTCCAACCTCCCTGCCATGGGCAGAGACACCTCTCAACCAGACTCAAGGCTTCATCCAACCTGACCTTCAACATACCCGAAGAGGAGACATCCACAGCCTCTCTGGGCAGCCTATTCCAGAGTCTCATCACCCTCAGACTGAAGAATTTCCTCCTCAGCTCCAGCCTAACCCTGCTGTGCCTCAGCTTCAAACCATTCCCCCTTGGCCTGCCTCTAGACACCCTCAGGAACAGTTCCTCTGCAGCCTTCCTGCAGGATTGCACTGGCAGGCAGCTCTAAGCTCCCCCCAGAGCCTTCTCTTCTGCAGGCTGCACACCCCCAGCTCTCTCAGCCTCTCCTCATAGGGCTGTGCTCCAGGCTCCTCACTGTTCCAGTAACACTTCCTTTTTTCCCCCCAGTTAATTTCCTTTCAAGTATCAAACTTCCAGACAAATCCTCATATTGAGGCTTGGCAATCCTATTCCAAAGTCCCAGCAGAGAAGCAAACCATCAGCAGGGGCAACTAACAGCCCTCTGCATCCACCCAGGAGAAACACACATCCACCAGAGGTCTCGTCCATCTCAGCAGAATCTGTTCTCCTGCATTTGTATTTCCCCTGGGAGGGCAATAAGTGGCAGCAGCTCCCAGCAACTTCCCCGTCCCTTTTTTCCTCTCAAGACCGCTCTGCCCCCACTGGGGAATGAAGCAGCAGAGGAAAACAAAGAGAAGCAATGCCACAGGGAAAGAAGAGGAAGGCAACCTCACCTTTGCAACGCTCACAGCAAGCTCCTCTCTGCTTAATGACCAGGGCACAGTCCTTGGAAAGCGTAGGACACTTCTCCCTCCTGCATGTCACCTCCTTGTTCTGGAAAACAAACAGAGTCACAACATAGACAAAAGCTATGGCAAGCAATCCACAAAGCAATCCATGGCTACCACAGGAAATAAAACAGGAGAGCAGGAAGCTGCTCTTTTCCTTCAGGTTCAAATATATCTTCCTTCTCTTGAAGGAATGAAGTAGAAAGCAGTCTCTGAATTCTCCAGGAGCTCAGGTAAATGATGTTTAAACTCTGCCTAGACAGAAGTTGACAACCGGTACCCATCTGGAAGGAATAATAAACTGCAGCAGTGCAGGCTGGGAGGTGACTGCAGAGAGCAGCCCTGTGGAGAAGGACCTGGGAGTGCTGGTGGAGAGCATCCATGACACAGCAATGTGTCCTGGAGGCCAAGAAGGCCAATGGGATCCTGGGGGGCATTGAGAAGAGTGTGTCCAGCCGATCAGAGGAGATTCTCTTCCCCCTCTACTCTGCCCTGCTGAGACCTCATCTTGAGTACTGCCTTCAGTTTTGGGCTCTCCAGTTGAAGAGGGACAGGGATCTGCTGGAGAGGGTCCAGCGGAGGGCTATGAGGATGAGGAGGGGACTGGAGCAATGGATGGAAGCTGCAGCACAGAAAGTTCCAGCTCAACACAAGAGTTCCAGCTCAACACTTCTTGACTGGAAGGGTCCCAGAGCTCTGGCACAGGCTGCCCAGAGAAGTCGTGGAGTCTCCTTCTCTGGAGCCTTTCAAGGCCTGTATGGATGTGTTCTTCTGTGATCTGAGCTAGATTGTATGGTCCTGCTCTGGCAGGGGGGTTGGACTGGGTGATCTCTTTGGGTCCCTTCCCACCCCTGACATCCTGTGAACTTTTAAGGAATGTCAACAGAAGATAGGCAGGCAAGAGAAATATTCCATTTACAGCCCACCTTGCCCCTGTGGTGTCAGCCCCTCTGGCCAGCCCTGCCTTTAAACAAGGGCAGAAAACAAAGACTTGGAGGGGGGGGAGCTCCTTTCAATAAAGTTTCACTACTTGAAATTCCTGACCAGGAGAGCAGCTCTCTGAACTCAGCTCCACCTATAATTAGTAGCTCACTTCATTAAGTGACACAGGTGGCCATCTCCTAGCTGCAAGCACCCACCTCACCCACTCTTATGACTTAATTAGAGACCAACCTAAAAAACAAAATCAAAGGGCTAGAAAAATGTGAGTCACGGAGCTGAAGGGAAAGAAGCTGAGCCTCCCAGGTCTTGCTGGCTGGCTCCCTGTGGCCTTCATTCAAGGTGCCTGTGAAGGACAAGTCACAGCTTTTATTACACTCCAGCTCTTTGTCTCAAAATCAGGGGTTTGCCCTCTTCAAAGTCACTGCCTGATCTGATGGGAGCTATAAAGGCACTTCGGTCTTATCAGTGTAAATGAGGACGCCTCTGGCCCAGCCCCTGTGAAAGCAGCAGATGAGAATCAGGCTCTGCAGCGCAGCTGCGAAGTGACACAAACGACTACTGTAAAAAAGCCAGGTCGCTGCTAGGTGCTCCTGCTCTGCACCACTCCAGCACGACAGAGCAACCATAAACGCAATTTAACGGGCAAGTTAAGCCCAATTTACGGCAGCTTTGTGGCCCTGGGCTGGCACAAAGCAGCCACAGTACAGCTGCGCAACTGGCTCGACAAACTCCTTTCTAGAGCACGGGGTGAAACCTCCACTCCCTTTACGTGAACGCAGTGCCCCCTGACTTTGCCTGCACAAACCCAGCTGCCTGCAGCCTGCACTTTAAAGGGTTCTGCTAAGATCTGATTCTCTTTAACACCACTTTGCTCCAGGGAAGATTTCATAAACTTAGCGGCTCCATTAGCTTGATCTGTGGGGGGAAAAAAAAAATCAATCTCTTCTGCAGGGTGAAAGCAGGTTTGAAGGAAGTGTCAGCTCCAGCTGAGAGGATGTTCCTCTGGAGAGCAGGATTTACACAGCTGCAGCACGGACCCGGGAGATGCACAGTGCCCTGTCTGACTGCGCTGAACCCGCCTCAAGAGGGCTGGCAGGCAACCACTCCTTGGCCTTCCTCTTCAGAGCAGGAGATCATTATTATTCCAGACAGCAGCGAGAGGAACAAGAGGTAAAACACAGCTCCTCTGTACCTCACAACAAGGCCAATCAGCCATTGGAATAACCTCTCCAGGGAAGCAGTGGAGTCCCCAGCATTGCAGTCTGGCAGGGGGGGTTGGACTGGAAGATCTCTGGAGGTCCCTTCCAAGCCCTAACATGCTGTGTTATGTTCCAAAGGGTGAGTGTGACACAGCTATTTCCAGTACTTGCTATCCACTGCTCCTGCCTGCCCCACATCACTTAAATCACAAATCTCCACTGGCAGTGATGAGTTTGGTACCATGGAACCAACCCAGAGAGGCAGCCAGATTGGGATCTTACTCTTCTTCCCTTATCACCTCACCACCAAAATTCTCTCCAGAAATGCTGTTGGTTTATCTTAATGCTGCATCTGGTGGAAAGCCAGGCCAGCAGATGTGGAGGAAAGGGTTAGTGCCCCATGCTGACCGATCATAGGGCAGCATCAGATAAAACAGGGCTGCTAAATCAGTGTTTAGTCTGCTGCAGTCAGGCATTAGCCACTGGAGACCTGCTAGGCCCACTGGGTGCAAAAGTACAAAGATAAGACAAAGAGCAACTGTCACTTTTCCTTCACCCTGTCACCCAAGGCACTGCTTTCAATGCCTATTGTGCATCTGCTGGCTTCAATTTTGCTGCCTTCTCTCCTATCGTTCGACAAGGGCAAAGCAGAGGGTGAGAGCAAATGGACTTGACCAACAAACCCTTATCTGTCCAAACATGTCCCCTGCTACCCTCAGCAATCACAACATTTCACTACCCAGCCCAGGCACACATGTAAGAAGTTGCTAAGTAGCTGCATGGAGGAGAGCTGCCTTACCAGAGCTCCATCTCTGTTGTCAACAGCATAGTCAGACAGGTTGGAAGAGACCTCCAAGCTCAGCCAGTCCAACCTAGTACCTAGCCCTAGACAATCAACCAGACCATGGCACTAAGTGCCCCAGCCAGGCTTGGCTTCAACACCTCCAGGCACGGCGACTCCACCACCTCCCTGGGCAGCCCATTCCAATGCCAATCACTCTCTCTGCCAACAACTTCCTCCTAACATCCAGCCTACACCTCCCCTGGCACAGCCTGAGGGATCCCAAGCTCCCTCAGAAAGTAAAAGTTAGGGAAGTGCCACAGGATTACCCCAGACCCCTCTCCTGTTCCCTCCCAGCTGCTGGAGACCTCCTGTTTCAGTGCATCTGGGAGAAGACCACAACATATTGCTGGGTGCCCACTTTTCTTCCCTCTCCCACGCTTTGCCAGTGGGAACCAAAGGTCTCTAACTTGGCGTGCAGAGGTGATGGGAGATCCCCATGCAGCAGAGATACACTAACCAGACCCAAACCCAGGCTTACTGCTCTGTGTTACCTTCCCTACAACCTCCTCTCAATGCAATTTGTTCACCTTCTGCATGCACCTCACATTTTTACCTCCCATCAAAAGAACTCTGCATGAAAAGGCCCAGTTGTGGTGACAAACTCTATGGAACTAATGGCCTTAAACTCATCTGGTACAGCTACAGAAAATGCCAACATGAAAAGAGGGAGGAAAAAAAAAACCAAGAAAAAAGAAAAAACAAGCACTATAAAGAACTCTGAATATTTGGCAGAGGCCTTGGAGAGGACCTGTGCCAAACCACAGCTTGCAAGCCACAGCCAACTTTCTACAGGGTTCCCTGCTGGCTCACAGCAGCCATCAGGAGGATGGCTCTCTTCAACCTGGATTTGCCTTGCAAGAGTTAATAACTAGCTAACTAAACCAGGAGCCTGCTTCTTGACTTCAGAGCTGTAGCAAGGAGTGTCTCCATCAGCACTACCCTCAGCCCACTGCTGCACTGTCAGCTGGCTGCTGAAGAACTTGCAGATGTGAGTTCTAAGGGGGTCAGAATTCTATGGTGAGAGCCTTAGCCTTTTCCCTTCTGTGTTTCCCTCCCCCCACCTCTTTTTTCATGTACTGAAAGCTCTTTTAGGAGGCTTGCCCTGCATCTCTGATATCCTGAGCTTATTAACTATTTATATTGGACAGGGGGAAAAAATGTTGCTTTCATTTACCCAAAAAAAGGCTGTGGGGAGAAAAATAATAAAAGTAACAGAGAGGATGGAAGCGACCTCCAAAGCTCATCCAGTTCATCCCCCCTGCCAGAGCAGGATCACCCAGACCAGGTCACACAGAAACACATCCAGGCAGGTCTTGAATATCTCCAGAGAGGGAGACTCCACAACTCCCCTGGGCAGCCTGTTCCAGGGCTCTGTCACCTTCACAGAGAAAAAAAGTCATCCTCATGTTTAATGGAACTTCCTATGGCTCAGCTCCCACTATTGCCCCTTGTGCTGTCAGGGGACATTACCCAGCAGAGCCTGGCTCCAGCCTCCTGGCACTCACCCTGCACATCTTTATAACCATTGCTGAGGTCACCACCTCTCAGTCTCCTCTTCACCCAGCAGCACAGCCCCAGCTCCCTTAGGCTCTGCTCCTAACAGAGCTGTTCTATTCCCTTCAGCATCTTTGTGGCTCTGTGCTGGACTTTCTCAAGCAGTTTAGAAACTGCTTAGGAACAGGCAGAAATACAAACTACCATGAATGGCTAACCCTGAAAACATTCACTTTTCACCACTGTTCATCACAAGAACTCAGACAGGACTCCTCACCAAGCAGTGTCCTTAATCTTCTGCTGAGAGAAGCCCATGAGGTCATCCACCAACACAACAACAATCTTCAAACAATGGCAAAAGTGACCCCTGGGGAATCTGAGATGCAGCCTTCACATATGCACAGATGGCCCTAGGGAAAGCAGCAGCCATTTAGGACTCATGGAACAAGTGCACTCAAGTCACACGAGCAGGGGGCAGGCTCACACTGTGTGCAATGACCTGCACTGTGCTCCAGCTATGCTGCTGCTTCTCTGCCACATGTTGCACACAGAGCCATGATCAAGCCACACAGGCCACAGGAGAAAACTTTGGGCCAGTGCTCATAGAATCAGGCAGGGTTGGAAGGGAACACAAGGATCAGCCAGTTCCAACCCCCCTACCGTGGGCAGCGACACCTCACACTAGATCAGCCTGCCCAGAG
>WAAF01016944.1:0-30326 GCA_013400475.1 Tricholaema leucomelas
TAGCTAGCTTCAAACTAGCACAACCTCCCAGGTCCTTTTCTGCTGGTCAGCTTTCCAATCACTCTCCTGCAAGCCTGTGCTGCAGGGTGTTCTTGTGACCCAGATGATTTAGCTGGGGCAATTAACAAGGCAGGAATTCTAAAATCCATAGTTAATTTTATTCCTGGAAATCCCTGCCCACAACTGTGTGCAAACTAGTTACATTTGAGTTCTAATTCGGTCAGGAACACCTGCACAAGGATGCTTCTGGGCAATTCATTCATTTAGGAGAATCAGAAAAAAATGGAAAAGGTTTGGGCACAAAATGGCTTTGCCCCACTTACAAATAAAAGGCAGCCCAGAGCCCTAGGGAAAGTCTGTTCTACTCACCGTGGTGGAGTAGAAATTTCAAGATAGCCCCTGGCTCCTTTGTGGCAGTGTTGGAACTGCTCGGCCATTGAGAGGCTTCTAGATCTCCCCAGGGTGCTGGGAAAGAGGCAGATAATCTCTGATCTGATCCTGGTTCCTCTTGGCACAGAAGTTTGCAGAGGTGCAGGCAGGATCTCTTGGAGATGTGCAGAGAGCGTAATGCCAGTGGCACTTCTTGCCACGTCATGAGGCACTTCCATGCCTTCTCCTGGTAAACTTGAGGCACTTAAGTTTCCAGGTAGTTCAAGCCCAAAACATTAGGGCTAAACTGGTCTGAAGCATGAGGCAGAGCAGAACATGTTGTCCAAGAGCAGTGAGGCAGAAGCAGCAAGGCAGAGGCAGCACAACTGCTTGCAACTTAGCTCAATTTCTATTACTTGCCACAGAGATTCACCATTCAAAGTGGCATTTGCAAAACTGACCATATTAGGTGAAACCAGGGCTTGCTCACCCTTATTTGGGCAAGACACCAACAAGTACCTAAACACCTGTGGGTACCTGTTTATCACTTTGGGAGGGGACATAATGGCCCAAGCCTTTGTTATCCTCCTGCCCTTGCTTCTCCCATCAGCAGATGGATGGGGCAAGTCAGGACATCTAATGGGCCTATTAGCCTTCCAGAACACCAGGTGCAGGACTCTGAGTCACAGAATCTCTTCCAGGTTGGAAGAGACCTCCAAGATCATTCAGTCCAACTTATAACTCAGCCCTATCCAATCAACTAGACCATGGCACTAAGTGCCTCATCCAGTTTTTTCCTGAACATCTTCAGGGATAGTGACTCCACCACCTCCTTGGGCAGCCCATTCCAATGGCAAATCATAAAAGTGACCACAGCCCATCAATCCAGCTGGTCAAGATGCCTTTGCAGATCCCTTCCTACACTAAGGCACATCAACACTTCCCCTTCAATTTAGTATCATCTGCAAACTTACTGAGAGTGCACTTGCTCCCCTCATCCAGATCACTGGCAGAGATACTAAAGAGCCCCAGTACTGAGCTCTGAGGAACACCACTTGTGACCAGCTGCCAGCTGGGTTTAACTCCATTCACCACCACTCTTTGGATCTGACCAGCCAGCCAGTTCTTAACTCAGCGAAGCATCCACACATCCAGGCCAGTTTCTCCAGGAGGATGCTGTGGGGAAAGTCCAGATAGACAACATCCACAGCCTTTTGCCCATCCACTAAGCAGGTCACCTTTTCATGGAAGGAGATAAGGTTTGTCATGAACCCATGCAGACTGGGTCTGATCATTTGGTTGCTCTGCACATGCTGCATAACGGCACTCATGATGACCTGCCTCATGACCTTCCCTGGCACAAAGGTCAGATTGACAGGTCTGTAGTTTCTGGGTCCTCCTTCCAGAGTGGGACAGTCTTTTTTACCTGTAGTGATAGGACAAGGGGTAATGATTTTAAACTAAAAGAGACTTGGGAAGAAATGTTTTACAGAGTGGTGAAACACTGGAACATATTGCCTAGAGTGGCAGAGGCAGCCTCATCCCTGGTACTAGGTGAACTTTGAAAGTCCCTTCCAAGGTGAACTTTAAAAGTCCCTTCCAACTCGAAGCATTCTATGGCTCTCTAAGTCGTTTCAGTGTATTCGGCCTGTACTCTCATCTGATAACCACCTGCCATCTCAAAGAGCAACATTTCTTTGGCATGCCGAGATCTTCCAAGGGTGACACTAATTCTGAGGAGGAAGTGCATCAGAGGTATGCCTTGCTGGTGACTTCTGCAAGGTGTTGTAAAGAGGATAGATGCCAAATACTTCAACATTATAAAGACTGCATGCTGTCCCTGAATGGTGGAACATAAAGGTTTAGCCCTTCCTAGATGGTTTCTCACAGCTGACTCCCTGCTTGGCATCCTGTTTTCCAAGCCTCTGCTTCCTTTGACAATTGAAGAGAGTGTCCAAAAGGAACATTTATTCCATCTGTACACACGTGTAAGACAAACCACAGGAGTCACTATCCTGTTGTTACACCTTTTTCTCATTTGCAGTGGCTTGATGGGTTTGAGATGGCTGAGGTCAGATAATGCGAAACCAGCAGCCAACAGCGCAGCTTCACAGTCAGTCTTATGAACATCAACTTAAGATTGACAAGAACATGGATGCTAAATCAAGGTTGAATTTGTTGGGACTCAGGGGCCTAGACACTGTTAAGGACTTGAGTTTACCTTTCTCATACCAGATAGCCTATCTTCTTTGGAAAATAATCTGTGACATTCAGTTATACTTAAGGCCACCACAGCATAAGTACATTGAACAACAATAGCATGTTGAGCTTAAAATCATTGTTGAAGACCCCAATCAGAACAGTTTAGCATATATCACAGTGTCACAGTNGAGGCTGTGTCTTGTTCTGGTGCTGGCCACCTGAGAGAAGAGAGCAACCTCCTCCTGGCTACAACCACCCCTCAGGTAGTTGTAGACAGCAATAAGGTCTCCCCTGAGCCTCCTCTTCTCCAGGCTAAACAATCCCAGCTCCCTCAGCCTCTCTTCGTAGGGCTTGTGCTTGAGGCCTCTCACCATATAAAGTTGCGAGAAAGAAGTAATGTCTTAAATGTACTTTGGGCTCTTGTGCCAATGGATGAAATGAAGGCACCGAGGAAACATGGCTTTTTGCTGTATGCAAATTTATTCAACTCTGCCATTATTTATTTACAACTAATGACTGATACCAACAGATGAGGTAAAAATATGAGGTATTGATATGAGTATAACATTTAAAAATGCAATTATCATAATGTATTCTCAACGGCAATGTAACAATACAAATACTGTGGTAGCTGAATGGTAGACACGGCATAATGTGCATTTTAAAGAACTCTTATTTCATTGATACATGGCTTAGAGCTATCAGAAGCATACGACAGAGCTTCTCCAAGGGCAAGTGGGCAACCCTACCTTGCTAACAGCGACAGGTGGCACAGGGCCCCTACCAGCTGAGCTTGTTAGACAGGATAAAAACACTGTCCAGGTTTTCCCTTCATTTCCTTAAGAAATTATTTACTGTTAGGCAATTGCCACTCCCAGGGCCAGAAATTCCGCACCCATTAATACTGAGGCACTGCTCTATTCATTTATGCACAAACAATGCAGCAGAAGTGCTCTAATTGCTCATGGTTTGAAAAACAGCCGGCATGAAGCCTGCTGCCATGGCTACAGGCATTTGGGGCTGCTTTCTGGGATAGCAGTCCCACTGGAACCAGGAGACTGGTCTTGCCCTGCCAGCTCATGAGCTATCATTTGCTTCCAGAAAGGCTGGACCTGGCTGGACCAGCAGCTCACTGGTGGCTGCCAGACCTCAGTATGGCCATGTAGAGAGAGGGAAGTGCTCATGCCCTTAAGACTTAAAACCAGACAACAGTTGCGAACTGCAACTACTGCTGGCATAAAGTCAAGCAGGACCTCATGGGCAGCCACCCTCCCTGATCCTATGACTTGTACAATAAAACATGGGGGAGACAAGCTCATTGGGAAGATGACAGTGACTTTTCTGGGGTCCTGCTGCTCCACAGGGTCATCATCCCCTGTCCACCCTGAGCTCCTGCTATCTTGCTTCCTTACATTGCAGGGCTGCCCCCTACCAGCACAGTCCTCATACCTGTGCACACGGGACCGTGCTCTAGCAGCTATTAAGGACCGCACACGGTCCATCCCTCAGCCCCCGTACCTGGGGCAGATCAAAGCACTGGCTTTGAAAGTATTTCCCTGTTTCCTGAGCCAGGGCATAAAATCATAGCTTCATGTAGGAAATGTATCCTGCTTACCTGACCTCATAGTAAATCTCAGTGGATTTTGTTGGAAGGACTGGACTAAACCACTGGCTCTGAATGACTCAGCCGTTTCTGCAGCAATAAATAAAGTCAAAGTGAACAAATGCAATTAACGCAGAACAGTATTAACGCGCTTGTACATTCTTACTGAATCATAGGTGTAACGTCGTTTTTTGGTCTTAGGTTAGTTAAAACTGAAATGGAATTCTGCCTCAAAGATCATGTTGACAAATTATTATTATTATTATTAAAGCATTCTTCCATTAGGAAAATAATAGGTCCCTGAAAATGAAATGATATAATAAGCATAAATGGCTCCTACTCCTCATAGTTCAGGGGCTAATCTTGCTCCCACCAATGCCTACAGAGGCAGGACCATGCAGATCAGTGCAATATATTATGGAAATGCTTGCTGTTATTATAAAAGCAATCTTTACAAGCGTAGTCTGCATTTAGTCTTTTTAGTCTGCAGGATGTGTGTAAAAGCTTTAACAAGTTTAGCTATTTGTACAATAAGAATATTGAAAGGCATGGTATTCATCTGCACATCCTTATGGCCACTGGGTGTGCAAAATTTGCTTTGGAGTTTCTTAATGATTAGCCATCTGTACAGGAGAAGGAAGGAACAACATGGAAACCCAGACAGGTTTCAGAACCTAGACAAAATCCTGAGGGGGGATGGGGGGGGAAGATTTACAGCTTAATAACTTGCCAGTCTGATTTCAGACACCTCAGTGTACACAATGCTATCTGTACTCTCCAAGAATGAGCAGTCACTGCGAACACTGCGCACACTGAGGTTCTCTAATGGCAGATTTATCATTAATTAAGGCAATAAGCAAGTGTTCAACACCTTGTAATAACAGTCACAACTCTGCAGCTGAATATAAAGGGCCTTCAAAATGCCTATGTCAATGACATTTCCATGTATTCTGTTTGGTGCAACTGACCCACTCCTTGTTATTTTTAAACGTACAGTAACCTCCTTCTTCCTCAGTTCTTCTAAATCTTCCTACATCTATTTCTAGGTACCTTCTCACAGCATACACAGACACAGCACATATTGGAGAACAGGCGTCTCTGTCATCACAGGGATTATGCTTGGTGGCCCTGTGACAATAGCAAACACAGCTTATGTGGCAGTGACACACTAAGAAACAAGTGAGAGATCCACTCAAGGTCCAACTGATGCAAGTGATTTGCACTGAGTTATATACAAAATAATTAATTTATGCATATACATATATATATAGATAAAATATAGATAAATATATACATCTGTACACAAAGTTATTTACAATTAAAATATGCTTCTTAGAAGCCTTTAAATACCAGAGTTATGTAACACACAAGTAATGGCAATAGCCTGATTTTGAAGTACTAATGATAAAAGCTCTCTGAAGAAAAGTTTACTTCAATAATTGAAATTAGTACAGAAGTGATGTGGCAGGGGAAGGTGAAGTCTCCAGAATAAAAGAACTTTCCTATTAAATTCCTCTTTCAGCTTTGTTACAGACCCAGGTCTGGTCAGATTTCTGCAGCTTAAATAAGATCTTAGCTTTGAGCATTCCTGTTCCCTGCCAGACCCCGATTTATGCTCACATGCTGCCATGAACACTTCCTCAGATTTTTGTTTCTGGTCCCTCGGCGATCAGAGGCTGAAATGAGTTTCTGATCCTGGCAACTTCTGCTGCACACAGATGTCCGAAGCCTTTGTTGTACCACTCTGGGGAATGTCCTCTGAAGAAATGGAAAGAGAATTATTGAGAAACTCAAATACTCAAGAAATATGCCCTGCAGGAACAGGCTTGCCATGCTTCCTACTCCCTGCTGCCCACAGTGGTGGTGAAGACTTCAAATGCTTGTTATTGTAAGCATACTCTGAAGTTCTCCCTCATAGTAATCAAACAAGTAGATATTATTCTTGTAATCACATTGTGGCAGTGGTAGATGCTGAGTGGAAAAATGAGCATCATGGATAGAAAGATTCCAGGGCAGCAGAGCTGCCTTGAACATGTCCTCTGTTCCCAACACTTCCTCTTCCTGAGCTGAAGGGTTTTTCCCTGCTGAGTGGACATCTGCTTTTTGCAGGTGAGTTACTTACTTGAGGTCAATTCTGCAGATGTGGGTCAGCCTGGCTTTTCCTGAACCACACGGCTCTATCAAGTACTGAGAGTCCATCACAATGGCTCGCACAGCTCCCATAAGAGGAGCCTCTTCATGCTCCACAGAGATGGCAACCAGCATGCACATCCCCTTTGGCAAATCTGTCCTCCAGGTCCTGCAGTGACACAATCAATATGGGATCACTTTAGTAATAAAACCTTTGGGCATATGAATAAGAACCAAATAAGTTACAGCTGGCTTGTCTGTCTGTCTTTGTTGTTGCCTGTAATGCCTCTGGACTGTCCTAAGAGCCCCCTGCAGAACTGTCATGTTCCTCAGCTGGTGGATGTGACCATAATGTGGGATGGTTGCCCAACTACTTTGCTGAAGGCTCCAGGTAAAGAAGTTTTGCTTTGTCAGGTGAGCATCTTGTAACCATTATGCATTATGGGCCATGACACAGCCTTCTGGAGACAGAAAGAAGTTTTGGAAGGGAGATAACATGAGCACAAGCACAGCAGAAATCCTCACTACTACCCACACTGACATCTGAAACTCCCAGAACACGTTTCAAGGGCATCTGAATTAAAAATAAATATGTCCTTTCACTTTTTTCCTTCTCCCATGTTTGCAGCCTTTCTTAACATGCTGCAGAAGTTTTCCACCAAGTCCAGGACACCAAGACTTTAAAACAGTATTTTTCTCTTGTTCTGTAGGCACTGTCTGCATAGTCTCATATCTTTCTCATCTGTCTTGACTCTCACAGGATAGGTCTGTGCTCTCTCCTAGGCTGCAGGAAGAAATGATAAATTCTCGCTGCGCTGATTCTGTGACCTGTGGAAGCATCATGTTTTAGCAGGTAAGCTGCTTTCAAGGATTGTTGTAAGTTTGTACTTCAGCAAATAATTTAAACATTCTGCAATTTTCCTGTATGAAATTGAGCTGTTATTCATGAGACTGCAGGAAGATAGTGACTTCAGAAAGCCTCATAGGTGTCTGTGCATTAATAAAAATCATGAGCTATCCTGGCAGATGAAACACAAGGAGAGTTGGAAATCACATTTCAGATCTGCTGTGAAATGCTGAACCATCTACTTTGAATGCCTGCACAGTGCATAGATGTTACTATCTTTGGTAACAACACAGCACTTAGTTTGGGCCATTTGTGAAGTGGAAAACTATGTATTTCACAGATTGCAGAAGACTTAGGATTTCTATTACCAGTCACACAGGTTTAGGTCAGTTTCTCTACTCCTGTAAACATCTAACAGTAGTAGAAGTGGGCATGGCACCTAACTCCCAGAGATGCTGTGACATTTAACATTAAAGAATTGAGGAATCTTTAATGAAAAGCAATGCCTGTGCAGGGCCACTGAGTGCTGCATCAGATGCCAGCTATGTGAAACACTGCCCCAGTCTCTTACCATTAGATCTTCTCAAGGGAGCTTAATCCCCTTGTTATGATTGTGAAATTCAGAAAACAAACAAAAAACAAAACAAAACAAAAACAACAAAAAAAAAGACAAAGACAAAAACAACAACAACAAAAAAAAAATACAAGAACAACTCTATCTTTTCACAGCCAAAAAGGCAAAAGTTCAGTTGGGACAGAGAAAATTGCTGTCTGTTAAAATACATTTACTCATGTCCCCAGAGGTGAGTTACTGTTTCATTGTTCACTTCCCACCAATCACAGACTTGCTCTAGACTTAATGATATAAATCAAAAGAGATCAACAGCAGAATCTGACAGATCATCCTGATGGCTGTTTTCAGGTATTAAATACGCACCAGGATTCAGTTCTATATGTATTTCAGTCCTTGGGGATCATTCTGCCTGGGTTAGTGAAAAGAATAAGAACTTGATGGCAAAATTATTCTTTAACTAATGTGATTGCTCAGCAGGTCTTTACAGACCATAATCCACCATGAAACCTAACAGTGAACTAAGTAGCAAACAAGAGGACAGAATTCCAGTCATCAAAACCTTCCCACTGTGCCCAGATGATCTTCTTGGTGCTATGCAGGTGACCAAATATGTCACTGGTTTAAGTCAATAACATGTTTTTGCCATGTCTGACCAACCTGATAGCCTTTTATGAGGACATAACCAGATGGACAGATGATGGTAGAGCTGTGGTTTAGCTTGATTTCAGTAAAGCATTTGACACTGTCTCCCACAGCATCTTCACAGCTAAACTGAGGCAGTGTGGTCTGGTTGATCGAGTAGTGAGATGGATTGGGAACTGGTTGAAAGAAAGAAGTCAGAGAGTTATGGTCAATGGGATGGAGTCTAGTTGGAGGCCTGTAACTAGTGGAGTCCTTCAGGGGTCAGTACTGGGACCAGTTCTGTTCAATATATTAATCAATGACCTGAATGAGGGAACAGAGTGCTCTGTCAGCAAGTTTGCTGATGACACCAAACTGGGTGCAGTGGCTGACACACTGGAGAGTTGTGCTGTCATTCAGTGAGACTCAGACCAGCTGGAGAGTTGGGCACGGAGAAATTCAGTGAATTTCAACAAGAGCAAGTGTAGAGTCTTGTACCTGGGAAAGAACAACCCCAGGTATCAGTATAGGTTGGGAACTTAGAATGAGTGTGATGAGCAGGTCGAGAGAGGTTCTGCTCCCCCTCTGCCCTGGTGAGGCCGCATCTGGAATATGGTGTCCAGTTCAGGGCTCCTCAGTTCGAGAAGGACTTCAGGGAACTGCTTGAAAGAGTCCAGCGCAGGGCCACAAGGATGATTAAAGGAGTGGAACATCTTCCTCCCGAGGAGAGACTGAGGGAGCTGGAGCTCTTTAGTTTGGAGAGGAGGAGTCTGAGGGGTGACCTCATTGATGTTTATAAATATGTAAAGGGTGGCAGTTGAGGCATAGGAAGTTTCATGTAAACATGAGCAAATTTTTTCACTGAGAGTGTGACAGAAGACTGGAACAGGTTGCCCAGAGGGGTTGTGGAGTCTCCCTCTCTGGAGATATTCAAAACCTGCTTGGATGAGATCTGGTGTAGTTGATCCTGCTCTGGCAGGAGGATTGGACTGGATGATCTTTCGAGGTCCCTTCCAGCCCCTAACATTCTGTGATATTGTTTTTTTTTTTTTTTAAAGTAAAATAATTGATTTAAGTAATTTATATTATAAAATAACTTCTACTTTTTATACTACAGACATTATTTATAAAAGAATTCATTTAGCACAGTATACTATGGGAAGGCAAAGGAAATAGAGTAATGGAAGGTCTGATGTTTCAGCATTATAAAGAACTTACAGAAAACACTTTTTAAATCTTCCCCTGAGTTCGAATAATTCTTCCCTTTTACTACCAATATTTGCATTGTTTCCACTCTCTAAGAGAATGACTTAACTCACAGAAAGGATGTACTGTTAGAATCATATTTTATTGAGCTCATGTTTTTCCTTCAAGCTTTGTTCCCTCTTACACAATTCCTACTCACTTAACTATTTCCTTTTAACTATTTCCTTTGTCAAAACTACTTAGTATTTCTCTGGCACATCCTTTCAGTCAAAGGGAGCAGAGACCAAGAATGGGAATGCACAAAATCTTTCTGTATAGACTGTAAAGACTGACCCTGTGAGTGAAATACGTCAGCAGCCCCACAATAGCTCCTAACAAGCAGAGGGATATAAAAGGCAGAAGGTGCACAAGAGTTATTTTTTTGGTCTGCTCTGTACAGACAGATAGACATTGGCAGAACTGGGACTGAATCTGGAATATTGATACACAGATACACATTTGAGAGCTGTCAGAACACATATCTTCCTGTTCAATTCTGCACTAGGATTTTTATGAGTTAGCATTTCTTGGTCTACAAAGACTCCAGCTTCAAATCTAAAATAACGACCCATACAGACATTGTATAACAACCTTAGCTTAAAAGCATCACTATTTTCTGTACTAAACATTTAGGTCTTAAACATCAAACACTCCCCAGAGAACAGCAAAAGCAGTGCAAAAACCAACTGGGTTCTATTTGCACTGTTTTGACAACAAAGCAAGCCAAGAGAGAACAGCAGCTATTATCAGACATCTGCTCTAAGGAAGAAATGATATTTATGGCCTCAGGAGTACGTACTGCTCAAATTACATCAGAGAAAAGGTCAGCATGCTCTAGGTGTACAGTTTTAATTTGCGTTGAGAAATCAACACAGCTGCCCAGAAGCAGAGTTCTTGAAGCACAATCAGATGCAATTACAGAGGCTGAAGTAAGACCAGATCTTCCCAGTATGGACTGCAGGAAGCAAAGCTATTGCAGCCCTTAGCTCACCTTAGAACAACAAAGTCTCGGACGGGATGGGGAGCCATGCTGTTCAAAACATACTGGTAAACTTCTGTCTGCTTGTCCAGGCTCTCGACCACCTTCCACTGTAAAAAGTCTTCGTCCCAAAGGTGTCGTTCTCTCAGCACTCTGTTCAGGACCACTGATGGTGGGGCTTCAACTTCCACTGAGGCTTTCCAAAGCCTTAGCGGGTTCCCGTCCCCAACCTACAGTAAAGCAACAGAGAGTGTAAAGGCTCATGATTTATGTCCCTGTGTTCAGCAGAAGATAACTAAGGACAAAACCTTGATATAGGTATCTGATTTTATCTTAAGAGCATGCATATTTCTCTGCTAATCATTGCCATTATTGCTATCGCCTCGGCTCTATTGTATGTGAAAACATATGCATACTAGTCCTGGAAGGACAACTGAAGAGATGGATTACTTCTGCTCTCACACCAGTGTATATCTGGATCAGTTCCCATGGTGCCAGTGGAGTTGCTGTATTATTTCTGGTGTGACAGGCACTTTTTCAACCTCGAGCATAGTAGTGTAGTGAAGAATATGTCCGTGAAGAAGTAAAAACAGATGAGAGATCCTGAGCTACAATAAAGCTGTCCCTGCCTCTGGCAGGGGGTTGGAACTGGGTAATTGTTGAGGTCACTTCCAACTGTGCTAGTTTGAAGCCAGCTAGAAGGATTAGATCACAGGCTGTGAAAGAGAAACGAGGGTGATGTCTACTTCACTTATAGGCTTGCTGAGATGTATAAGAACAAGAATCTAAACATAGATAAGGCACTTCTGCTTGGGAGCTCTGGGCTGCATTTCTCTCTCTAGCCTCTCTGCCATCTCTCTGACTAATCTGATTCTATGATTCTATACCAGCTTGGGCAATCTGATGCACTAGCAGGGACTGAGGGTCCAATAACCCTCCTGGTTAATTGATGAAAAAGCAGAACATGTGTTGGTTCAGTTCTGTTTTGGGTACACAGATGTTTGCTCCTCAAAATGGCTGCAGCAGAGGTATTGGGAAAACGCCTTTCGAAGAAGGAACATGCAAACCGCTTGCTAACTCTTCCTTGCTCATGGCTCCTTTTACTTGTTACACCTCCACAGAATGCAATAGCACAAGTGGAAAGTGCTGGGCTGTGTGCAAGATGAATGTCCAAAGCTCCACACATGTGACTCTCTTGCTTGGTTCTAGGGGTCCTATTTCAGATGGCAAACAGGTTAATCGTAAGCACTGGCTCTTGCAAGCCCTGCCTTTCTAACCTCTCCCTGCCCTGAGATCCTTACATACAAATGCTAGTGCTCCAGAAACCTCCAGCATCACTCACAGCCCCAGCACTGTGCCCCTGAAACCCACAGGATTACAGAATTAACCAGGTTGGAAAAGACCTCTGATATCAAGTCCAACTTATCACTTAACCCTTCTAATTAACTAAACCATGGCACTAAGTGCCTCATCCAACCTCCTTTTAAACACCTTCAGGGATGGTGACTCCACCACCTCCCTGGACAGCCCATTCCAATGGGCCATCACTCTTTCTGTGAAGAACTTCTTCCTAAGGACCAGCCTAAACCTGCACTGGTGCGGTTTGAGACTGTGTACTCTTGTTCTGTCACTGGGTGCCTGGGAGAAGAGACCAACCCCTACCTGGCTACAACCTCCTTTTGGGTAGTTCCATCCCCCCAACCTTTTAATTGTTACAACTCCTTCTCCCTAAAGCTCTCAGTTTCCCAATCCCCCTTCCTCAGACCACAGGGACTCCCAATCCCCTTCATAGTCTTACATGCCCTTAACACTAGACCATTCACTCACTTTCCTCTCCCACATTCTACTCCCACTTGAGCCCTGTTACTCCCTCCACAACCTCCCACAGTCCCTCACTGGAGAGCTCTCTCACAGAAGCTGGCTACTAACCAGAGTAACTGTGATTTCTTTGCCTTAGCAGAGGGGTTGCACCATCACAGAATGGTTTGGGTTAGAAGGCACCTTAAAGATCACTTAAATCTAGTCCCTCTGCCAGGGGCAGGGATACCATCCACTAGACCAGGGTGCTCAAAGCTCTATCCTTGAGCACTTCCAGGGATGGGGCACACATCACCCTCACAAATCAAAACTTCTTCCTTACATCTCTTTCAGTTTAAACTCATTACCCATTGTCCTGCCACTACTTGCCCTTGTAGATATCCCTCTCCAGCCTTCCTGTAGGCCTCCTTCAAATATTGGAAGGCTGCTGTAAGGTCTTCCTGGAGCTTTCTTGTCTCCAGTCTGAACTATCCCAACTCTCTCAGCATGTCTTCCTAGAAGAGGTGCTCCAGTTCCCTGATCATGTTCATGGCCCTCCTCTGACTCACTCCAACAAATTCACACTCTTCTTACAGTCAAAGCCCCAGAGCTGAGTCCAGATGGGGTCTATACAAAAGCAGAGTTGTTGGGGAGAATGAGTCTTCCTGACCTGATGAGATGTTTTTATACCTATGTTCTGGCTGCATTCTTCAAATTGGAGATGGTCAGAAACTTCACCTGTTCCCTAGTCAAAATGCTTACTCAGGTAATGTTACATGCTGCTCAAAGTCTTGGCTCACAGTGTGTTTGTGTTGTTTGCTGTATCACTTACTTTACCCATTTAGGAGACCTTAGCTTGATTTGTGTGGCTCTTCCTGGAATCTCATGCTCAAATTAATCTTATATGGCATTTTAAACTGTTTTGAACTTGAAAAAAAAGAGAAGAAAAAGGTGTGCCTTGTCAGACAGAAAGGTTTATATTTAGCCAGGCAGCAAGTCAGGGTGTCCCATAGCTAGGCTGTATTTTGCTTTGGTTCCTTTACTGCTTCTTCACATCTCCCCTAATTACCTTTTTGTAGGCGAGTTCTGTGTTCTCTGTACTGGAACATGTGACCCATCCTTTGAACTTCTCCTTTGCTTCCTTTTGGAGATTCTGCATGAGACTTTCTAGGTACATCTGATAGTTTCCTCCCTCCTCATCCACTTGTTTCCCAAGCTCGTCCAGGGTTGGAGAATGCACTTCTGCATCAACGTAGGAGTTCCGTGACTGGGTGACCATCTCATGCGGGACCTGTGCCACAGAAGGCAGGGAAAACATAGAGAAAATCTCCTGCTGAGAACTTTTCCTTAAGGCAATGTGTTTTTAGGCTTATAGACCATTCAGCATCCACTTACAATGAGCCTATGATCTGTAAAATCAATACCTAGTTCTGGCTCTGTCTGCTTCTTAATGCAAGATGAGAAATCAAAGTAGCACAAAGAGTCTGTGGCTGACAAGAGCCCTGCTCTTGCAGAACAATATTAGACTGATCACCTTCATGTCAATACATCTGTGGTACTCCTCTGGCCCCCAGAAATGTTTCCTTATGTTTCTGGCGAAGGGAGATATAAGCATTATCTCTCCTCTACCTGCAGTGAAAGTAGCAGCAGGAATGATTACATCTCCTCATGTGGTTTTAATGTTATTCCCTGACACACAGTAATAAAGTCTATTAGCTCCCCTTTTTGAGATGAACAAGTTGAGGTGTTAAAAGCATTTCAATAAAATAAAACGTCAAATCAGCAGATTTTTATTTTAATTTGGCTAAAATTTGAGTTGAAAACTGCTAAAGCATAACTACCTTGCATTATTAACAGATTGTGAATGCTAGAACAGTCATAAAGAAATGAGATAAACTTTAGACACAGCAAGTTTACAAATAAATAAGGCACCATCAACCTCTGAGCTAATGTAAGATAGAAAATGTAAGCATAAACATAAATACATCAAAAGATGCTGCATTACGTGGCCATGAATAATGCCGTTTGAGTCTCTCACTCACCTCAAAAAGTTTGTTGCATTCCATTATCATGTGAGCAAGTCCCTGAGTAGCTGCCAGGTTTTCACTGAGGTCCTTCTGATCTGGCTTCCCTGTTGCATATTTTTTCTGTATTACTCTGTAATTGAATTCAGTATCTCAGGTAAAAAGAGCTGAATACTTTTAATATGAAAGGCAACAGCAGCAGGATGTTCAGAACACCAGAGGGAAAAGCCTGTCTTTAAATTTTTATGTCTCACAAGGATTGCTCAGACTGCAGGCCCTTTCTTAGAGGAAATATGTTTACCTAAAATACTGTTGAGCCAGAGGTAAAAGAGGAAAGGTTATGCATGTCCTGCATTAGGTGCTGTACGTTTTGAAGTGGATTTCTACCAGACATGATGTACAAAGGTTTACGTTGTTTCTGCTTAAAGTGCTTGCTCAGACTGGTTATGTGTACATGACCAAGAGTCTCAGTGTATTCTGAACCAGATGGGAAGAAAAAGCCAGTCAGGAGGGGCATCAACTTGGGACCACTAATGTTTAGCCCAATTCATGCCCTGTTTAGTCTACATTCACCATGTTACATCCCATCTCAAGGTGGCCTGAAATAAACTTGGTTTCTCAAGTCTTAGAACATAGCCAGAATGTACAGTGTGAAAAATTACTCACTGAAAATCATGTATGCAAATCCTCTAAGATGTGGTCAGTCTTTCAGCTTCCATCACAGCAAAATCAGGCTCTTTTCCCTTATGGAAGGCAACATTATTTATGTAAAATTCACCAGTGCCCCACTGAAATTTTGCCATGGAAGGCAGGCACTGCATATTCAGAACAGCCAGAAATGCCTGCTGGGCTTGTAGAAACACCTTCTGTGCATGTAAAAGCACGTTTCTGGCTCTGCAGCATGGGCTTTCTCCCCTCACTAAAGCCATGCCTTGTGTAACATGCTGTAGAAAGCAGATGCTTTGGAAAATCTTATCCTGCTTATCTTTAGAAACGTGGAAAGCATCTCCTTGTATTAACTATATGGCTTTTTATAATGTTGAGAAGAAACTTACCTCGGTGAGCTTTCTTTCTTCACTATATTGAGATGGAAGAGAGAGGGGGCCAGACAAACAGCTATGTTCATAGGAGTCATCTGATTTTCCTCCACAGAGGTGACATCACTCAGGAAGCACAGTAGAGTCTGCAAAACCTCCCGGTTCTCATCTGACATCAGCATGATGGCTGCCTGCACTGCCTGCAGCCGCTGCTCCTTGGGGACATCTGAGAAAAAGCAAGTGACATTCAGGGGGGTCAGCTGTAAGATCAGATAAGGAGCCAGGAACAAGATAGAGGCATTCACACTTTGGGAACGGCTTTCTGAAGGGGCAGATGCCAGGGGACAGAGGGGCAAGGACCAGCTGGTTGTTGGAGGGCCCTGGCATTAGCTTGTCCAATAAGCACAGTTTTGCCTAGCCCGTGTATGACATTTCTCGGTTCATTTGACAGGCTGCTCCCCAAGAGAAAGACTGAACTTCACTTGAAGTTTATGAAGGGAGAGGAGTACTCAATACTCCTATCTTTACATGGTATTTTTCAGGTTTGTTTTGTCCCCTGGGAAGACAGTTCAAAAGCCTTAGGGAAGCTTTGGGAAAATCCTCAGACTTGTATTCTAAACCATAAAAGAGTTTAATGAAAGCAGAAATGGATATGATCAAACAGCACCTCAGACAGATTAATTCCTAAAACTAACGTAAGTTTTCTCAGTTTGGACTTGGAGCTCTCCTCTGGGTATTACATACTCTCTATATAATAGAACAGAAGAACAAAAGCAGATATACAGTAGAAGGAACAGCCAACTTTTAGGCTCTGTCTGCTAGCTTTGTACAAGCACTTCAGTTTAAAAGCTTTCAGACATGAATGACAAACTGAGCATAGCCCAAAGCTGCTGATTTTCTAGAAGCAGAAAGGCCAGGTCTTTCTAAGAGGTCAACAGCAGCCTCTGCTCCTGGTACTTCATCAATACTGTTGGACTGGTGGGACTGATGCATAGAGAAGACTGGTGAGCCCTTCAAGTCGTATATAAACATTGTGCAAACGACAGTTTTAGCGAAATGGAGAACATTTCATCAATGCTATGCCATATAGACTACTGTACTAATCATCTCAGATTAGTCTGTCTTACAGCAAATCAAGGATGTCTTACATCCTCTGTCTTACAGCAAATCAAACCATTCTGGATATATGATTAAGGCCCTGGATACAGGAAAAAGATGTTCAGTGAGTCCCAGAAAACCAGAAATCCCTTGCCAACACAATGAGAGATGATAAATGTTTCCTAACTCCACATTAATAATTTCTTAAACAGGATGAAGGGGAAGAAAAACTTCCAGCTATAGATCTATTTAATTGCAGACATTATGAAATACAATTGGTATCCCAAAAATTTCCAACAGTTTTCTTTCTGTGAAAAGAGTTTTGTCAGTACTTTCTAAACCAGAAAAAAGTATTTGTTGTTGATCACATGGAGAAAACCCAACACTTTATTCATTTTCAATCCAAACACTGGTCTCCAGAGCTCATTTTTTCCTGTTCCTACCTTGGTTTAAACACATCCAGTGTTTCAGTTCTTCTGACATTTTTTTAACTACTGGTGGAGCTCAAGAAAACCTTTCCTAGCACTCTTTTTTTCACCTTTGTTCGGTCTAAAGAGCTCTTTGGACTTCCCACTGAAGCATCACATAGGGTTACAGAGCCAGGCCATGCCTCCTTTCATGTTTTTTTGCTGGCTGGTAGCAATGTTCCATGTTCAGCCTCACAGCTGTTCTGAATCCTAACACCAGGCTTCCAACTTGGAGACTGGGAGCCCTCCTGGCTACAGACCAGATGACATTGAGATCTGCCATGTATCTGTTCCTTTGTCAAGGAGGTAGTTTACTTGCAGTCTCTCCTGTGCCAAGATAGGACATTCCCACTTTTCATGAAGCAATAGTTTAAAGGTGATTTCTTTCCAAGGACATGTAGAACATGTCCTCCTAGTGGGTAATCTTCTCCTTGGCCCTTTTACTACGGAAACAATGGGGACAGCTATTTTATTGGCACCAAGAACTAATGTTACTTTACTGAACAAGCTCATTCATGTTGCTTCGCAGACAAGATCTGCAACTTGTGAGCAGGAAAGGAAAGGGGAAAATGATGGTCCAGTGCTGAGCACCAAATGTTTCAGTTCACTTGTGTCCCAAGCCATCATCTATGACCCAATCCACTAAAAGTATTTGTGATGCTGTTTCTCAGGTGCAGGACCACAGCATTTCTCCATCAGCCACAGCGATGTTAAATACATTAGTGACTATGTGACTCAGGCAGATTTTTACAGCAAAGGGAGGCAACGGAAGGAACTTGGATTCCTCAGCACTAGGATTATGGAGTGTTTAAAAATGGCTTTCTATTGTTCTGGCAGCTGAAACGTCTGCAAATGAAAAGACTAGACACACACACTTCTCTTTACTGCATCCAATTATTTGGCTTAGACTGGCTGGGAATGCTTTTCTGTATCTGCCAGAGCACTGGCTGACTGGCCTTCACAATGGACATGGTCAGGAAAAAAATCTAGTTTCTCTGGCTCTTCAGTGTTTTCTCATGGCTTACTTCTCCCTCAGTCTGGGGAAGAGATACACAGTAATTTCCTGATCTACAGGGATTTTCATCATTTGAAGGCATGTGAGTCTTGGATTTTCCTGAAGACTGCTAATACTGAAATGAGGAAATTCTGTGGTCCTCTATAGACTCCTGAGGCAGCTTGTTTCTTGCATATATATTTTACTGACTATCATGAAAGAGCAAATAATCAAAAGTTAGAGCAAGGAATGGGACTACACAGGCACGTGCTTTCCCAGTGAACTACTTCTCTATGCACAGAAGACTCACTTGTATTGAGCTGTCTGCATGGGGCGGGCCCACAGTTTAGAGAACTCTGAAGAAAATGTGAGCCTGCACATTTTTTATGCCCATGGCAGCTTCTCCTGAATTCTTGCTGCTGTGAGGCTGATGTTTTCAGAGCTTCTCAATATTTGAATGCTGTTTTTGCAGAAAAACTTTAAGCAGTTCTAGAAATCTCTCAGTGACAGATTTTGAGAGCAGAGAGGTTCTTTTATACATCTTAAAGGTGAGTGGAAGGAAGCCTACCCAATGTTAACACACCCAAATGATTTACAATACATTATTATATAATACACAAAGGGAGGTTCTTTTATACCTCTTAAAGGTGAGTGGAAGGAAGCCTACCCAATGTTAACACACCCAAATGATTTACAATACATTATTATATAATACACAATAGATAATATTTTTTACTCAATTTATAAAAGCAAAAACATTGCAACTTACACTGGTAGATGTGCAGAAAAGTCTCTCCTAGCTTACTGGTGAGGAGAGGCTCCGGTAAGTCCCTGAAAAACTGCTTTACCATGTCTGCCACATCATATGCTGACTGGTCTTCATAGCTGACGTTTTCTGGGGAGCTCTCATTCATCTGACGTAGGGCCTGGATTCGGGATTTCACTCCAGATTTCCGAAACAAACCCACCTAAAAAGGCACCACGTTGATTGGGGTAAACAAAAAATTGCTACTTAAAGAATGTGTGTGTGTATATATATGTATACATATACACATAAAAGAAAAAGCCTATTACATGGGACTTCCATCATGGACAAAGCTTGGGTTGCTTACTTTGCTGTCGGCAAGAACAAGGAAACTATGCAAGTACAAAGGTCATGACCTACCCACAAATCTTGTAGGAAAGTGCATGCTCTCACAGCAGGACTGCAAGAGTTAATAACACTGCTGCTCGTAGCCCATCCTAGAGTGAAAGTTCAGCGTGTAAGTGGTTTCCCTATTGCCTGAAGAGTTTAAGCAAGATGCTCAGCTGATACAAATCACTGTGGCTTGCTTGGCTTGGGTGACTGTTGATTTACTCCAGCTGAGAATCTGGTTCCTCATGTTTATTTGGGTATATATTTTGAAGACTAACAAGAAAATATTAGGCTTAGCTAAGTAATAAATGCTGTGGCAAAAGGTTCTTAGTAGAGCTTTAAAGTCGAGACCAAATTTTTTTTTTTCAACTTCCCACTCTCTCCTTCTGGCAGTTTCCCCAAATCCCACTGAAAATCCCAGTTCCAAAGTAGGGGGCATAGAGAAATTCCTTGTGTGGTGTTACTAAGATACAGTTTTATGCTATTTGCTTACTATTCTATAGGAAGTTTAATTCTTCAAATGATACCTTCACAACAGTGCTACCCTTTTACTTCTTCCTTGACTGTGGAATTCCCCTGTGGCAAATTCCAGAGCTTTAAGCACATTATTTATTCCCAAGTGAGTTTACAGTGATTCATTTGGGAAGTGCTAACATTGTTTTCCTTCAGTTTTGCAGGGGAAAAGGTGAAATATTGAGAAATCAACTATGAAAAATACCTATTTCAGGTTTAGAACTATAGATTTCTGCTCCTCTGTAACCACTGTCCTGCTGGTCATCAGTCCAGCCTTCTGCATGGCCCAGTCCACCAACCAAAATGTGTAAAGACAAGGAAATAATGCCTCGTGGCCTTCTTCCCCTTACTTCTGCCAGCACAGAATTCATGTAAGACCTTCCTCTCCCTAGAACATCTCCTGTGTTCAACTGGACAGTGTTCAGGACTTTTGTTAACTCGTACATTAATGACACTAGTTACATAAATCAGACGCTCCTTAGCTCTGCGAGGGAATGCATTTATTGATATGTAGATGAATTGCTACACCAGACTGGCTGTGAGGCAGCTCTTCTGCTGTGTCTTATTGATGAATCCATTAGTGTCACTTGTGAGCTAAGTTTATGCGTAGGAAGTAGAGGAGTGGAGTGTGCCCTGTGTACACCCCTCTGCACTGTATTTCTGTTCACAGGTGAAGCTCTGCTCTTCATTTTGACAAGAGAATACAAAAAAATGGCATCTAGCACTTTTAATCTGGTTTTCCCTTTCCCTTTGCTGTCTTTTGAAATTCCTCCTCTGCACAAAAATGTGTGCTGAAGGTGCAGAAGTACACATGCTAATTCTATTAAAAAAACATACATTGTTGGCACCTGAATGTGAGAGCAGAGGCTCAGTTCTCAGCTTCTGATGGGAAGTGTTCTTGCTGGTGTATAGAACCTTTAAAAACTTCCAGCTAAATCTGATTCAAGAGGTGAGACATCAAAGCCGACAATCTCCTGCTAGGTGCCATTTTGCTACTCTCAGTATCAATTCTGTGTAATGACGTTTATCCAAAGTCATACTTCCCTTTTTCTTGGCAAAAAAGAGAGGCTAGCTCTTTATTTCATAGAAAAAGATGCTTTGGTGTGCTAGTTTGAGCCTAGCTAGAATGTTTTGGTGAGAAGAACTAGATGATAGGCTGTAAAATGAAAACAATGGTGAGGTCTACTTCCCTCACAGTCTTGCTGGGATGTGTAAAGAAGAAAGGCAAAACAAAGATTACAGCACTTGCTTCTTCTCTTCGCTGGGAAGCTTTGCCTGCTGGGGAGAGCTCGTGGCTGCTGGTTGGACTCCATCTTGCTTTCTAACCTCACCCTCCTTTGCTTGGCTGCTTCACCTTGCTTTTAACCCTTTTGGCCAAACCTCCATTCTTCCTTGGGACTGGGGTAAGGTTGAGAGGGGTAGGGGGAAGGTGAGGGGTGGTTGAGAGCCCCTCCTGGGGACTCAGGTTTCTGGGAGGGGAATTGTGTCTGTATTACCTTTTTTTCCCTTGTATATTTCTGTCTGTAACTGTATATACTGTAAATATCTGCTTGTAAATTGTGCCAGCTGTAAATATAAGCTTCATTCAAATTTCCAGAGACGACTGAGTCTAGTCTGGGTGATTTCTAAAAGTGTGGGGGGGCGGGGAACACCCAAACCATCACATTTGGGCTCTGTTCTGCTATATTACAGAATAATTATGTACATAAAACTTGGCTATAAAGCCAGTGATTGATCAGAGGTTAGTCTGACCCAATCTCTTTATCATCCTCATGCTATGGATCATCTGCTCTCAAGAAGCCATACGATGCAGGACAGTTGATAGAGAAGTAAAGTGGTTTCTATTTCTCAAGCTGAAACTGAGCACTATATCCTACAAACAATAGTGAGGATCTTCATAGTGTCTTGGACATTTCAGTGCAAGAAGCTAGATTCTAGAATCATATAATCATGGAATGGTTTAGGTTGGAAGGGACCTCAAGGATCATCCAGCTCCAACCCCCTGCCATAGGCAGGGACACCTCCCACTAGAGCAGGTTGCTCAAGGCCTCATCCAGCCTGGCCTTAAACGCCTCCAGGGAGGAAGCATCCACAACCTCCCTGGGCAACCCGTTCCAGTGCCTTACCACCCTCACTGTAAAGAACTTCCTCCTAACATCCAGTCTAAATCTCCCCTCTTCCAGCTTAAACCCATTCCCCCTCGTCCTAACATTACTAGACCGTGTAAATAGTCCCTCCCCAGCTTTCCTGTAGGCTCCCTTCAAATACTGGAAGGCCACTATAAGGTCTCCTCGAAGCCTTCTCCTCTCCAGGCTGAAGAGCCCCAACTCTCTCAGCCTGTCCTCATAGCAGAGGTGCTCCAGCCCTCTGATCATCTTCGTGGCTCTCCTTTGGACCCGCTCCAGCAGTTCCATGTCCTTCTTGTATTGGGGGCTCCAGAACTGCACACAGTACTCCAGGTGGGGTCTGACGAGAGCAGAGTAAAGGGGGAGAATCACCTCCCTTGCCCTGCTGGCCACACTTCTCTTGATGCAGCCCAGCACTCGGTTGGCTGTCTGGGCTGCATGTGCACACTGCCGGCTCATGTTGAGCTTCTCGTCGACCCAGACCCCCAGGTCCTTCTCCTCAGGGCTGCTCTCCAGCCATTCATCACCCAGCCTGTATCTGTGCCTGGGATTGCACCGACCCAGGTGCAGGACCTTACACTTGGCCTTGTTAAACGTCATGAGGTTGGCCTGGGCCCACCTCTCCAGCCTGTCCAGGTCCCTCTGGATGGCATCCCTGCCCTCCAGCAAGTCAGCTGTGCCACACAGCTTGGTGTCATCTGCAAACTTGCTGAGGGTGCACTCAATTCCTCTGTCCATATCACTGACAAAGATGTTAAAGAGCACTGGTCCCAGCACTGACCCCTGAGGAACACCACTTGTCACCAGTCGCCAGGTGGACATTGTGCCATTGATCACACTCTACAGTGATTTAAAGCGTCCTCAACTTTACCCATTGTGTACAGTAGGAGATCTGGTGCCTGTTTAGGACTTTGCACTGTCTTCTGCAGTGCAGGGAAGAAACACATAAGCAAGATGCTTGGGCAGGCTGGAGGCTGCTCACACCTCTAGTCAGACATTAGACTTTGAATTAAATGAGAATAAAGAGAGTGCCTGGAGAGTTTTGGCCTTGAAAGTTTTTTGTTGGGAAGACCCCTTAAATGGTCTCAACCTGTATGCCTCCTCCTTCATTTTCTCCTCAACATTTTCCCAATTCATAGAATCATAGAATCAGTCAGGGTTGGAAGGGACCACAAGGATCATCTAGTTCCAAACCCCCTGCCATGGGCAGGGACACCCTACCCTAGATCAGGGTAGGGATCTGAGACTGCCTGTAGATACTCCTTTTGACTGCCTCAACCCCCTCGAGAGCCTTCTTTTTCTCATTGGTTTTACCTTTCCTTTTACTTTCTTCTCCATTTCTACCTCCTATCTCTTCTCTTTTTTCCTGTTGCTCTGTTTCTTAGCTGACAAGCCCATCCCTATCCACACATCTCCTGCTCTTTATGGTTGGGCAAGCGTCTCCTCCTCCAGTCCCATCACTGATTCCAGTCTTGCTGCATCACTTTTCTTCCTATAGTGGGTTTCCCAGCTCAGTACACAAACTCAGGTTACCACAGTGATAAGCAGGCATGTTAGCTATCGAATCTACTGTTTCTAGTTCTCTCCATGCATTTTCTCCTTACATCCTCTATTAATACATTTCCAACAGGCTACTCCTCCCTTCAACTCTGGTGCTACATATGGTAGCCAGAACTCATCTCACCTCTTTTTTGACACCCTTGAGTTAGATGTCAACATTTGCCTGCTAAAAGATTCCTTTACAGTGAGAAATGATAGGAGGGGCCTGTGTCTTTCCCACTGGCTGTAAGGGAAATGGTTGTGATTCACAGCAAGACACTTAAGTTTTAGACTTCCAATTTTTGGGAAGATTATAGAATCATAGAATGTCAGGGGCTGGAAGGGACCTTGAAAGATCATCTGGTCCAGCTCCACTGCCAGAGCAGGATCACCTAGAACAGATCACACTGGAACCCATCCAGACGGTTCCTGAATATCTCCAGAGAGGGGGAATACACAACCTCACAGTGAAAAAATTCTTCCTCAGGTACACGTGGAACCTCCTATGCCTCCACTTCCACTCATTGCTCGTTGTCCTGTCACTGGGCATCACCGAGAAGAGGCTGGCTCCATCCTCTTGGCACTCACCCCTTATATATTTATAAACATGAATGAGGTCACCCCTTAGTCATCTCCTCTCCAAGCTAAAGAGCTCCAGCTCCCTCAGTCTCTCCTTAATCATTTTTGTGGTTCTGTGCTGCAGTCTCTCAAGCAGCTCCCTGTTCTTGAGCTGGGGGGCCCAGAACTGGATACAATACTCCAGATGAGGCCTCACCAGGGCAGAGTAGAGGGGAAGGAGAACCTCTCTTGACCTACCAATCACAACCCTTCTAATACACCCCAGAATGGCATTGGCCTTTCTTGCCACAAGAGCACACTGCTGGCTCATGGCCATCCTTCCATCACCAGGACTCCCAAGTCCTTCTCCCCTTCACTGCTCTCCAGTAGGTCAGTCTCCAGCCCATACTGATCCATGGGGTTGTTCTTTCCCAGGTGCATGACTTACACATGCCTCTGTTGAACTTCATTAACTTTCTGTGCTAGTTTGAATCTAGCTAGAATGTTTTGGTGAGAAGAACTACATTACAGGCTGTGAAAGGGAAACAATGGTGATGTCTATTTCACTCATAGGCTTGCTGAGAGGTATAAGAACAAGACTGTAAATATAGGTAAGACNTAACACCCAAACCAGAACACTTTCTCCCTGCCCAACTCTCCAGTCTGTCTGAGTCTCTCTGAATGGCAGCGCTACTCTCTGGTGTGTCAGCCACTCCACCCAGCTTGGTGTCACCAGCAAACTTGCTGACAGTGCACTCCATGTCCTCATCCAGGTCATTAATGAATACATTGAATAGTACTGGTCCCAGTACTGACCCCTGAGGGACTCCACTAGTTACAGGCCTGACTGTTATGCAACAAAAAAAAAAAAAGAACAGCAAACAGAATGGTGATTGGAAAATAGAAAAGATCAAGAACAGACCACTTCAAGCCTTTTTGTGTGCTCAGAGCTAGGACAGCAGCAAAGCCAGCAGAGTAAAATGCTAGTTGCCCCTCTTCAACTTACAGTTATCTAAAAGCAGTTATGGAAGAGCTCATATGACAGGAGGTCAATAGTAGTAGAGGACTAAACATAATCAGCCAGGGGGTTTCTTCCAGTACTATAAAGATACATATCCTCATCCTTAGGGGAAGAACAGTAAAAATATGATTGGTATGTCTGTTGCTAAAGGGAATCAAAAGATCTGAAATACTTTGAGTGTGAGGGTCTTTCAGCTTGCCTGTTGCAGTTCAGAGCACTATAAAAGGAAGTGTTCAGTAATGGCCTTGGCATTGAACCCCTGCTAAGCTAACTCTATCTGGATATATCTGACTTTGTCAACAGAATACTTTGAATATTTTGCTGAGCTTGCTCTCTATTCTTGGACTTTTCTTTTTTTCTTAAGCAAACAAAACCTTCTGTACCACATCTTGTGAAACAGAGAATAAAGTTAACCCTCAGTGACAACAGTCACAGAATCAGTGAGGGTTGGAAGGGACCATAAGGATCATCTAGTTCCAGCCTCCCTGCCATGGGCAGGGACACCCTACCCTAGATTAGCCTGGCCAGAGCCCCATCCAGCCTGGCCTTAAACACTTCCAGGGATGGGGCCTCAACCACCTCCCTGGGCAACCCATTCCAGGCTCTCACCACTCTCATGGTGAAGAACTTCCTCCTCACGTCCAGCCTGAACCTCCCCATCTGCAGCTTCCCTCCATTCCCCCTAGTCCTGTCACTCCCTGATACCCTGAAAAGTCCTTCCCCAGCTTTTTTGTAGGCCCCCTTCAGATACTGAAAGGCCACAATAAGGGCACCTCAGGGCCTCCTCTTCTCCAGACTGAACAGCCCCAACTCTTTCAGTCCGTCCTCATAGGAAAGGTGCTTCAGCCCTCTGATCATCCCAAAGGCCCTTCTCTGGACATGCTCCAGCACATCCACATCCTTTTTGTAATGGAGGCTCCAGAACTGGATGCAGTACTCCAGGTGGGGTCTCACCAGAGTAGAGTAGAGGGTGAGAATCGCCTCCCTCGACCTGCTGGCCACACTTCTCCTGATGCAGCCCAGGCTCGGGTTGGTCCTCCGGGTTGCAAGTGCACACTGCTGGTGCATGTTGAGCTTCTCGTCCAGCAGCACCACCAACTCCCTCTCCTCAGGGCTGCTCTCCAGACAGTCACTGCCCAGCCTGTATTTGTGCTTGGGATTGCCCTGACTCAGATGCAGGACACTGCACTTGGTCTTGTTGAACCTCATGAGGTTGGCTTGTGCACACCTCTCCAGCCTGTCCAGGTCCCTCTGGATGGCATCCCTTCCCTCCAGCATGTCTGCTGCACCACACAGCTTGGTGTTGTCAGCAAACTTGCTGAGGGTGCACTCAGTGCCACTGTCCATGGCACTGACAAAGATGTTGAACAAGACTGGTCCCAGGACTGATCCCTGAGGGACTCTGCTTGTCACTGGCCTTCACTTGGACATGGACCTATTGACAGCCACTCTTTGGGTGTGGGCATCAAGCCAGTTCTTTTTCCATCTCGTGGTCCACCCATCAAACCCATGTGTCACCAGCTTGGAGACCAGGATGTGGTGCGGGACAGTGTCAAAGGCCTTGCTCAGGTCCAGGTAAATGACATCAGTTTCTCGCTCCTCATCTATGAATGTTGTGACCTGTTGACAGAAGGCCACCAGGTTTGTCAGGCAGGATTTGCCCTTGGTGAAGCCATGCTGATTGTCGCCAATCACCTCTTCACTATTCTTCTGTTTCAGTAGTGCCTTCAGGAGGATCTGCTCTGTGATCTTGCTGGGCACAGAGGTGAGACTGACTGGCCTGGAGTGCCCTGGCTCCTCCTTCCTACCCTTTCTGAAAATGGGCGTCAAGCACAGTCAAGCACAAGCAGAGCAGATAAGGATGGAAGCTGGGAGCTGTGATCTCTTTGCAGGTCTTATTCAATAGCCATGAAGATCTTATGTCATTCTTGGAGATAGGCTATAGTATGCAAATCAGCAGGACTGTAATAGCTACAAGAATCCAACAGATTAGCTGGATATAAATCTCAAAGCAGCAAGCTACTAGTATTGGCATCAAGTGTTGAATAACTAGAGGAGATTTGGGCCCAGTATGAGACAGAACAATCTTCAGGTAATTTTGCTACTAAGTACAAAGAAGTTCACTGTTGCTTGCTTAGTGTGGCTTTTCAGAGACAATCAGCTGAGTTCCTGGAGTGGAATTCATACCTGATCTAGACAGTTGCTCCGTAAGTAGCGTAGTGCTTGTTGTATGCTCTGGGGAAGAGGCTGTCCTGTTCTTTGGACATGAACTATCAGAGGCACACCAAAGACATTCTTGTCCTTGTAGTCAGGAACTTTCATCCTCTTCATGAACTTTGGCACAGACCTGAAAATTAACATGAACAGGCTGCATGAAAACGTCAGAGTATTTACACTACCTCTCTAAGTAACACTGTTTGCAGAAATGGGTAACTACGGCTTTTTTATAAAGATGGTGAAATAATGTTTAACACACAATACGTGGACACTTTACAACCTGTCTAACTGATAGATTTCTTGACAACTTTTACACATGGATGACCTCTAGCTCTAGTATCATAACCTAACAACCTGTTGTAACAGAAAACTTCTACTATGCAGTTGTCGCCCTGCTGAAGTCGACATGTTTTAAAGCATGCATTAGGAAATCAGAGGAATAGCACAACAAAGCATAGAGGAGAGGGTATCTGAGAGAAGAGGAGATTCAGTCCTCTGACATGCTGAATGATTTTTATACTACAAGCTACATGATTTAGTATTTCTACTGACTAGCAATTCACTGTAATAAATGATGGTGGGAAATCCCTGTGTGCCAGACTTGTCCCTGATGTTATATGATTTATTCTAGATGAGTAACTTAAGTGAAGCTGGTGAGCTTGCTTTCTTCCAAAAATGATGGTTAGAACAAGAACAAACTGGATTCCATTTGTGGACATCATGACTGCAGTGGAATAATAAAAAAACCCTAGGTTGAATATGACTGAATTGTGACAAAGATTTTTCTCATCTGTGAGGGAAGCAGATAAAACTTGGATTAAATGACCTACTGAAGGAGACTGACTACATAAACTTAGGAAGTATTTGTCAGGAGGGAAAACCTCTGTACAAACAGAAGGATCTAGAATTTGCTGTACTCTAGTTTGATTTTTTTGGGAGTTGGTTAATTTGAGAGTCATTTCAGTACACATGTTGTCTGCTAGCCATTTTGGGACAGATGTCTAATGCTGTCTGCTGCACCAAAATAAAACAGTGATTCGGGGGTTCATCTTAATGGATTTTATCTCCCTAATGACGACGTAGAAAGACTTAGCTATCCAGACTCTCCCTATACCCATTGTGGAGTGAGTGACCTTTGAAGGGTGACCCAAATCCTCAGCCTTTTAGAGTTGCCTGTCTTTTTCCCACTGACCACAGACAGCAGACCTGTCTTGCTCAGATCAGATTTAGAACTTTTTTGAGTTGCTGATGTCAGTGATGTGGATCTTACATGTAGTCCCTTGTATCTGATTTTCCATTTTTAAAGGCAAACTTGTCTTAATCTAGCTCACAGCTGAATTTAGTAGGATTGTGGTGAAGTGCTTTGGACATGGAAATCACAATGTAAATGTCAAGTCATATTATTTTTATGACTCAGTGTTTCTGTGTATTAGGGAAAGTTTCTGTTATCCTTTGGATTACTTCTCAGATACTTATAATCTCTTTCTCTGTGCCCACTTCCGTACCAGTATACATTGGTCTGCATGGTTCATCGGGGTTCATATACTATAAACATGCAGGTTTCTGCAGCCAGTTGCTACAGAAGGAAGCATGTAGCCATCATTCATGTCCATCTGCCCTTCACTTCACTCTCTGGGTGACCAGGTACCTCTTACAGCTGCTACAGCTGCCAGCTCCTTCTAACACAGGTCCAGGACTAGGCTAAAGCTTCCATCTTTTGACCTTCAGAGAAAAGTCCCATAACAGTTCTCACCTTGTGTCTAAACCACAAACAAACCACTATCAAATACATGGAGTATCAGCAGCAGCTGTTTCTTTTCAAATCGCAGAATGAATTCTGGGCAAGACTTACTGTAAACGTTTCCTACTTTTAATCACTCTCTCCTACTCCCGCTTATTTTTCTGGAACCGCAGTGTCGTTATGGAGGCTGGGATTCGGCCTTTGTCAGAGAACAGAAATGAAGTCACATCTCCAGCATCTGTTTCTGACTCTGCCACTGAGTCACTAGGCAACAGTGGATTAAAGAGGACGGTTTCAGATTCTACAGCTGAAGTCAGTTCCTGCTCCTAGTTGCATTACTGGATTTACCACCAAAACCCCAAGATATGGAGAAACTATCTCTCTTCCAGTTATCGATAGTACTCACCAGGTCCAGCCATGTTTGTTTGACATGGAGTACTTTTCCATGATGGCAGTGAGACGAAGCAGAGAGAATTTTTGCAGTAGATTCAGTTGGGCTGCTGACTGATTGCTGATGTGAAGTGATGCAATGGAGTGGCTCAGGCGATGAGAGATTTGGAAACTATGCCATCGCAATCGCCTTTTCCAAAAGAAACAATAGAAAAAAATCTTACAACAGCTTTAACTGGGCAGAAAAAAAGATGGTATGCTGTGAAAGAGGGATGAGTGACATATAAACCACGCAGAAACAGACACAGTATGGCTTGTGGTGTGCCAGCTGAAAGAAACTGTAGCCTGGGGGCAAATAAAATAATTTGCTCAATCTCTTCAATTTTGGAAATGCCCGGACTTTGATGGTTAACATTAGATTCAAAATTGGTTGCAGGTCCCATCCATGTAGTTAGGGAAGCAGTGCTGTGCCCTTTAGCCCACACATATCCAACAGGATGTGGGAGATCCAGATTCAGATGTTCTCTCCCTGACTCAGAACAGGGGTTTGATCCTGGTCCCTCACCTCCCATGAGGCCAGCCTGACCGCAAAGGCATTTGGAGATGAGGTTCTTCAAATATTCCTCTTATTAAATACTGAAGGATTTTTTGGAGAAAGGACAGAACCCTGTGCCTCCTTGGCAAGATCTGTAACCACCAAGCTATTGAGCCACTCATCTTCTCTTTACTCTAATGCACTTTCTCTGTAGTGGATACATTGGAAAAAACCTCATTTCAGTTTCTTCTTTAGCTGAACATGAGTTTGGATCAAATCCTAAAAACTTAGGGACTGCTCATTTACTGAGCAGCTTCCTTGAGTTCACTTGCTTTTGATGGTGGTGAGCAAGCATGGGTGGCAGTAAACCATGGCACAGCAGAATCCTCTGCGAGGATGTGACAAGATCGACAGCAGACCAGAAAACACCAGGTGTTTTCTCACCACTTTTGCACATACAAAGCCACCCTGCACACAAAAGCATGGACCCACAAAGGCCTTTACGCAGGACCATGCTCCTTTGGCTCAACAGGAACTCATAGAATAGAATCAATCAGGTTGGAA
>WAAF01016946.1:0-33337 GCA_013400475.1 Tricholaema leucomelas
ACTGCCAACCTGATTGGTCATTGTAGTGGCCTAAGGGCCATTAATCTCAGCCCAAATTTGATAAATAGAGGCACACAGGTAAACAAAGTGTTCAGGCTCCATTGCTCAGGCTCCCTTACTCGCTCGCTTAGACTCACCAGCATTGTTTATGCCTGCCTGCGTGCCCACCCTCAGTGCACCTGTCTTTACAGAGCTCAGACTCCCAGCCAGCTGTGCACACCTGCATGCCACTGTTGTGAGTTATCAGGACTAGATCCTGTATTGCCTGCTATTCCCTATGGAGCTCAGTCTCCCATGCAGCTGTGTACTGTAGTGGACGCCCACTGCCTTATCATTGCCTGCTGAGTTACCAGGAAGCAGACCCACTTGTCTGTACGCTCTTGGCCTGCTAGCCAATGTGAGACTGGGCTCAGACTGCATGGCAAACCTCAAAGTCCATAGGCAGAGCCCCTGAAGATTTGGACACTAGTAATAGGCTGTGACGTAGCCCCGGAGGGTGATTGATCATTAATTAGAATTTGTGAGTAAATGTTTTAGTTCCTCTGTAATTTCTGTTGCCTCCTGCCATAGAGCAGAAAGAGCTTTCAGTCTCACCTGCTGGGCAAATAGCATATTGACCCCAAGCGGTATTTGCCATGGGGAAACTTCTCTCTCTGTTTATAGTTTGAATTGTTTGCTAGTTATTAATACGTTATGGTGTGATATTAATCGTAGAATGTCTTTCATAACCATGTAAGAACAAATATTAAATTCAGCGGTTGGGGGTGGTGAGAGTTCAGAACATTGAAGTTAATAAATATATATTTTTATAAAGTATTACCTCGCACCAATTAATTTCTCCCCTCTGCCACAATTGACGTAGGAGGCAGAATACCCCTCCACAACAGAGGTGTTCAAGAAAAGACTGGATGAGGCACTTAGTGCCATGGTCTAGTTGATTAGATAAGGCTGGGTGATAGGTTGGACTGGATGATCTTGGAGGTTTCTTCCAACCTGGTTGATTCTATGATTTGTATATTACAACCCCTAGGTCCCTTTCTGCCAGACAGCTTTCCAGCCACACTTCATAGTATCATAGTATCATCAGGGTTGGAAGAGACCTCACAGATCATCAAGTCCAACCCTTCACCACAGAGCTCAAGGCTAGACCATGGCACCAAGTGCCACGTCCAATCCTGCCTTGAACAGCTCCAGGGACGGCGACTCCACCATCTCCCTGGGCAGCCCATTCCAGTGTCCAATGACTCTCTCAGTGAAGAACTTTCTCCTCACCTCAAGCCTAAACTTCCCCTGGCGCAGCCTGAGGCTGTGTCCTCTCGTTCTGGCGCTGGCCACCTGAGAGAAGAGAGCAACCTCCCCCTGGCCACAACCACCCTTCAGGTAGTTGTAGACAGCAATAAGGTCACCCCTGAGCCTCCTCTTCTCCAGGCTAAACAATCCCAGCTCCCTCAGCCTCTCCTCGTAGGGCTGTGCTCGAGGCCTCTCACCAGCCTCGTCGCCCTTCTCTGGACACGCTCAAGCATCTCAATGTCCCTTCTAAACTGGGGGGCCCAGAACTGAACACAGTACTCAAGGTGTGGTCTAACCAGTGCAGAGTACAGGGGCAGAATGACCTCCCTGCTCCTGCTGGCCACACCATTCCTGATGCAGACCAGGATGCCATTGGCTCTCTTGGCCACCTGGGCACACTGCTGGCTAATGTTCAGGCGGGTATCAATCAGCACCCCCAGATCCCTCTCTGTCTGGCTGCTCTCCAGCCACTCCGACCCCAGCCTGTATCTCTGCGTGGGGTTGTTGTGGCCAAAGTGCAGCACCCTGCACTTGGAGCCATTGAATGCCATCCCATTGGACTCTGCCCATCTGTCCAGGCGGTCAAGGTCCTGCTGCAGAGCCCTTCTGCCCTCCAACCCAGCCACATCAGCCCCCAGCTTGGTGTCATCTGCAAACTTGCTGATGACTGACTCAATGACTTCCCTAAGCTTATAGCATTCCTTGGGGTTATCATGGCCCAAGTGCAGGATTTGGCATTTCACCTTGTTGAAGCTCATCCTATTTAAGCTGGTTCATAAATCTAATCTACTCAAGTCTCTCTGTAGAGCCTCCCTACCCTTGTGCAGCTCAATTCAGTATAGGGGTGCTTGTCTACATTTTTTCAACTTATCTGATACTAGTATGCAGAGAATGGGTGACAGAATAGATGAGGGAATGTATGTATGTATCTCTGTATGCAGAGAAAATAGCTAATTTTGTGGCAAATATTGGTTTGGGCCTTTGTACAGGAAATTAGTAATATTTATTAATTATGACTAATATTTTCTGTAATTTTTTTTTTAGTTATTAGTAATATTAAAAATTCAGGGAAATTCCCTGAGATTCTTTGGAATTTTGGTCAACAGGATGCAATTGTGCAGAATTAGAGTGTAAACAATCAGAAATTGGAAAATAAAAGCATGAGAACAGTAAAATATTCTAACTATGGTTTTAGAGTCTTGCCATTCACTCCAGCATAAGTACTCACAATTCTTTTAGTCCCCAAGTAAGTCTCCTGTATCAAAGACTCTTTCAAACTCACGGTAACATAAAATATTTCAGGCAGAGGGAAGAGATGTTGCTAAGCCACTAGTGTGAGCTGCAAACATGTGGCTGCCTTTAACGAGCTGCAAACATGGAGAGGCAGGATGGCTCCATGCTGACCACGGAAGGCATGGTACAGAAACACTAAATACAGAAAGGCACCATTTCTAAATCATCCCCCTTTGTGTACTTCATTTTGAAAATCAAACTGGCCAATAGGCACTAGCACCATTGTTCTGGCCAGTGAATTCAAAGCTTCGTGCCTCCTTTGACCACACAGGCGCAGTGAGGGCAGCACAAGATACCTGACACATGGTGCTAAGCCCCTAGCCCTCAAGGCTTCACTCATCTGACTCAACTTCCTGGGGATCCACATCCCTCCCCTTCCCCCCTGAAACAGAAGGAGGAGAGCAAGGGTTAAACCGGCTTGGCAGGATTTACGACCTACAGTCTTTTTTCTTCTGTTTAGAGATTTTAAATTTGAATTCTGTGAAGATTAACCTTGAATAAATCTATTCATGTTTGTTCTTCTGCTGTGTTTCTGCATTGTATTTCAAAATAAGGAAAAAGTAATTATTGCCATGTCTGTTTACTGATATCTCAAACAAAAGCTGTGCAGCAATCTTATAAAAAAAGCAAATAAAACCTATTTTACTATTCTATTGGATAGAAAACAGATTGTTATAACTATTAAGAGGAAGCAAGTTTTAAGTATAAGGCAAGGGAACGGAAGATATTTGAGCAGATTTCATGATGTAAAGAATCCTGTGAACATAGGATGTTAAAAATTATTAGCACTTTTACATTTACTTCTGATAGGTCTTCTGATGTGTTTTAATGGCCATGGTGATATTAGGTCAGCAGCTGGACCCAGTGTTTTTAGAGGTCTCTGATTCTCTGATTGTATGTCAGTCCAGTCTTCAAAATGGATGAGGAGGAAGACATGAAACAGTACAGATCAATCAGCCTCACCTTCATCCCCAGAAACTGGTGGAACAGCTCATTCTGAAGGTCATCTCTAAGCATATGGAGGAAAAGAAAGTTATCAAGAGTACTCAATAGATTCATGAAAGGGAAATCACTCTTGATCAATGTGATAGCTTTCTGTATTGTATGATCAGCTGGGTAAATGAGGCCAGAGCAATGTATGTTGTCTACTTCAATTTCAGAAAGGCTTTTGACACTGTCTACTATAATATCCTCATAAGTAAACTTGGATATTATGGGTTAGATGAGTGGAGAGTGAGGTGGTGAACAGCTAGGTGGTGAACAGCAGAGAGCAGAGACTTGTGATCAATGATGTAGAGTCTGGTTGGAGGACTATAGCTTATAGTGTTGATGAGGCATCAGTACTGGATCCAGTCTTGTTCAACACCTTCACTGATCACTTGGATTAAGGGATGGAGTGTACTTTCAGCAAGTTTGATGTGAGTACAAAACTGGGATGAGTTGGTAGCACACCAAAAGGCTGTGCTGCCATTCAGGGACACCTGGAGAGGCTAGAGTTGGGCAGGGATGAACCTCACAAAGTTCAACAAAAACAAGTGCAGTGTTCTTCACCTGGGGAATAACAACCCCCTGCACCATTGCAGTTTAGCAGCTGACCTAATCTGTCCTGACGAACAACAAGTTCACTATGAACCAGCAACTGCTCTTCTGGCCAAGAAGGCCAACTGTATCCTTGGATGCATTTAGAAGTATGTGGTCAGCAGATTGAAGGCAGTTCTCTTCTTCCTTTACTCTGGCCTACACCTAGAGGCCACATATAGATTACTGCATGCAGTTATAGGCTCTGCAGTTTAAGAGAGTCAGGGAGCTACTTGAGAAAGTCTAGTGGTGGCTACAAAGATGATGAGGATGCTGGAGCATTTGTCCTACAAGGAAAGGCTGAGAGACATGGGTTTGTTTAGCCTGGAGAGGAGAAGACAACGGAACATATAAGTGCTTATTAATATGTAAAGGGTCGGGATCAAGAGGACAGGACCAGTCTCTTTTCAGTGGTGGACAGTGAAAGAACAATGAACAGTAGGCACACAGGATATTTCACTTAAAACTAAGGAAGAATTTTCCTGTGAAGGTGACAGAGCCTTAAAACAGGCTGTCCAAAGAAGTTACAGAGTCTTCTTCTGTGAGGATTTCTCTTAAAAACTGTCCTGGACATGTTCCTTTGCAACCTCTCCAGGCACACCTGCCTTAGCAAGAGGGTTGGACTACATGATTTTCAGAGGTCTCTTCCAACTCCTACAGTTCTGTAATTCAGTAATTCTGTGAAATTAATGTCACTTACAAAACAAAACAAAAACCAAAAACAAAACCCCACACACAAATACTTCATGTATTTCTCAAATTGATATAATCTATCCACAATACCCTTTAAAAATGAAGTTTCACTATCAAACGTGCAAATATGTCACCGTGTTACCTAACAGCCTGTTGTTTTTGTTTCTTCTCCCAATAGAACACATTATGAACAATTCAGTGTGAAGTTTATTGGGAGGCTTCCATTTTCTCTATAATTGCAAACCAAATTATACTGCTTTAAAGAGTTGTACTGGTTTGAGGCTAACTGGAATGTTTTAATGAAAGCAATTAGATTACAGGCTGTGAAAAGAAAGCAATGGCGGTGTCTATTCCATTCATAAGTTTGCTGAGATGTATAAAAAACAGAACACAAACATAGATAAGATAGAGTCTCTCCCCAGCTCTGGCCACATTGACTGCTTCTGTCTGACACGGCACATAACTCAACTAATCATTTCCTTGTAACCCCCCATGTCAATTCTCCCAACTCAACTTGTGTGTAAGGCAGATTCTGCGATAAGGGAAGGGAGGTGGGAAGAAAGTGGATGGATGGTTGGGAACCCTTCCTGGGCATTTTGAGTTCTGGGAGGAGTGCTGTGTTTCTGTATTACTTTTAACTTGTACATTACTGTATATAGTTGTAAATATATGTAATATATTGTAACTATCTGCTTATATATTGTGCTAAGCTGTGAATATAAAACTTCATTTCTTAACTTCCAGCTGGCTTAGTCTAGTCTGGGTCAATTCACTATGTATGTGGGACAGGTGATGCTTAGAACCGCTACAAGAGTGTGTGCACATCTGATATCATTTAAGGATTTAATCCAACAACTAATCACAAGAATTTTTTTTCCTTGAGTCTGCTAGAATAGAGTCTACAAAAACTGCCAGGAGCTTGTAGGAAAACTGGAATTAAAAAAAAAAATCGCTGTTTTATTTGATGAGGTTTAAAAGTTGCAGTATGCTTGCACTTTCAACACAGTTCCCTTTTCCTAACATTTTTTTTACCATAGTGTTAAACTGCTACTAATCTTTATTCAAAAATTATAAAAATTGAAATACAAAAACTGAAGTATTATTTCCTTTGTCTTCACATTACTTAATAATCATATTTACCTATTGAATTGTTCAGTGGAAAAAAATCTATGCCGTGTATTCTTTACTATGTAAATCACTTTTGTTGAGAAAAACTTTTTTAGTGGGAATATATTCTTCAGTGATAAAAAAGGAAAATGACTCATTTTGAACGGGTTTTAAGGGATAAGCAAAGTAAACGTGATCTAATTTTAACCAGTGCTGAGAACCCTTGCTCCCGTTTGAATTCATGAGGAGCTGTCAGTTCTCATCATCAGTAAATATCTGTCAGACAGGATTTATAAACTTGTTATAACTTGGTGATAGTTTTGTAGTGTGGCATTCTTACTCCTAGTTTCACCATCCTCTGCATCTTTTAATGACTTCTTCATGAGCTACACAACTGCAATCTTTTTTCCAATTCGGGTACCATCTTCTGATAAGAAAATGATTTAGAAGACTATAAAATGAGTAATATTTTAAACTGCTACAATAAATAGTCTTGGGAGTGCTAGTGAGCCAGAGCCAAAGAATCCATTGAACTAAACACTGTCATTTATCTTAGCTGTATTACATGCGTACCTCATAGTGGGACAAAAAAACCCTCAAGAACAGACAAACAAACAAAAAGAAACCTTTTGCATTGTTTGGCTTTCTACAAATATCCTGACATAGCTAATTTGTCATCCTATATACTCTGCCATTTTATAATAAATTTAACTTACTCTAACTCTTATTTTAGGTAGTGAAAATCTCCCACACGGAGTTTGATTTTCTTGCAAGAAAGGGATTTTTACTTGATTCAGAATTGGAGTCTTCCTTTGTCCCTGAACATTACCTGTGGAAGGTGTTGACTAGGACCAAAATCTGTGATGACCTTTGAAACATCCTACTTTATGCAGCTGAATATTATGAACAGGACTGAAAATATTCTCAAAAAGAGAGAACATGATATTTCGGTAGGAGAAGAACAGCAGCCTCAAGAGAAATCCGGTTAGACATCCACCCACTTGTAGGTGTCCAAATATTTTGTATGAGACTATCACCACTATGCATGATATTAAGTAGTTCTGTTGCAGTTAACTCTTGCTATTTGAATTCTTAACCTCACTAGAAAGACATACTTGTTAACAGGCCTGTGTAATTTTGCCAAACATCAAAGCTGGAATAATCAAGGTAACAGGAATATGCATACATATGCACCATGCATGTGGAATTTGGCTTTTATTCCTCAAAAAAATATAAGCAGATTTGTAATGTTAATAAAAACTTAAACAATTGTTAGATGATGGTGTAAGCATGAGAATGCTGTTGAAAAAAATAATTTTGTATGTGCTGTAGGAGTGGCTCTTCATAAAGACTGGGGAAAGAGTTATTTTTCCCATCTGTTTGTCACTGACGTTGGAAATAATTTATAAACATAAAATATGAATAAATAAAACTCATTAAAATGTTCCACTATCAAATTTTTAACAAATAACTGCCTTCCTAAAAAGTTCTTTTCTCTTTTTGTCATCTTTCTGAAATAATTAACAATACTATGAAATGAGCTGAGTAAAAAATGATAGTAACACTCTTTCATGATGTACTTTAAATGTAAAGATAAAATACAGGAAAAAAAAAGAAATTTCTGTTCTTAGTAATTTGTATTGTAAAGCAAAAGAAAATTGATATGGTGCCACCAAAACTATAGCACAAAATCACTTTTATGCACAATTGTCATTTTACATGAGCAATTGTTTTTGCATGCAAAATTGTATACAAATTTGAATTTATGTCCAAAATTAGATAGCACTTTCACACATTAGATATGAACAATCTTTAATGGTTTAGCATAATGTAAATATTTAATATAATTTATTTTGCAATTGTCAATATTTTCATACATCAATTTTATACATTGCTTCCCAATTATACAATTCAATCTCTTTGATGTCTTTGTTGCTGTAAAAGAGCCCTTAAGAACATAAAAGTATTACTCACCATTTAACAGAGCCTAAACATTTAATCATATTCCAGTTAGCTGTAGCAATATACTTACAGGTCCAGGAACCTCTTGTATACGGTACTGAGGAAATTAGTTTTCAGCTTCACCTGTTGTTGGGATAATAATCAAGGACAGAGTATCACAGAGAATGAAATATTCAAATAATTTCTAGAATTCAAAGATTAAACTTGTGATATCATAGTTCAATTTCCTGTTCTTTTCTAGGGTTATATTGCTCATATATATTACAGAGTGAACCTGAATTTAATCTGCACTAGGGAGGAAGAGGAAAATGTGAATTTTTGTTCCTTTATCTATCGACTTCTTCAGGGCTTCCATTCTGTTATTTTTTTATGAGACCTAGGAGGCTTCATGAGTGTCCTGAGGCTGGAAATGTGATGTTATCTGTCTTCATACAGCAAAGTGTTAACAATGTTCTCCGTGGTAGGTGAGCATTATATTCCCAGTGTGCTACCTATCAGCCCAAACTTTGACCTGTACAGAGTTGTTTGACTCCTGATTTCTTCAAGACCAGTTATGAGGAAAAGCAGCTCCTCTGTAAAAACTGATTTGAGGTTATGTACAAATTGTTATGAAGTTCAGCAGGGCAAAGTGCAAGATCCTGCACTTGGGTTGAGATAATCCCAAGCATAAATACAAGCTGCATGATGAGTGGATTCAGAGCAGATCTGCGGAGAAGGATTTGGGGTGCTGGTTGATGAGGCATTTGACATGAGCCATGAGTGTGCACTGGCAGCTCAAAAAGCCAGCTGTATCACAGTATCACAGTATCACAGTATCACAGTATCACCAAGGTTGGAAGAGACCTCACAGATCATCGAGTCCAACCCTTTACCACAGAGCTCAAGGCTAGACCATGGCACCAAGTGCCATGTCCAACCTTGTCTTGAACAGCCCCAGGGACGGCGACTCCACCACCTCCCTGGGCAGCCCATTCCAGTGTCCAATGACTCTCTCAGTGAAGAATTTTCTCCTCACCGAGAATCCTGGGCTGCACCAAAAGAAGTGTGGTCAGCAAGTCAAGGGAGATGATTCCAATCCTTGTCGCAGAGAGGGGTATTCTGCCACCTACAAAAATTGTGGTGGAAGGGAGAAATTAGTTGGTGTGAGATAATATTTCATAAAAATATATATTTATTAACTTCAATATTCTGAACTTTCACCACCCCCAACCACTGAATTTAATGTTAAAAGGATCTTACACGGTCATGAAGACATTCTAGGATTAATATCACACCATAACTTATTAATAACTTGCAAACAATTCAAAGTATAAACAGAGAGAGGAGTTTCTCCACAACTTACTGCCACTTGGGGTCTATATACTACTTGCCCAGCAGGTGGGCTGAAAGCTCTTTCTGCTCTATGGCAAGAGGCAACAGAAATTACAGAGAAATTAAAGCATTTACTTACAAATTCTTATTAATGATCAATCACCCTCCGGGGCTACGTCACAGGCTATTACTAGTGTCCAAATCTTCAGATGAGTCTTTGCCCATGGACTTTGAGGCTGGAATTCTCCCAGCTTCAGGGGTAAGGAGAATCTTCTCGGATTCTGGGGAGATGACAGTCTCTGACCTTGTTCTCCTGGTGAAGGATGCAATCTCTGCCCTCGTCTCCTGGCTTCTCCTGGGTGCACTGTCCAGGAATTCTTGGCAGGACCTCAGGTGCAGAAGAAGTACGATGTCTTGCAGTCTGAGCATGGCCTTACGTTGGCTAGCAGGCCAATCACGTGCAGACAAGTGGAGTCTGCTCCTGGTTAACTCAGCGGCAGTGGCGCTTACCAGGCAATGATAAGGCAGCAGGTATACAATAGGTTGTATGGCTGCATGGGAGTCTGAGCTCCGTAGGTAAAGGCAGGCAATACAGGTTCTGGTCCTGGTAACTCACCACAGCTGGCTGGGAGTCTGAGCTCTGTAAAGGCAGGTGAGTGAACCAAGGGAGCCTGAACAAGTGAGCCTGAACCTAATAATGAGCGAGTGAGCAGGTGAGCACGTTGTTTACCTGTGTAGCTCTATTTATCAAATATGGGCAGAGATTAATGGCGTTTTGGACACTAAAATGACCTATCAGGTTTTGGCAGTCAACCAAACAATGCCATAATAGGCAAAAGCCACAGGCCCGGACTTTCCAAATATGGTAAAGACACAGGCTACCACCCGGCAAGCATGAGCTGGGCACATGGGTTACACAAACATGTTTGCAACCACATTATACAACCTGGACCCTGGGCAGGCCAGATTTCATGGCACGAGGCCTATTGTACCCTTTTTATCCATTTAATGTGTTTACCTCTGGTTTGGCCAGAAAAACATGTCCAGGCAAGGCATAAATAAGCATATTTTCGGGCCTTTGAGCCCTCCACAACAATCCTCTACTCTACTCTTGGGAGACCTCACCTCAAGTAATATTTCCAGCTCTGGAGCTCCAACTCAAGATGTATATGGATCTGTAGGAGAGGGCCCAGAGGAGGGCCACAAAGATGATCAGAGAGCTGGAGCACCTCTCCCAAGAGGACTGGCTGAGGAAGCTGGGTCTTTTCATCCTGAAGAAGAAAAGACTCCATGAAGACCTTAGAGTCACCTTTCAGTACCTGAAGGTTGTCTACAGGAAAGTTGGAAAATAACTTTTTATAAGATCATACAGAATAGAATAGAATAGAATAGAATAGAATAGAATAGAATAGAATAGAATAGAATCAACCAGGTTGGAAGAGACCTCCAAGATCATCCAGTCCAACCTATCACCCAGCCTTATCCAGTCAACTAGACCATGGCACTAAGTGCCTCATCCAGTCTTTTCCTGAACACCCCCAGGGTTGGTGACTCCCTGTAGTGATAGGGGCAATGGTTTGAAGCTAGAGCAAGGGAGATCTAGATTGGGCATTAGGAAGAAGTTCTTTACTATGAGGGTGGTGAGACACTGAACAGGTTGTCTTACTCATAGGAGTGCTTAAGACTGGGCTGGATGAGGCTTTGAACAACCTTGTCTCGTGGCAAGTGTCCCTGTTCTTGGTAGTGGGGCTGGAAGCAGATGATATGTGCAGTCCCTTCTCACGCAAGCTATTCTAAGATTCTATGATTCTGTGAAGATCCACAACCTTTCAGAACAAACCTGTTAATCTTATTTGACTAGTTTTGTGTTACTGATTTTATGTTTCTTGGGAGATAGTTATCAAGAAATGATATCCTAAAATCTTCTCTGTCAACAGTTGTTCAAGTTATTAGGATAGTTATCAAGAAATGATATCCTAAAATCTTCTCTGTCAACAGTTGTTCAAGTTATTAGGATAGTTATCAAGAAATGATATCCTAAAATCTTCTCTGTCAACAGTTGTTCAAGTTATTAGTTCAAGAGGCTAACTCATTTGATTCTTCACAAGTGAAAACTCAGAGAAACAAGAGATTCTTAGAACACCACAGCCAATGACAGCAATGTAAACACAGTGAAAATATTAAATTTGGTGGGACTTGATGACCAAAACTCTGCTTTTATGTGTAAGGCTTTTCTTGAAGTGCCTTCCCTCTCACACAGACCTATACTGTTTCCTGGAAAGACTGCCATTTGAGAACCCTCATAAAGCATTTATAGGAATTGCAAACTACTGCTCAAGGCAAGATTTGCAAAGTTCAGACTGAAACCAACAACAGCAAGCTGCCTACGGCACAAAGACTTGGTTTAGCCAATGGCCTTTTAGTTAGATCCCTCTTCTGTGATGGAAACTTTCCATCTGAGACATGGCTAAGCTCTCTGACTCATTAGATGACTTTTCTCCAAGAGGTAAATTATGAAAAAAAACCACACCTAAAAAACCTAGTATCATTTCCTCCACTTTATTCACACAGATAATGTTATTTGGCTGAACACCTTTTCATTTTCCCATACTGGCTACATGCAAACAAGAAAGTAAAACAAGCTGTAAGCATAAATTTTGCTCATTTAACTGATAACATTAGTTTAAACCTAAAATGGTACTGATTTTTCACTTCTAGCACTCCTCTTTGAAATTCAGTCGTGATACAAATTTATAACTCAAGATGATACAATGTGGGGGGGATTTTACACAGAATGAATAACACTTCTATTATAGATCAAACATCTGTGATCATAAAGGGTATTTGTTGTTGGTTTTTTGTTTGTTTGTTTGTTTTAGTATAGAGGGTTCTGTTTTAGTTTCTCATCTCTCAACATTTTTTTTCATAATTTATTTCATCCAAGTGAATGAATTCACAAATATGCAGGCATTTGTATATGTGAAATATAATTTGAAATATAAAATAGACAGCGAATATATAGTCATATTTTAAAGTGAAAAATATAGAAGGCAGATCAAATATACTTATTTCATTAATATATGCTATGGGAAGGTTGTGACTGAAGTCTGAAAAGAGCACTGCATTAGAATTCTTGCCTTGAAAGAGAAACTATATATGTTCAGCTTTACCTGTTGAGTTGCCTGTTCATCACATCGAAGATTATTGCTAAAGACAATATGGATACTTGGACATTGTGCTAGTTTGAGCCTATCTGGTATATTTTGGTGAGAAGAATTAGATTATAGGCTGTGAAAAAGGAAACAATGGTGATGTTCACTTCACTCATAGGCTTGCTGAGATGTATAAGAACAAGAACACTCTGGTGGTTTGGGTGTTCCCTGCCCCTCCCCGCCCCCCCTTTTAGAAATCACCCAGACTAGACTCAGACTCTGGAAATTGAATGAAGCTTATATTTACAGCTAGCAGAATATACAAGCAGATATTTACAGTATATACATACAGTTGTATACAGAAATATACAAGGTAAAAGTAATACAGAAACATAACTCCCCTTCCAGAAACCTGAGTCCCCAGGAAGGGCTCTCAACCACCCCTTCACCTTCCCCCTACCCCTCTCAACCTTACTCCAGTCTCAAGGAAGAATGGAGGTTCAGCCAGGGGATTAGGAAGCAAAGTGGATTAGTCCAAAATGGAGGGTGAGGTTAGAGAGTAAGACACAGCTCAGACAGTTCCTCAGTCCCAGATGAGACTCCCAAGTGATTATCTGTGTTTGGCTTTTTATTCTTATACATCTCAGCAAGCCTATCAGCGAAGTAGACATCACCATTTTTTTCCTTTCACAGCCTGTAATTAATTCTTCTCACCAAAACATTCTAGCTAGCTTCAAACTAACACAAACACAAACATAGAAAAAGTTGTTTGCTCTCTGTCTTTGGGGCTGCACTTCTCTCTCTCTTTCTCTAACCTGCCATCTGTGTGACAAACCCTTCTGCTTTCTAACCACCCCTGGCTGAACCTCCAAATTTATATTGACCATAAGACAAAGCCTGGGGTAAGGTAGAGGGGTGGGAAGAAGGAGGAAGGGTGGTTGAAAGCCTCTCCTGGAGACTCTGGTTTCTGGGAGGGGTGTTGTGTTTCTGTATTACTTTTTTTTCAACTTGTGTATTTTGGTGTATAGCTGTATATATTGTAAATAGCTGCTTGTATATTGTGCTAAGCTGTAAGTGTAAAGCTTCATTCAATTTCCAGTGGCTGAGCCTAGTCTGGGTGATTTTCTTAAGTGGGGGGGCGGCGGGTAACACCCAACCCATCATAGGCATCAATGTGTTATTCATCATGCTATACTTGCATGTGATCACACTGTGATGCTTAGCTGACATAATTAGAAGATGGAGTTGTTTGAAATGGATGATGAATTTTATTTGCACATTTCTCTGCATGACTTGCAAGTATTTACTTCCCACAATAATTGGTAGTTTCTAGTTTGTTTGGGTTTTGGGAGGCCTTTTTTTGGTCTTATTTTGGTTGTTTTGCTATTGGTTTGGAGGGTGTTTGTGTGTTTTGTTTGGGTTTGGGGTTTTTTGTTGTTCTTTTTTTCCTTTCCTTTTTTTTTTTTCTGTGTATTTTGCTTTAGGGGTTTTAGTTTTAAAGCCATTAACCTTTTAATCTCCCTAGGCTTTGAATAAGCATGAATTGGCAGTGCTACAAAAACATTATACTAGCTATTTTCTCTATAAAAATCACAAGAGTTGTAGATGTTTGAATAAAGAAGTAAAAATTGCTGCACTTATTTCTTAAGAACGAGATTATAATGCATTCTATCTTATTGCAGAGCCAAAGAATAGTTCATTACTGAGCATGCAAAGTATCACAATTTGGCTAAGAGACTCTGAACTGCATGTTCATATGGATTTATCTTGGCCTGTAATTCTGGGATATATCCAAGCAATATGGATTTTGTTATGGTTTAGACATAAGTCTCAAGAAAAGGGATATGATTTAGCTACTTGCAGCTTCTTTCTGCTGTTCTGGTCACTCTTTCATATAATGGACATCTTGAGCCTGATATTCTTCTTTTCTTCTCCTACTGGAGAAAAGGATCTTTGATGAAAGTCCCCTGTGATTCACCAAATCTCCAAAATGTGTGTTTCTGCTTTTTTTCTGAGAATCACAGAATGTTAGGGGCTGGGGGCTCTCCAAAGATCATTGAATGCATCCCCACTGCCAAAGAAGGTTTACCTAGGGTAGGTCATTCAGGATCTCATCCAGGTAGGGTTTGAAAGTTTCCAGAGATGGAGACTCCCCAACCTCTACAGGCAGTATGTTCTAGGGTTCTGTCACCCTCACAGGAAAGTTTTTCCTCGTCTTGAGTTGGAACTTCTTGTGTTATTGTTTGTGTCTGTTGCACTTCACCCTGTCCTAGTGCATCACTGAAGACAAATTCACCTCTTTTTCTTCTTTACACCCACTCCTCAGATATTTGTAAACATTAATAAGGTCCACTCTGAGTTTTCTCCTCTCCAGACTGAACGACCTCAGATCTCTCAGCCTTTCCTAGAAAGACAGATATTTCAGTCCCTTTATCACCCTCCTAGCCTCCCACCGGACTTTCTCCCTGTCCCTCTTGAACTGGGAAGACAAGAACTGCACAGAATACTCAAGATGTGGCTTCACTAAGGTAGAGTAGAAGGAGAACCTACCTTGACCTGCTGTGCGCACTCTTTTAGTGCACCCCGTGATACTTTTTGCTTTCTTGGCCACAAGGGCACATTGCTGTCCAATGGATAACTTAATTTTCCACCAGGACTCCAAGGCCCTTCTCCATGGAGCTGCATTCGATCTGGTCAATCCTTAACCGGTACTGGTGCAGGGGGTTATTCTTCCCCAAATGCAGGACTTCAGGACTTTACACTTGTTCTTATTCATCCTTTCCCAGCTGTCCAGACTGTCCAGCCTGCCAGCACAGCCTTCCACTGTGACAGCACCTCTGCACAGTTCTGTGCCATCAGCAAACTTTTCAAAAGCATACTCAACCCCTGCTGTGATGGTTTGGGTGTCCCCCGCCCCCCACACTTTTAGAAATTACCCAGACTAGACTCAGTCGGCTCTGGAAATTTGAATGAAGCTTGTATTTACAGCTGGCACAATTTACAAGCAGATATTTACAGTATATACAGATATATACAGAAATATACAAGGTAAAAAAGGTAATACAAACACAATTCCCCTCCCAGAAACCTGAGTCCCCAGGAGGGGCTCTCAACCACCCCTCACCTTCCCCCTACCCCTCTCAACCTTACCCCAGTCCTAAGGAAGAATGGAGGTTCGGCCAAAAGGGTTAAAAGCAAGGTGAAGCAGCCAAGCAAAGGAGGGTGAGGTTAGAAAGCAAGATGGAGTCCAGCCAGCAGCCACGAGCTCCCCAGCAGGCAAAGTTCCCCAGCGAGGAGAAGAAGCAAATGCCCTAATCTTTGTTTTGCCTTTCTTCTTTTGTATACATCTCAGCAAGACTGTGAGGGAAGTAGACACCATTGTTTTCATTTTACAGCCTATCATCTAGTTCTTCTCACCAAAACATGCTAGCTAGGCTCAAACTAGCACACCTGCATACAGGGCATTGATGAAGATTTTAAGCAAGACTGGACTCAGTACTGATCCACAGGGACCTGTCCTACTGGAATCTGCACCACTAATTTTGATCCCTGAAGTTATAGTCAGCTAGTTCTCAACCCATCTTACCATCCATTATTCTAACCCATGTTCCCTGAGCTTACCTATGAGGATGTTGCAGGAGACAGTGTCAAAGGCCTTTCTAAAGCTAAGATAGACAACATCAAGTGCTCTCCCTTCATCTACCCATTCATTTACATGATCATAGAAGGATATCAGATTAGTCAAACATGATTTCCCCTTGGTAAATCCTTGCTGGCTACTACTAATAATATTCCTTTCTTCTATGGGCTTAGAGAAGATTCCCAGAATGAGAAGCTCCGTCATTTTTCCAGGGATGGAGATGAGGCTGGCTTACATGTAGTTTCCTAAATATTCCTTCTTGCCCTTTGTGAAGACTGGTGTGACACTGGCTTTCCCACAGTGTCCAGGCATCTCTCCATTCTCCATGGTATTTATAAAATGGTGGATTTAGCACTAACATCAACCAAGCCCTGTCAGCACTCATGGGTTCAGCCCATCAGGATGTTTCTTTCTTGCATATTGTTCTAGATTTGCATATGCCAATGTCAGCTGGGTAGTGAACAGAGTTGTTTAATCATAGGCCCATGGGAATGATCTAAAATGGACACAAACATGTTTATTTGGCTAATTCCACTTTCATTCCAAGGACTGGCATTTCAAAGCAGTCTCTGGAGTAAGAGAGTGAAAAATAAGGAAAGGAACAACCTTAAACTGAGAAAAACAAACTGAAGTAAAGGAACCAATGTTAATGCCAGCTGTTCAATGAATGATGAAGAACTAGTTATAAATGATTTAGTAATATGATTCTGGCAGGTAAACCTTATCTCAAAGGAAGGGAGACAGATCCTTTCCATTTAACTTATGGGGAAACATATGACCTGATTTAAATATTGTGATTAGTATGCCTCTAAGAATGAAAACAAGCTAGGATTTTTGTTTTATTGTCTTTTTATCATTGTTCAAGTAGCATTTTTTTGAGACTGAGAGAAATTAACTATTTTTCATTTCTCACCTTTACATTAGCATGCACTAACAAATTAAAACCAAACATTTGCTTTCCAAATCACGCATTATTTGGCTCAATGAATTTAGAAGTTTCTCTTTCATTAGCATTAACTTAAAAAGTATGGGTGAGGAAATTACAGATTTCAGGAAGGAGTGTCTAATACCTTTGAATTTAGGGAAATTGTAGCTCTGAAATAGTTTAGATAAGAGATTTAGAGAAAAACACTTGTGTGCTTCTATTATAGTGACATATTTCTAAGGTTAAATGCAATGCAGTTTAAAAAGGTTCTGCAGTGATATGCATGCTGCTTTAAATGGTCTTACGCTCTTTGGCTAACTGGGAAGTTTGAGTGAAAGAAAGGAAAATAAAAAAATATTCACATTATAATTACAAATTCCTGACACTTAACAAATTTCTGAATTGTTTCACATGACATAAAATAAAGAGTCAAAATTCTAGATAATCTAAACTGTGGGATATGAAACAGTTCCATCTTTTCTTAGTATTTTAAAACTATTTATTAAAATGAATAGAATCATAGAATCATAGAATGGTCTGGGTTGGAAGTGACCTCCAAAGGTCATCTAGTCTAAACCTCTCCTGCAGTCAGCAGGGACATTCTCAAGTAGATCAGGTTGCCCAGAGTCCTGTCAAGCCTCACTTTTAATACCTCCAGGGATGGGGCCCCAACTACCTCCCCAGACAACCTGTTCCAGTGTTCTACCACCATCATAGCAAAGAAATTGTGCCTAACATCCAATTTAAATCTGCTCTTCTCTAGTTTGAAGCCATTGCCCCTTGTTCTATCACCACAGGCCTTGTAAACAGTCTCTCTCCAGCCTTCTTGTAGACCCCCTTCATGTACTGGAAGGCTGCTGTTAGGTCTTCCCAGAGCCTCCTCTTCTCCAGGCTGAACAGCCCCAGGTCCCTCAGTCTGTCTTTGTAGCAGAGGTGCTCCAACCCCATGATCCTTTCAACATCCCACCTCTGGACCTGCTCAGTCAGGTCCATGTCTTTCCTATATTGAAGGCTCCAGTCCTGGATGCAGTATTCCAGGTGAGGTCTCACCAGATCAGAGAAGAGTTGCAGAATCACCTCTCTGTCTCTGCTGGCAATGCATCTTTCGATGCAGCTCAGGGTGTGATTTGCCTTCTGGGCTGCAAGCTCACACTGCTCATGTCCAGGTTCTTGTCCGTCAGCATCGCCAAATCCTTTTCCACAAGACTGCTTTCTATCACCACATCCTTCTGTCTCTATTGATAGTGAGGATTGTTTCAGCCTGTGACTCTTCTTCCAATTCTTTGGCCCCAGACATCTATGGAAATCTTGTTTCCTTTAACAGGAGACATAGCTGTCTGCCATTATAACTACATAAGGCCCTTTTTGCTTTTGGGATGGTCTATGACTATGCTAAAATTATAATTTCTAGGGTGTTCAGTTGTCTGTGATTGTTAATATTTGTAGAGAATAAAAAAAAAAGGAAAGGCACTGCATGCTTCCAGTGTGTGATGGTCTCCATAGTGTGAGGAAAACAAAAAGAAAAAAAAAAAAAAAAGAAAAGAAAGACATAAAGAGTCACTGCATTGGTTGATATACAGTTCACTCAGCACCACAACTGCATCAAAAATACCTATTTTGCTACTAGTTTATGCTTACATTGTCCTCTCCTGTGGTGCAAAATCACTACATAAAATATATTTTCCCTCATATAATGTTGTGCCAGGGGAGATATAGGCTTGATTTTGGACTGGATGGTTTTGGATTGGATGATCCAGGTTTTGGACTGGATGATCTTGGAGATCTCTTCCAACTTGTTTTATTCCATGNGTCACTGTCTCTGGAGCTGTTCAAGATGATACTGGATGAGACACTTTGTGCTATGGTCTAGTTGATTGGATAGGGCTGAATGATAGGTTAGACTGGATGATCTTGGAGGTCTCTTCCAACCTGTTTGATTCTATGACTATAATGCAGAAGCTGAGAGGTACACTCGAAGAACTGCAAATAACCACCTTCAATACAGTCAGATTTCTACTTGACAATGAATGCTTTGCCTGAGGTGTTTAACTATCTCAGTGACCCATGTGAATGTACAAAACTGAGTGTGATCTAACTAGGCTATACGTTGCAAATCTGAAGATAATGAGTGTCTCAGTCTATAATGTTGACTTTTCTGCTATGATGACTTTCTCATAAAGAGTTGCACTTTTTTGTAAAATATTATGTGTTGTAGTCCTGACACTGCAACAGTGACAGTAATGTTCTTTTCTGATCATAATTTTGTGGTGAATGTATTATGATCAGGCTACAACAGTGTGTATATGACTTTTTCAGTGACACACTAGTGACATTGAAGGTGTGAGATCACAGAATGGCTTATGTTGGAAGGGACTTTAGAGATCATCTAATCCAACCACCCCACCATGAGCAGGGATGTCTCTCAACTTGACTCAGCTGCTCAAGGCCTCATCCAACCTGGCCTTGAACATCATCAGGGAAGAGGCATCCACAGCCTTCCCGGGAAGCCTATTCCAGAGTCTCACCACCCTCGTACTAAAGATCTTCTTAAAATCTAGTCTGAAGCTATTGTCCCTCAGCTTAAAGCCATTCTCTCTTATCCTAATATTTTTAAACCAAACTGAATTAACTCTTCAGGTTTTGAAAATTAATGAAGTGAATCATACATAAGTAAATTAACACAGGAAAGGATTATTAATAAATAAAAAACATAAACCCCAGAAACTGAACCACAAAACTGTGACATTTTATCCTGTAATAAACTCAAAAATCAAAGGATCACAGAATGGTTGAGAGTTTAATGGTTCTCTGGAGTTCATTTTGTTCAACCATCCTCCTCATATGAAATGATCTGGAGGAGGTCAGGTCCTGGCAAATCCCAACACCTTTTTAATAACTTAAAGGATGGGGGCTCCACAACCTTGTTGGGCTGTGCCAGGGTTCAGAACACTGATGACAACTTGGTGTCACAAAACATACTCCTATTATCCTCTTAAAACTATGTTTTTTGGGGTGGCTTTTTTTTTATTCCTATAGAAGCAATTCTACTTCTACAGGGAGAGTTTTCCTGCTTAATTTGTTATTTCCACTCTCAAAAATGTACATCTGAACTGGAAATCAAGACACGGTTTGTTAATGTATTATATACTATTTTTTTGCTGCTTGGCTTGACTGCAAGGAGAAGAAGAGCAGAACAAAAGTGGAAGTGATTCTTATATCAATATTTTTATCATAATATGTATCTAAAAGTCTTGCTGAAAGAAAGAATGAGAAGTGAAATTTTAAGTGTTTGTTGTTCATTTTGATTTTGATAGTTTAACTATTCTCTTTTGGTCTATATATCTTCCTGTCTAATCTCTTGTCATGGAATCAAAACAAACAAGACAAGAAAGTCCAGTAAAAAAATGAAATGTCAATAGCTATTGTCCTAAGAGAGACATTGTCAGTCATCTACGCTCCATTTAAATAATTTACATCTTATAATAGTGAAAAAAAAAAGATCTGTAATTTTTCTTTTCTGAATTCCTTTCAATCCCAGGCAGGATGTTGTGGACAATTAAAAGTGAAAATTGTGTCCAGCAGACCTGAGATGAAGTAATGGAACCCTACCATGTTTGTTGTTATACTGAAAATTCTCATTGAAAGAAAGAGATAACTTCAAAGTCTTCTTCATAAACATGAAAATAACAATTCTAATTTTTCCTCTTTAACATCTTTCACTTAGCTTAAATTGCATTTTTTTTTTTTTTTAATGTATATATTCACAGAATCACAGCCTCACAACATCAATTAGGCTGGAAAAGACCTTTAAGATCATCAAGTCCAACCCATCACCTAACACCTTCTAATTAATTAAACCATGGCACTAAGTGCTGCATCCAACCTCTTTTTAGATACCTCCAGGGACAGTGACTTCACCACCTCCCTGGGCAGCCCATTCCAATGGCAAATCACTCCTTCTGCGAAGAACTTCTTCCTAACATCCAGCTTAAACCTACCCTGGCGCAGCTTGAGGCTGTGTCCTCTTGTTCTGTCACTGGGTACGTGGCACAAGAGACCTACTCCCACCTGGCTACAATCTCCTTTCAGGTAGTTTTAGAGAGCAATACGGTCTCCCATGAGCCTCCTCTTCACCAGGCTGAATTTTTTTTTTAATGAATAATTTTTTTTTTTTTCAGCAGGGGCTGTGTGACTAAGTGCTTTTCCCTAGAATTCTGACTCACAGTGTATGTAAACAACAGATTAGATCAAATCAAAATTAGAGTCTGCCATCATTAATACCGTGGTAGGAAAATGTGATAGAGATATATAAACTTCATAGTAAACCAAATTCATTAACATCATTACATTTACACATGATAAGTCATTCTAAAGGACTCCATTTGAACTACATATTTTTAGGAGCACAAATTAAAACTAAATTATAACAACCAAAGTTGACGTCATGACATTTATTAAAGACTGATTTCATTGGATACAAAGTAAAATACAGAAGGATAATAGTTTTATATCCTTAATCACTGTAAGAGTATAGTTTCTTGATACATGCATATGTCTATCTGGCTGCAAAATAAATAAGACGGAACTTGCAGCATCGCATTCAAATGACTGCTGGGCAAGGCAATAACTGAAAATTGTATGACAAGGGATGTGCAATAAAAGAGATAGGTAATATTCTTAGTAATTAAATTTCTTCCTTTTTTTTTCATGTCTGCATTAAATCAGCTAATGTAATATTGGCTTGAAGCATTTATCAGACTACTGCTCCTAACCTCAGTCACAAAATATTTGTACTCTTTTCCTGCATGCTTTTTCAGAAATATGCCATACAATACCTGAAGTCTAATACATGTTTTTGATTGCCACCTTTGACTTTGTTGCACATTTATACTGTTGCCTTTGATTGCCTCATAGGATTGAAAATAAAGAAGTGGCTCCTTCTGGAGGGCATCTCAAGGCACTTGGAAGAGAAGATTATCAGGAGTAATTAGTATGGATTTATCAAGCGGAAATCATGCTTGACTAACCTGATAGCATTCGATGATGACATGGTTGAATAGGTAGATGCTGGGGTACCAACGGATGTAGGCTACCTTGACCTTAGCAAGGCCTTTGACACCATCTCCCATGACATCCTAGTGAGCACACTCAGGAAGTGTGGGCTGGAAGAGCAGGCAGTGAGGTGGATTAGGAACTGGTTACAAGATAGAGTTAAAAGCATAGTGATCAGTGGTGCCAAGTCCAGCTAGAGAGCTGTAACCAGTGGTGTCCCACAGAGATCAGTGCTGAGTCCGATGCTGCTCGACATCTTCATCAATGACACTGATGAGGGGACAGAGTGCTCAATAAATTTGCTGATGACACCAAACTGGGAGGCCTGGTTGATACAGCTGAAGACTGTGTGGCCATCCATCGAGACTTGCACAGACTGGAGAGCTGGGCACAGAGGAACCAAATGAGGTTCAGCAAGGATAAGTGCAGAATCCTGCATCTGGAGAGGAATAGTAAACTGCAGCAGTACAGGCTGGGAGGTGATCTGCTGGAGAGCATTCCTGAGGAGAAAGACCTGAAAGTCCTGGTGGATAACAAGTTATCCATGTGACAGCAATGTGCCCCTGTGGCCAAGAAAGCCAATGGGATCCTGGGATGTATTAAGAAGAGTGTATCCAGCAGATTAAAGGAAGTTTGCCTCCCCTTCTACTTTGGTGATTCCCCCATCTTGAGTACTCTGTTCAGTTTTGGGCTCCCCAGTTTGGGCTACGAGGATGATTAGAGGATTAGAGCACTGCCTTATGAAGAGAACGTGAGGGACCTGGGACTCTTTAGTCTGAAGACAAGAAGACTTAGAGGGGATTTAATAAATGTTTATAAATATCTGAGCGTTGGGTGTCAGGAATAGGGGGGTACAGGCTCTTCTCACTTGCTTCCTGTGATAGGACAAGGAGAAATGGATGTAAGCTGCAGCACAGGAGGTTCCACCTCAACACAATCATAAAATCATAGAATCATAGAATCAATCAAGTTGGAAGAGACCTCCAAGATCACCTAGAACCCAGCCCTAGCCAGTCAACTAGACCATGGCACTAAGTGCCTCATCCAGGCTTTTCTTGAACACCTCCAGGGACAGTGACTCCACCACCTCCCTGGGCAGCCCATTCCAATGCCAATCACTCTCTCTGGGAAGAACTTCCTCCTAACATCCATCCTATACCTCCCCTGGCACAATTTGAGACTGTGTCCCCTTGTTCTGTTGCTGATTGCCTGGAAGAAGAGACCAACCCCCACCTGGCTACAGCCTCCCTTCAGGTAGTTGTAGGCAGCAATGAAGTCACCCCTGAGCCTCCTCTTCTCCAGGCTAAACAACCCCATTTCCTTCAGCCTCTCTTCACAGGACTTGTGTTCCAGGCCTTTCAGCATCTTTGTCACCCTTCTCTGGACACGTTCCAATATCTCAATAATGCTCTTGAATTGAGGGGCCCAGAACTGGATACAGTACTCAAGGTGTGGCCTGACCAGTGTTGAGTACTGGGAAAGAATAATTTCCCTTGTCAAGAGGAGGAGAGGGAACTCCTTTACTGCGAGAGTCACAGAACACTGAAACAGGTTCTCCAGAGAGGTTGTGGAGTCTCCTTCTCTGGAGACTTTCAAGCCCTGTCTGGATGTTCCTCTGTGACCTGAGCTAGATTGTATGGTCCTGTTCTGGCAACGGTGTTGGACTTGATCATTTGTTTGAGTCCCTTTCAACATCCTGTGATCCTGTAGTCTGTAAGCAAAATTATAGTTAAATATTTACAATTTTAGATAACTTTCTCACTGAAAGTAAACAAACAAACCAAAGCCAACCAGCCAAAACCAAACCAAACCAAAAAACCAAAACCATCTGCCCCACATTTGTAGGACCCACGAAAAGCCAAGGAAAATTTACCATAAATAATGAAAAAAATTGTTAAATTAGAACTTCTGTCAAGTATAATCTCTAACCCTAAAGAAGTAAAATACTACAGAAATGCCTAAAATGAAAGTCTTTCTCCACAATCCATTAATAATTAAAAGCAGTCCACTTTATTTATAACCTTTATGTGTAAAACATGTTGAAAGAGGTTTCATCTCTCCTTGAAACTAATAAACTGGTAATCTAATGCATCAGTCTCTTTGCGAAGGTGAATTATGTAGTATTATGCCTGAGCCACTAAAAATATTACCAACATGAAATAAAATTCAAATAAAAATTGCAAGGATATCCTTTTCACCAGTTTTAGCCTGTTAACTTACTCAGAGATTGTAGTTTGAATATGAAGGTGATTTCTGTTCATTATTCTTTAAGACTAGGAGTCCTCAATGCTTCAGCTTTGATGTTGAAGTGTTACATCTCTAACTCTGTCTTTTAACTAGGAATAAACTGTAAACCAGACTATTTGGTATATCATTAGATTCCTGATGACACAGATTTGCAGCACAGTTTTAAATTAGATTTACCTTGGCTGTAGCATAGGCTAATTCCTGACTTTTTTTTTTTTTTCCAATACTAGTTAAGTTCAGTTATGTGTGTAAATTCTGATTTTAGGTGAAGCACATGAGAAGTAATAACATTTTGTGAGTTTTACTCTCATACAATCTTTCAGTCGGGATTATTAATTGTTAGCAAAAGACTTTAAATAATGAAGATCAGTACCTGTATTTTTCAACTTTTATATGTAGCCCTATCTACCTACTAACTCTTACACTCTCATTATCTATTCCTTTTCAGGTGGGAGCAAATAACACCTGTCCAATCCTTAATAAATTGTTATCACTTTTAGTAGTCCAATAGTTTTAGTAGTCCAAATGCCACGTATTCAGGCAACCGAGGGTTGACATTTTTAGTTGTCAATATTATCTACTTCTTTCTTCAAACCAACTGAGGCTGTAACCCCACCAAAACCCTGGCCCCTTCCGACTCCTGACATCCTGTGATCCTGTGGGGACACAGTCTCAATTTGTGCCAGGGGAGGTACAGGCTGGATCTTAGGAGGAAGTTTTTCACAGGGAGAGTGATTTGCCATTGGAATGGGCTGCCCAGGGAGGTGGTGGAGTCACCGTCTCTGGAGATGTTCAAGGAAAGACTGGATGAGGCACTTAGTCTAGTTGATTGGACAGGGCTGGGTGATAGGTTGGACTGGATGATCTTGGAGGTCTCTTCCAACCTGTTTGATTCTATGATTTCTATTATTTAAAATAGTAAAAGAATAGCAAATTTTATAGTTTATTTCATTAACAGTGGCAATTTGTGAAGACAGGGTCTTCCTACCAACACTATACTCATTAATCCTTCTTTCCATCTAAACTTGAAATATGCCCAGATGCCAACAGATAGAGGACCATGATGGAAAACAGCTTATGTTGCTTTCTAGCACTGAAAGGAGGATAGTGAAAAAGAACAGGAATTTCCTGTAAAAGTTTCTGATGTCCAGCTTAAGGGAACATTTATTTCAGAAAATAAAAATAAAAATAAGCACATAGTCAGCTAATTGTACTCTACACAACTGCGGTCAGAAATGTGTGTATGATCTTTCCTTCTTCTCTCTTGAAAGAAAGAACTGTAGACCAGAATTTCTTGTGTTTTAACATGCACTAAACTCTGAAACTCCTCAAATTCTCTTTTCTTTTTTGCCTATGTTCTTGACTTCTCATCAACCAAACTACTACTAAAAAAATAATTTCAGACAAAAGACATTTATATTGTATAATAAAAATATGAAATGAAAAAGGTTTCCTGCTAAAATTAAAAAGAGACACTGCCATTTTTTTTTCTCATTCTCAGGAAAGTCCATTTATTTATTTATTTATTTAAATTAATTGCAAACCTGTATTTAAAAAGCTTTTATGAGGATGTTTTTAATTCAGTATTTCAATTAATCTGAAAAAAAAGGTAATTGAATGTTTAAAGTGTACTCTTTTTGCATGCATAGTGAATCGATGAATTTAAAATTCAGTAATTTCCAAAGATCTATCTCAAATTTATGTATTTATTTTCTTTCAATTTAAACTCTATTGTTCACAGTACAGTATTTCCCATGACTACTGGAATAATTTAAGCTACTATGGTTCTCTTTGAGTTACCACTTCTATATGGCTCAACTTCTTTCAGTGAAACTTTTGGGAAAAGTATGGATTTCCTCATTTTACAGGTAATTTACAATAAGTGGTTTCATTTAGCTGAAGCTCTCTTTAAAGCTCTATACATTTTTCCTAATAAAAGAAATGATCCAGGAATCTTACAAATGTATTAGAGCAAGTCTACTGGAAATACGTTTTTAGTGCTTCAGCTTTGAATATATAGAAATAGTTAGCTTCCAGTGTTTTAGTGTGAGAGGAATGTAATAATACTTTCGTAAATAAATGGCATAAAAGCAGTGCTACATAGGCAGAGAAAATCTCGTTCAATGTTACTGCAGAATAACCATATCTATAGCAGACCAAAATTGTTTTTTGCATTACCATGAGACTGTCATTAGATTTCTATGTGCATTCAACACATACTTTTTTCCAGATCTGTTATCATACTGAAAATACTGATATAAAAAGAAGAAAAGAAAAAAAAAAAAAGACAACACAAAAACACAGCATGAAAATTATTAATGTCAAGAAGAAAAATAATTGGAAAAATCATTAGATATAAAACAATTTGAGACATACTAGCGTACATAAAAAGACAGCATGAACGGTATTTAATGAAAGAAACTGTGCAACATTAGCATCTGAAACTATTATTTAGTGACAGACAACTGAAGGTGGGGAAGATTTTACTAAAAATATCTCTTTTCAGTGAGCTTCAAAAAACAATCTTTTCTTTCTCAACCTTTATCTCCTAGAAGATTTCTGCCTGAAGACCAGGACCTGCTGCGTCTTTGTGTTCCTTAAAATATAATAATAGACAATAGTAAGAAAAACAAAGCAAGCTAAGATAAAAAAAAAAAAAAAAGAATTATCAGAGGTATTTTGTGGCAGAAGGCCTGCACTTTTAACACGGTCCCTATTTATTTGCTATCTTGAAGCAGGTACTGTGCCCCCATGAAGCAGAAGAGAGGACTATGGCTTGAATGACAGAATTGTTTCCTTTCTTCAAATACTGGAATATTGCAATAGAATGCTTTGCTCTAAAATTGTTCGAAGTTGTTTCACCTAGCCTTCTTTGTGGATGGACATATCTGAAGAATTTATGTTTATCTGTGTAAAATACAATATTAGACTGAATTACTTTACATACAAAATTCTATTATTTATAACTTTTCAAAGTATAGAACAGCAATTTCATGGGGATTTTTGGCATTTAGTTTCTAGATACTGTAAAACAAATTAATTGTACCTATATCAGTTTCAAAGTGCATCTACTTGAATTACCTACCAATAATAATAGTAATAGAGGCTTTAAAATCATTGCATAAACCTCTAATACGTCAGTTATCTTCTTTTAATGTCCCAGTACTAGAAGACAACTTATATACAACATGAATGTAACAGTAGATTTCACAGATATTTCCTGATACAAATAATGACGATAGTCTCAAGTTCACTTCACTCACTGTCTCAGCTGTTACTAGGCCAGTCTTCTCTCTTCCCTTTTATTGCATCTTGCCCCAAATGTATTCTTCTGATAAATTTATGTCCACTGTTGTTCTAATCCAGGTTGTTGCCCAGCAAACCTTATAATTTTTCCTTTCCTTTTTTTCACCAGGACTCCATCATTTTTTATTAAATCCTGCTCATTCCACTCAGTTGACCTGTTTCTCTTTCTCCATTCCCAGTGGATCCCAACCACGTTATCAAAGCAGTATCTGCTTTTGTTGAAACAGGATCATTATCATAATGAGTTTTGAAGGTAGCATAACCATCTTTAACATATTAATCCACTCTTTACTCCTTTTTAATTTATTTTGTTTTATTCATTATCTTCTTGAGGTTATTCTTTCTTTTCATACTGACTTCTAATTTTATGTATATATTTTCATTTTTTGTGTCATGCTGATGTAGAACTTAACTTATTAGCATTTCATTGATATGTTCATATATTGCTATTTCCATCTCTACAGAAATCTTCTCTATTAAATAAATAACTCAAACTGACCATGGTGCAGCCTGCAGTAATGTTTATGGACTGGAATAGTTACCTTTGTTCTCATCTTGCCAAGGAAATTAAGATAGCTTTCTGATTTTAGAAGAATTTGTAAGGCAGCTCCAAACACGACATCATGAAAATAAATTAGTTTTGTATTTCAAGGTCTGAAAGGCCTATACCTCACACAACTATAATTATCTATTGAGTTTTCAGCTCCATGCACCTTTAAAATAGATTGGAACTGTGAGACCTTAGAAAATAAACTGCCTTTTCATAGCTTCCACAATACTTAAAAGCAATAATGACTTTAAACATTGCAAAAATAGGGATTTTTCTTCCTTTCCTTTTTTTATTTTCTTTTTTTCCTTTTTTTTTTTTTTTTTAATGCAAATGAAAGCCAATAGTGATTTTATTTTGAATGCCATATTTGGAACAATTGCCCAGAATCTGAACTATGGTAAAGCTGCTGTAAAAGCAGGAACCAGCTTTAAAGTACAAGGACTTTGATGCAATGTAACCAAATTTATGATTGATTCTGTCAAATACTTAAATACTTTCTATATCAAAATTATTTATCAAATCCCTTACCTTCAGGGTTGTGACTTTTGATAGTCATTATTACCTATGTAATTCTCTCAAAAATAGCTAAGGGTGTCTCATTCACTGCATATATGATACATTCTTTAAAAGTTTAGGCAGACTACATTATTTTTTCAGACTTCAGTGGTTTTCAGGTACTAATGCTCAAAATTACATAGATTACATTCCAGCCATGATTTTCAGGAAATTTGACTGAAATGCAATGTTTTACACATCAGGATACTTACGACAGAGCTGTCAAATTATAGAAAATACACCAGATCATGATGTTCTCTTTGCTCTTGAGAAAATTCACCCTATAAGGCATTTGCATTTTCTGTCACAGTTGTTGGGTAGTACTGTATGAAAACATCACTTGCAGGTCATATTTCTTTGCACCCACTCACAGTGAATTTTGAACACTTGGAAAATCACAGGAAAAAAATGGGAAAAATATAGAGATAACAGCTGAACAAAAACCTGGTATTTGAAACATCATGCAAGGAATGTGCCTGACCATGAGTTTATTCCAATCACTTGTATCCATATATTAACAAAATACATCATATTTTATCTGCGTTTTAATATACTATTGTCTTTGTTAGATGAATCTTATCTGGCACTTCTAAAGATAGAAACAATCCTTCTGGTCGGATCAAAGGTCCATTTCCCCACTATCCTACTTCCTTAGAAATCAAGTGGAGGACAAGGCCTAAAGCTGCCCACATATGACTGCTTCTGAGAATGCTGGCTGGGAGCATCACATTAACTACTACCACCTTCACTTTCTGCTACCAAACTATATGTGTTTTTCCTGTTGCCATTGTCTTTGACTGTGTTGCACAGGATTACTCTGCTAGTAATGCTTCATTGCTGTTATCTTTTACACTTTTGTTACCGGAAGCAACATGTAACGAATGGACACTTCTCCATGAGAAAGATTTTGATATTCCTTTAATCAAGATGAAGTATACATTTGGAGAGTTGTGAAATCTTTTTCCTCGTTCAACCAGATGCTCCAACGTGATTGCTTGGGTCAGAAAACCTGACCTACCTACCAAGTGTGCAGCACCTTCACAGCTCCTAATGGTGGCAAGAGCCATTCCTTGCTGAGAGAAAATGTTCAGTGTAGTTGTGCACACAGTGATCCAAGATGCAAAAATTAGAATAGGCTACTTCCATGGCCCCAGAGAAATGCCAGCATAAACAGGATCTTCTTATCTGTGTACTGTCAGCCTTGGCCAGGTCTCTGTTGCACCTGTGGCAGGAATTTTAAGTGAAGAATCTGGTAATTTGGAGCCTGTTTTCCCTTCTCTTGTCTCCTGCAAGGTAATAAATTAATGCAAATTAAAATGTTGGACTGTCTGTTATGTATATTGTATTATTTAATCTCTAGGTTTTTTTTCCTGTGTGAGTGGGAGAAAGACCTTCTTTCAAAATGTGTGAGGTAACCTCTCTACAAAGCATCTGTTTCCACTGTTAATTTGCTAAACCTATGTTAAATTGTGACATAGCAACTAAAATATCTCTATATGCCATTTTAGTTACAACGTGAAGAATATACATACATACTTGAAATCACTGTGGTGAAGGTATGTTGATGGAATGTTTAAATGTTTCTAAGGAAGGAACCTAGCTACAGAGGGGAGATGCAACGAATCAAATTATCAATGTCATGTATTTAATATGTCAGTATCTGATTTACCTATTTTTTATAAATTGACATCTTAAAGCAAGATGAAGTTCTGCCATTCTTTTCTATCTCTTGAGATTCAGATTCTAAGAGATTGAGCATGCTCTTCAATATGAAAAATAACATCACTGAAAATTTGATATTGATCTTTTTACCTTTTACATTTTTGAGGTTAGAAGGAAGTGATCTTGGGAATAGAGGTAGATTTATGTTAGAGCTCAGATGGCATCCATTTTATTCTGGCATATCAACAAACATTTTCAGTCTGCTCAGCTGCTTCTTTAATCCACTGGATGCTTAAATCAGGACACATGTTAAGAATGACCTTTTCTGCTTAGATTTATAGTCAATTTTGGATGCTTTTCAGTAATGAAAAATGTTGAGACAGTTTTTAGATCAGATGAAATCAGATCAGATAGCTCAAAATCTGCATAGCTTAAACAACCCTACAGAAAAAAAATTCCAATGTGCCTAGACTACAACAAATTGGATCGGAAACCAGGCTGTACTTCAATGTTGCATGCTATACAGTGAAAACAAAGGAATAATTTATTTTCTAGCTTTACATAGCATCACATATGCAATAATACCTGAGGCTGAAGAGTGAGACAAGGGGACAGTGAATAATGATTATCTGGATCACAGGGACATTTTAGATGGATGTTTTCAAGTTGTTGGGTTTTGGTTTTTTAGTTTGTTTATTTGGTTGGTTGTTTTTTACTGGAGTATTGAAGCAAGAATGAAAAATAAGTGTAAGTACTTCCCCCCCACCACCACCTTGGGGTTCCTTTAATGTTTAAATTGGAGGTAAGGCATTTATTTTCTAGGGAAAAAAAAAACATTCTTAATGCTGAGGATGGAAAAGAGAGACTAAAAGGAGGTGTAATGAGAGAAAAAAAGGCAGAAACCCCATACAGTGTGGAAAGTGGCAAACTGCTCTCTGAAATACACTTTAATGGCTTGGTCCTTCACTGATTGAATTCAATGAAATTTCACAGCTGTCCTTAGCTCAGGAGGCTTTAACAGTGCTGTCTTAGAGAACAGTTGGAGTTATGGCTTGTAAAGGTGCTGGACTCTGACAATTCTCTGCTGTCAGTCACTACTTTTGCTGTTTTAAGTAGACAGAGGCACGCTGGAATTGCCCAAAGGCATACCATTCTTCACTTGTTTCTTGATTTAAACACTCAATAGATTATAATAGCAGCTGGACAGTTGATGGAACACCATGAAACACGGCAGAAGTCACTGCAATTTCTGTGCAGATAGACAACTATGGAATGTAAGAAGTGTGAGTATCCAAAAGCTTAGGTCTCTGTGCTGACTGCATCCTAAGTATCTCAAGAATCATTGCAATATTTCTGTGATCCTCAAGATATGTTGTACAAAAAGCCTCCCACTTTGAGCTCATCTAATCATACTGTGCCACTTCTCAAATTATGCATATCTAATAACAGGAAGAATCTGCAATCAAAACTGGATTAGCAGCTAGGATTGTGATGGGAAGACTGCTTAGATTTCATGCATATACATATATATATATACACACAGTATTGATCCCAGAAAAATAACAGTAAGTACTTTAGTGACAAAAGGGAAAAGAGAAATGAACACACAACTCCTCAAAAAAAAACCCAGCACTTTGCTGTTTGGACAAGATTTCTAATAAGAAAGTGTATCTTGGGTGAGTATCTCTGATGGCTTGAAGGTTACCTGTTCCAGAAAAAGCTGTCGTAATAGATTAGATTTTTTTTTTTTTTCTGACAACGACTGCATTCCCAGAGCATCTCATCTCTCTAAAATATGTTCCCTAGTAGACAATCTTTACACTGCTGTGAGCTGACTAATCCCAGTTGATAGATTGACAGGAAATTGTAACTCGGAGCATAGTCAACTCTGCTTTTCATTCCAGGCAAGTCGTAGTGCCTGTACATTTAAAGTGCAATCTCAGATGTTCCTTTGAATTTCAGGCATCATATGTTTTTATATCGAGATGATAATTTGTCATCTGGGAAGGAAGACTTTTATGTATCCTTACACAGCTAGATTTAAGGAATCAAACAGTATGAATTAAATTATTCATAGTAGAGTGTGCTAACTCCTCAGTGTTCAGATGTTATTCTATGATTCAAAATCTCAAAGGTCTGGGCTGGTAAAGAAACTCACATACAGAAACAAATACAGAAATAAAACTCAAATAGGTCTCCAAAGGAGTACATATTGGTCCTTCCTTGTATGCATATGATACAATTAGATACAAAGACAGGAATCATCACAGAGGAAAGGACTCTGAGCAAAAAGAAACAAACAAAAAACAGCCAAACAAACATACAGAGAGCAAAGAACATCAGTAGATGACTTACAACATCCAGCTTCATGTTCTATCAGTGCCTCAAGGTATGCTCTTTCAAAGCTTAGAATTGATATTTGACTTTTGAGAAAGCATCTTCTCCCTTATTCATGACTAAATTTAAAAATCTCAGAGATAGACAGACAGAAGCATCACAGAGTTCAGCAAAGATGAGCGAAATCTTGTACACAGGATGCAATTCCCCCATGCAGATTTGTCATCAGGTGGATAAAAATCGTATTTGCTGTGCAGTACCAAAGATCATTTGGACAGAAAGCTGAACCTGAATAAACAGTCCAGCAATGAAGGCAAGTTATATGCTGTGCTTTAGAAAGGTCTTTACATAGTAAGTAAAGGCAAATCTGGGATTACAGGTGAAAAATCTGTGGTTTACTCACAGACAACACAGGTAAGAGTTCCTTTTTTTTTTTTTTCCTCCTAGTGTTATTGTTGAGAAAAATAGAGCTAGGCATTCTAGGTTACCTAATGAAATACAATTTTGTGCTTGTTTTATTTCATTGCATAAAGTCAAAGAATCATTGAATGGCTTAGGTTGGCAGGGACCTTAGAAATCATCTACTCCCACCTCCCCACCATGGTCAGGGACACTTCTCAACTAGAGTCAGTTGCTCAATGGCTTGTGTAACTGTGGTGGAGAGTCCCAAAGGTCAC
>WAAF01016948.1:1184-16797 GCA_013400475.1 Tricholaema leucomelas
GAGAAGCTCAACATGAGCCAGCAGTGTGCACTTGCAGCCTGCAGGGCCAACCAGATCCTGGGCTGCATCAGGAGAAGTGTGGCCAGCAGGTTGAGGGAGGTGATTCTCCCCCTCTACTCCACTCTGGTGAGACCCCACCTGGAGTACTGCATCCAGTTCTGGAGCCCCTATTACAAGAAGGATGTAGAGATGCTGGAGTGTGTCCAGAGAAGGGCCACGAGGATGCTCAGAGGGCTGGAGCACCTCTCCTAAGAGGACAGACTGAAAGAGTTGGGGCTGTTCAGTCTGGAGAAGAGAAGGCTTCCAGGTGACCTTATTATGGCCTTCCAGTATTTGAAGGGGGGCTACCAAAAGGCTGGGGAGGGACCTTTTCGGCTCTCAGGTAGTGACAGGACTAGGAGGAATGGAGCAAAGCTGGAGGTGTGTAGATTCAGACCGGACATGAGGAAGAAGTTCTTCAGCATGAGAGTGGTGAGAGCCTGGAATGATTTGTTCAGGGAGGTGGTTGAGGCCCCATGCCTGGAGGTGTTTAAGGCTATGCTAGATGAAGCTCTGGCCAGCCTGATCTAGTGTGAGGTGTCCCTGCCCATGGTAGGGGGTTGGAAGTAGATGGTCCTTGTGGTCCCTTCCAACCCTGACTGATTCTATGATTCTAAAAGAGAAGTAACTCTCCACTCCATCCTTATTTCTCTCATATATGTCCATGGTACTCAGGAGAGGGAGATTTGCTTTCCATAATCCCATTGCATCTGTCCTCATCTCCCTGAAATTTAATTTTTGTGTACCACCAAGCAGTGTATTGCAAAACTAATCCATTAATGATTTTCACAGCACATCATAAAACATAGTGAAAGTCACACCTACATTCAGCAAAGCATTCTTCAAAACAAATGATGAAGAGGACCAAGCTTCACAAACATTTAATGGAGGTTTTCTGACAGCTTAGTGGAATACTTCCAAATCAGCCCTTGTGCTAAGTGATTTCAACTCACATTCAAGTCAGGAGGACTTTTATAAGCCACTCATAATAATGCCAAGACCAACACACTAGAAAGCATGTAACCATTTTGCTGGTAAGGATCATTACCAGAAGGTACTGGAGTTTAGTCCTTCTCTGCATAGCCTTTTCAATATGAACTCTGCTGTCAACTTTTCTTCTTGCTGAATAACAACACTGTTAAGCAATTAGTGTTTGCTACAGCATTAGGAAAGATCTGGACCTAAATAACATTCAACACAGAAAACACCACAGCGTTTTGCTAACAGTTGCTTACTAAAGTAATAAAATTTGATTAATTGTCTATGACTGTTGTAGAGTACTCCAAATTCCTTCCTTCTCCTGCCCTTCTCTATATCAAGGGATTTGAATGGGGAGAAGGCAGCAGCAGCAAAACTGCTTTCCCCTCACCCCTGTGGGCTTGAAGGGGGAACAGCAAAAGGCACCTTTCTCCACACGTGTACTGACCTGTGTGGAAGCCTGTGCTGGAAGCAGGCTAGTGGTTGGCTGGATTTTCTCACCCAGTATAAAATGGCAAATGGACACTTTGTCTAGAAAAGCATATATGGAGCAAGGGAAAAGGCACAAGGTGCCCACCTTGAAAGAGCTCTTGACAGGACAGGTTCTTGCCTTGAAAGTGTTCCTGCTGTGACAGGGTTTCTGTTATGGACCATCCCCACTTTTGGACGGCTCCTACCTTTTTATGTGGCTCCTGCTTCTGGCCAGTTATCCTCCACTTTTGCACCATTCTATGGAAATCTGCAAGCTTGGCAACTTGGGCTCCATTTGAGAGAGCTGTTGGTGGCACTTGTACCCAGCTACTCTCAGAACATACTGCAGCCTTGATTTCCTGGTTGCTATTCCAGCTGGGGGAGACCCTAGCAGTTTGGCTTTCCCCTGATGCTGCTGAGGCAGCATCATTCCACAATCATGCCACTCGTGGAAGAAGTGTTTGAGACACTTCTGAGTTTGGCAGCTTTTCCACCCACCTTGGACTTTTGCCATTTGGATACGTGATTGGATATTGCTTACAGTATCAGAAGGCAGCTAAGCTGCAGGGAAATCCAGCAAGGGAACATCTCCAATTTCCTATCTCACCTCTGTGAGTAAAGTCTGCTGTTCCCTTAATTCTCTGCTCAGCCTGACTTTTAGTGGGATTAAGCTGTGTTTGTAGCTTAGCCTTTTCCATTTTGTGACTTCCTAAATCTCTAAATTTGCCCATAGCATCCTGTGAAGAATCTTCCCTATCAAATTGAGCCTGTAAATAAACCTAACCCAGTTCTGTATATAGTTTGGGGGCAGGGTGCTCAGGAAAATAAAATAATTCTGGTTTTATGCTTCCTGACTCAGACACATTAATTTCCTGCCTCCACAACAGTGACCTAAAAGAAACAAATTAAATTCAGACTGTTCTTACGACTTATAAGATATATACTATGTTTAACACACAATGTAAAAGCAAAACAAGGCAACAATAGCAATGCCCAGTGGAAAAAAAAATACTTTTTAAACATGTTGAAGAATAAGTTTATATTTCCTCTCTAAGACATCCCTTTCCATATTAGACAACTCCTGAAGCTTTAACAAAGCCTGTATCTGAGATTCAAATTTGTATCTAGAACTTACCTGTGTATTTTCAGTATAGTTTATGTAGTTTGAGAATATTCATGTTTAGATAACTCATTAAAAAGTGTACATGAAGAAATCATCTTCTTAGGTACTTCTAATCACATGACCATACTAAAAACTACTATGCCAAGTCCTTGCAGCAGAAGCTTTGGAGATGAGTTGGTTTAATCTCCTGCTTGGTTATGTGGGTTGAAGGTGCTGCAAAAACACACCCTCACCCTTTCAGAACAACTGGTTAGCCAGCTTCAAAAAATTTAATGATTCAGGTAAAAAATACTTCTGCCCTGCAATTAAATATAATCTTTTGTCACAAAGCCTCCTGCAGACAAGCACACAACAGCAGGTTTATTAGTAACGTTTTGTACTACAAGTCATCTCAAAGGCTATGTCCAGTATTAAGTACCATATTGACCACAGCTGGAATGCTTGGTCTAATTCTGGGCTCCCCAGTTCAGGAGAGAAAGAGAGCTGCTGGAGAAAGTCCAGCCGGGGGCCATGAGGTTGACTGGAGAACTTGAGCATCTCCCCTACCAAAAGAGACCGAAAGCCCTGGGGCTGTTTGGTCTGGAGAAGAGAAGACTGAGAAGACATCTGATCAATGTGCACAAATATCTGAGGGGAGGGTGGCAAGCGGCTAGGGCCAAGCTCTTCTTGGTGGTCAACAGCAACAAGAAGCGACAACTAAACCATTGCAACATAGATGGTTTCACCTCAATGTGAAAAGAAACTTTACAGTGAGGGTGACAGAGCACTGGAACAGGCTGCTCAGAGAGCTTGTGGAGCCTCCTTCACTAACAACCTCCTTCTCTGGAGACCTCCAAAATCCACCTGGATGCACTCCTGTGTGAACTACCCTGGGTGATCCTGCCTTGGCAGGGGGGTTGGACTTGATGATCTCTGGAGATCCCTTCCAACCTCTAAGGTTCTGTAATTAAGTACCATATTTCCTGATACTTTCAAAGAATTGTAGTTATTTAACATGCCCAAAAGCTTGGTCATGCTTTGAACAATCCTAATGAATCAAACTGCAGATGCTTAAGGAACTCACAGAATCATAGAATCAACCAGGTCATGCTTGAATTAGTTCAGTTACCTAGATTTTCAAGAGTCCACAGGAAAGCAGAGCTATTTGTAAATGTATTTATATGTGAAAGACTGACATTTCTTGGCACTTGGGTCATTTTTCTATGTACTTTTAAAAATCTCAGCCAGAGTAATGAAGTTCAGAACACATAAGAACACAAAAGTGGCACAAAAATTCTAAAACTTACTAAAAAAAAATCCTTAGAAGATGTAGGAGGGAAAAAAAAAGGAAAAAAAAAAAAAAAACAACCCAGACAAAATCCAAGTCAGAAGCTTTTGCCTTATTTTCCAAATATATCTCATAAATGTGATGGTTTGGGTGTCGTCGTCCCCCACACACACTTTAGAAATCACCCAGACTAGACTCAGTCGGCTCTGGAAATTTGAATGAAGCTTATATTTACAGCTGGCACAATTTACAAGCAGATATTTACAGTATATACAGTTATAGACAGAAATAGACAAGGTAAAAAAGGTAATACAGACACAACTCCCCTCCCAGAAACCTGAGTCCCCAGGAGAGGCTCTCAACCACCACTTCACCTTCCCCCTACCCCTCTCAACCTTACCCCAGTCCCAAGGAAGAATGGAGGTTTGGCCAAAAGGATTAAGAAGCAAAGTGAATCAGCCACAAAAGCAAGTGGAGGGTGAGGTTAGAAAGCAAGATGGAGTCCAGCCAGCAGCCGCAGCTCCCCAGCAGGCAAAGAGCTGAGAGCACAGCCCAGAGCGAAGTGCCCCAAGCGAAGTGACCTTATCTAATGTTTTGCTTTTCCTTTCTACAAATCTCAGCAAGACTGTGAGCGAAGTAGACCTCACCATTGTTTTCATTTCTCAGCCTATTATCTAGTTCTTCTCACTAAAACATTCTAGCTAGCTTCAAACTAGCACAATAAACAAGCTGCAACATATGTTAGGTAACTAAAGAGCTGAAAACCAAAATGCTTTTCACTGCTCTAAAAATGCTGGTCACCGCTTAGGTCTTCATTTCCATTTCTGCAAGGAGCCTGATTGCCAATACAGAAAGCAATACCATATGGCAGAACAAAGCTTTAGAGAGAAGATGTGGGGGAAGAGATTCATCATTAAGTTCAGTTGTGCAGACATTTTTCTTGCACCTACTTGGATAGTTACAAGGATTTCTGTAACTGGCCAACAGACAGAAGAAATACATCTCAGGGAAATTCTTGAAGCCAGTAGTAATTATTAGTTGACTCTGTTGGTGCCAGAATTTAACAGGTTTCAAACTGCATCCAAAAAGAAGTGAAGCACAGAGGAGTGCTTCCATTCTCAGCATAAAATGCAAGCTGAACATTTTCTTTTTCCAAGGGGCAGACTATGAGAGACAGTGATGTTTGCAAACTCATGTAGCTATTGCAGATCTAAAAACTGATAACCCATTTAGGAAAGTCCACATGCTTCGAATTGGTAAACATTTTTGTTCTTCCTTCCTGTGTGTCATTTAACAATATACGTTCCAGGCTGAGAACTACAGGGTTTAAAATCTTCTGGAGACTAGAAGATTGTTATTCAATCCCATAACTCTGCAATCTCTTTATAAATTCACAGCAAGGCCAGCTCATTCTCCTTTCCTCCTTTTCCTACCCTGTGTCGGGTGGGAGCTACTTTATCAGGACAAACATGTAAGCAGTTGGCCTGTTTTGGGGCCTCCAGAGGCTTGTGTTTAGGCCTCCTGGGTGGCAGAGGCGAGGGGAGTGGGGGAGGACTGGAACACTGGGGATTATAGATTTAGTTTTGGGTTGGAGGAAAATCCAAGGAGGTTTGCCATGGCTGCTGTATCTGCTTTGTGATTTCTTTTCTGTATCTCTCTCTCCAAGTATAATTCTGTTTTTTTCTCCAATTCATTTGAGAGCTTCATTTCTGGGCTTTCTTTTAAAAAGAACAACCAAACATGACATATGGCACAGTTAAAATAACAAAAAATAACTGAGTGGGTTCACTTAATATGTTTAATTTCCTCAAATTTGAGGGTGCAGGACGATGTTCTAACATGTGTATTAAAGCAGCAAACTCAGTGAAAGGTTTTATGGGAGGAGAACAACATTTCATTTTAAAGCAGAACACCGACCCTGACACACCCACATACTCTCAAGCACCAGGAGGCATGTCCACACTTGCCCTGGATGGAAGCCACATGTCCAGATGCTCAGATACAGCAGCCCACTTAAGGCCATGCTGAGAAGTATGAATGCCAGTGCCAAGCCCTGCTTTCTGCCAACACCTGTTGGAGCCCAGTGGGGTGACTCTCCTTCCTGACAAGCTATTCAGATTTCCTTGCTGCCTCCCTTCTGGATGTCCAGAAAAATGGCATGTGTGGTATTCAGGACTTCACAGAATAGTTTAGGTTGTAAGGGACCTTAAAGGTCATCCAGTTCCAACCCCCTGCCATAGGCAGGGACACCTTTCACTAGAACAGATTGCTCAAGGCCTCATCCCACCTGGTCCAGAACACCTCCAGGGAGGTTATGGATCACAGAATCACAGAATTTGATCAAAGATCTACAACCTTCCTGAGCAACCTGTCCCAGTGTTTCACCACCCTCACTGTAAAGAACTTCTTGTAGATCAGCTGACACACATGCTAATAGTTCCTGCTACTCTGACAGCCCTTCATGGGATTTGCTCCTCCTGCAGCTTCTATAGCCACCCAGATAACCTTTGTCTTAGCATTCCTATTAACACTCTGCAAGAGAGACTCTTGAAGTAACCCAGTGTAAACTGAAAGATAGGCACTAAAACCCAAATCTACCCATCTCTGTTATCCAACTAATGTTTGCTATCATCTGGATACAGCAAAGTTTATAGATAAATAACCTTGATATAATTGGTACATCTGTTCCCATTTTACTTGCAAGCTCAAATGTGCACTTTAAAAAGTGTATTTAAATATTACACTCCAGCACTTTTCCTCCTGAAAGCACAGAAATCCTCCATTAGTCTTTTTGTTTGTGTACACAGTTTCAACTATTGCTGCTTTACGTATATACATACCTGCAGGACTTGCAGCCTTTAGTTTAATAGTCTCCTGATCCAACTTTCTGTTTATAATATGTACTGATAAGCTTGTTTCCTTCCAGAGGTAGCTTACAATAGATGAAAGAGCAACATAATTTCCTAAACCTGAAAAAACAGGTTCTTTACTGATTTCAGAAGGTGTTGCATAGCCAATAAGCATAGACACATGTACTTGCCGTTTCTCAGCTCCTTATCAGAACATATCCTGCTCTCCTCCTCTGGAAGGGTAATCACATCTGAATGATAGAAAGGAACCACAACATGCATACGTAAGGTACTTGATCAAAACAATCAATGTATGATGACACAGACTGCTCTGTTGCTCTAAATTCCAGCGATGCCCAAGAAACCCCAATAGGCACAGGAATTACATGGTCCTAAAGTGATAATTTCTGTTTTTCAAAATGGTTTATGCTGTCCCTTAACATTACATTAATTGCTTTGTCCTTATCAAAAAACGACCTGAAAGCATAACCTTCATGTTTATTCAGTCCTTCTCAGGCACAGGAAGGCAGGATAAAAGATGCTTATTTCTTGAAATGTTCAACTATGCTATGTCTATGTGAAGAGAAATAACACAACAACCACATGCAGAGATACAGGCTGGGGTCGGAGTGGCTGGAGAGCAGCCAGACAGAGAGGGATCTGGGGGTGCTGATTGATACCCGCCTGAACATGAGCCAGCAGTGTGCCCAGGTGGCCAAGAGAGCCAGTGGCATCCTGGCCTGCATCAGGAATGGTGTGGTCAGCAGGAGCAGGGAGGTCATTCTGCCCCTGTACTCTGCACTGGCTAGACCACACCTCGAGTACTGTGTTCAGTTCTGGGCCCCCCATTTTAGAAGGGACATTGAAATCCTTGAGCGTGCCCAGAGAAGGGCGACGAGGCTGGTGAGAGGCCTCGAGCACAGGCCCTACAAGGAGAGGCTGAGGGAGCTGGGGTTGTTTAGCCTGGAGAAGAGGAGGCTCAGGGGTGACCTTATTGCTATCTACAACTACCTGAGGGGTGGTTGTGGCCAGGGGGAGGTTGCTGTCTTCCCTCAGGTGGCCAGTGCCAGAACGAGAGGACACAGCCTCAGGCTGCGTTGGGGGAAGTTTAGGCTCGAGGTGAGGAGAAAGTTCTTCACTGAGAGAGTCATTGGCTCCTGGAATGGGCTGCCCAGGGAGGTGGTGGAGTCGCTGTCCCTGGAGCTGTTCAAGGCAGGATTGGACGTGGCACTTGGTGCCATGGTCTAGCCTTGAGCTCTGTGGTGAAGGGTTGGACTTGATGATCTGTGAGGTCTCTTCCAACCCTGATGATACTATGATACTATGATAATTTGATCCCTCCATTTACCTTCTAATGCATCCTCTTTACAAAAGCTCTCAGATGTTGCTTCTCTTGAACAAGAAATATACACCTTCACATGTGTTTTTTTTTAAATTTTCATCTGCTATTTCAACAGTAACTGCATCATCCACCTTTGCCCGATTCTCCTTATATTTACAGCAGCAGTAGAACAGAAAGACCAGTAACAGCCACATCTCTACAAAATGAATGTGTACACTGCTCTACAGAGCATGTTTCAGCTGTGTAACTGTACAGTTTCACTGTCTATGCTCAGATGTTGACAGCTTTACTTAGTTCTAACCACTTATATTTACAAAGGGATCAGAAGAACAATGTCTTCCAGGGGAGCAAGCATTCCACAGTCTTTTCTGAAACTACTTCGGTACTTTTACTTTCCGGTGCAAGGGACGGTAAGGAAAATTAGTCCAGTCTAGACGTTTGTTCACAATGGAGACAGAGGAGTCCTGTAAAACCTTATTTGAATAAAGGGAAAGTCCATGGGACAGATCCCTCTGGGCTCTCTAAAATTGCTGGAAACACAGCTTCCCTTTTATCCTAAATTCCCAGATGCAAATTTCCCTATCCCTTTCCCCACTGACTGAGGTACTCAGTATTTAGTCTTCGCAGTACACCTATTACATGTACCCCCCTTTACATGTAGCCCCCCTGTATCATACATCCCATGTTCATTTAAATTAGGTTCTTCACTTCTCTGGCTGGAGAAGCTAATATTCAGTAGTCTACTGAGCCTATGATCTGTCCTAAAAGTTCAGAAGTTGAGGCTATGTTCAGTACCTGCTCTCTTCAGACAGCCCCACTGATTTACAGCATGAACCCAGACAGAGGCCTACTGTGATTTACATACACACAGATAAGGTGAACTGCCTGATTCTTTCCTCATTATTTCAACTCTCTCTCCACAGTTCTTCATTTGTAAAGACACTGCTCACCTTAATCCTATCAGGACTTATGGTCTTTTCTACTATAAAACCTTTTTTATTTTCTTTTAAACCACAGAGGACAAGGGGTGATGGGTGGAAGCAGAGGCATGGGAAGTGTCATGGAAACATGAGGTGGAATTTTTTCCCTGTGAGGGTGACAGAACTCTGAAACAGGCTGCCCAGGCAGGGTGTGGAGCCTCCCTCTCGAGAGATATTCAAAACCTGCCTGGATGTGTTCCTGTGTGATCTGGTATAGGTGATCCTGCTCTGGCAGGAAGGTTTGACTGGATGAGCTTTCCAGGTCCCTTCCAGCCTCTGACATTCTGTGATTCTCTTCTTTCTGGAGAGTTAATACAACATGACAGAACATGCCATGTGCTTTCAATCACTGAATACACACCTAAGGATATTTCAATGCTGTACCCCATAAATTTCCCTCCCTGCCCCAAGCATCACACAGCTTCATCAAAGAGCTCAAGTTTCAGAGCTCTTTGAAAGGTACATATAATTTATAAAATTCTGATTACTCTGACAGTATCAAGGAGCACTTTTCTAAAGCCTGAAATTGCATAACGAAATGTCAACAGTTTTGTCTCAAGGGAGAAGATTGTTTAAACTGAAGTACCGAGAAATAAAAAGTGAAAAAAGACACTGAAGGAACCTTATAAAACACAATAAACTTGTTGGGTTAAAAAGACATGGTTTGAGTTTGGCCAGTTCTACATCACTTAGGCACTGCTGAAAAAAACAAAGCTTAAGCAATTGTCAGAAACACATTTGATGGAATTTTGTGCATATTAGTTGCTGTAATTACGAAGAGACAAGTAATGCAATGATTATCCCCCTTTAAGTCCTTTTTGAATGGACATAAAAATAAATGAATAAATATGAGTCCAATGTCATACAAATGGCAAAGAAGGATCTTCTAGATCATAACAGGATATATTTGTAGAAATAAGATGGAGGACAAGATTTCACATTACTACCTGTGTATTCATCACCTTGGTATTTTTCAGCCTCACAGTGGAATGGTTATTAAATATTTTCACCAAAAAATGGCCAAGGGTTGTTTATGGAGAATTACTTCAGCCAGCACATACATACAAGGTGGGGGGGGGTGTCTGCACGTGTATTCAGCTCCACATTACTTGGATATTTGCCAGTTCAGGTTTTGACTGCAACTGCTATTGCAGAATTGCTTTTATATAACTTCATGAGCACTCACCCACAAAATCAGGTTTATCTGACTTTGGTGACTAAAATGATTGTGAATATCACATAAAGAAGTTACTGCTCAAAAACTAAAAAGCAACAGAGAAACAGAAGGGGATGACAGTAAGAAACAGGCAAGCCAAGTAACAAATTTTGAAGCCCTGGTTGTCTGTCTCACTTCTGGTACTTCTGGTACTCAACCAGCCCTAGTCTTCCCAGTTATGCAGTGCTAGCTATAAACTGCCACTAACCCAAACAGCAAACAACTTGCAGAGTTATTACAGTGGTAAGACACTGGAATGGGTTGCCCAGGGAGGTTGTGGATGCTTCCTCCCTGGAGGTGTTTAAATCCAGGCTGGATGAGGCCTTGAGCAGCCTGCTCTAGTGGGAGATGTCCCTGCCTATGGCAGGGGGTTGGAGCTGGATGATCCTTGAGGTCCCTTCCAACCTAAATCATTCTATGATTCTATGATTCTAATAGAAATTGTTAAATTGCAGCCAAGATCCAGGTTGAAATACTCACAGGACATGTTTAAAATTCAGATGTTCTGGGAGGATTTCCTCTTGTTAGGTGCACAGGATTGGAGACATCATCCTGCTACATGCAGGGAACAAAAGGTCCCAGGTGTTGTGGTAGGCCTGATGGGCCAGAAATAGGCTTCTACACGTACTGGCTTGCCCAGGCATGTGTTTCTTCTGTGGCAAACAAGGTACACACACTTAGCTCATGCCTGCCTTGCACAAGGCCTATGCTTTTGCCAGATTTGTGTAAAGTAAGCCTATGGTTTTACCTAAAATGGTCAGGCTTGGCTAACTGCCATTCTGATTGGCTATTCTGTGTCCAAAAGGCAATTAACCTCGGCCCACATCGATAAAAGAGGTACACAGGTAAACGCAGGGTGCTCTGCTGTGCTCTGCCATTGTATTTATGCCTGCTGCCATTGCATACTGTTGCAAGTTTACCAGGAACAGACTCTAAATGCCTCCACGCGATCAGCCTGCATAGCCAGTGTGACATCATGCTGAGACTGCACATCGCAAGACATCCTGCCTACGTCTGACATCCTCCTGCCAAGATGAGAAGTCCTGGGGATACACAGATTATCCAGAGGAGTCAGGAGACAAGGTCAGAGATTGTCTGCCTCCTTTTCCCAGAAGCCTGGGAAGAATCAAGTCTCAGCAGCCGACAAGACAGCGTTCCCTGAAAGTGTTTGGGTGATGTCTGCAACTGTGGCTAGCCCCATGAGGCAGGGAATAACTTTTTGAGTAAATGCTTAATGCCTCTTTGTGATTCACCATTGTCTTCTGCCATAAACAGAAAGAGCTCCTTGCATCCATCTAGTGGGCAAATGGTATATTGACCACAAGTGGCATTTGACTGCAGGAATCTTCACTTCCAGTTCAATTAATGCTTATATGTTTTGCTGGCTATTACTAGGTCTAGTTATTATCTGTAAAATGTTTCCATGACCGTGCAAAGAACTATTATTATTAAAATTATTGCTTGGGAGTGGTGAGAGTGCTGGATATCAAAATTAATAGACAATACTAATTTTGGGGAAAAAAATCACCTTACATTAATTAATTTCCCCTTCATAACATCAGGGGACAGCAGCCAGTTCCCTGAATGAAGTGTGAGCAAGTGAGTCGGCACAATGCTAGGTGGTAGGGTATCCTTCCACACACTTCAACCCCCTTTCCTTCAGGAGGTCAGGTTTGGAGATAGTGCAAACCCAGGTAGCAACAGTGATTTAAATTCACTGATTATCTAGTCTGAATTTCTGCAAGAGATTTTTTTTTTCTTTTCAAAACTATTACTAATATAGAATATTTTCTCCTGCTGGCAAAGTGTTTTACTTAAGAACCTCAGAGATACAATAAATGATATTTTGGTAAGTTTGATGTGATTTCATAATTGAGAAATATGTCAAAGATGAAAAGAAGAGTTGAAGTAGCTGAAATACAAAGATTGGAAGGTATTTTCTCTGTCTCTTTTTAGGACTAAAAATAAAATCATATTAGAAGACTGTATTCTGGGTACCATTCCTTTCCTAAGTGCCTGCTTAAGAAGGAAGATAAATCCACTCCAGCAGGTTATGTCTGGTGTGAACCAGACTAGTTTAGCTGCTGTTCTACGTGCTCCACAATTTTTTTTAAAGCTTGACAGTTTTTGTACAGAACTCATTTTTTCTTGAGAGAAGTTTAGAAAGGCAGTTAAAAGATAACTGTCTCCTGTAAGGAGGGGACAGTCTCTTCTCACTGTGCCCATTGTTATAGGACAAGGGGCAATGGGAATAAACTACAGCACAGGAAGTCCCACCTCAACATGAGGAAGAGGTTCTTGACTGTAAGGGTCATGGAGCACAGGCTCCACAGAGAGGTCTTCTCTGGAGACTTTCCAGCCCTGTCTGGATGTGTTCCTGTGTGACCTGTGCTAGATTCTATGGCTCTGCTCTAACAGAGGGGGTTGGACTCAATGATCTGCAGAGGTCCCTTCTGATGCCTGACATTCTGTGGTCCTGTGATAACACTATTAGAAGAGGACAGATGAATTCCTAGAGCATTGTGTGAGTGTTGGCATGTTTCATTTGTGTTTGATAGGTTGTACATACCTACACAGGAAAAATTTTGCCCTGAATCTATCCCAAAGTTTCTACATGAGTACCTTCTAAGATCACTTGCCTCTGTTTCACACACAGATCTCATTTGCTAACACAAGAATCGTGTTCACTAGAATGCAATTACAGGTTCACAGGATGTCAGGAGTTGGAAGGCACCCAAATAGATCATTGAGTCCAGCCCCCCTGCAAGAGCAGGACCATACAATCTAGCTCAGGTCACACAGGAACACATCCAGACAGGTCTTGAAAGTCTCCAGAGAAGGAGACCCCACAACCTCTTTGGGGAGCCTGTTTCAGTGCTCTGTCACCCTTACAGTCAAGAAGTTCCCCATTCTGTTGAGGTGGAACTTCCTGCGCTGCATCTAACATCCATTGCTCCTTGTCCTATCACAGGGAGCAAGTAAGCAAGCCTGTCATCCCCCACTCCTGGTGCCCATCCCTCAGATATTTATAAACATTTATTAAATCCCATCTCAATTTTCTCTTCTCCAGCCCCAGGTCCCTCAACCTCTGCTCATAAGGCATGACATGCATTTTGCTCAGACAAAAAGGCGAAAGCATTGTTTCTTGGTTTTGTTTTACAATATTGGAGGCAAAACGACACCGAGGTCTCTCACACACAATTGCATTTATCTCATTAGGCCTGGGAAAACTATTTGCTGAACATGCAAACATTGAGAAGGAAGAGAAATGACAGGAGTGGCAAGGGCAACTTGTAAAGAAGAAAAATTATATAACTGACAAGCATGTGGTTAGAAACTTCTACTGAACAGAGGAATTACCAAGCAGTTGTACACAGCTTGGTTTATCTCTGGACTATTTTATTGGCAGACCACATGACAGGAGAAAAAATAAAGAAAAAAAAAACATAGATCTGTTTCTGGTTGGAGGGATGTGCAATACAGCAATGCTAAAGCTGGTAGAGAAAAAGTATAAAATAGAGCACCATAAATAGCATGAGAGGGGGCAACAATAAAGTTTTGTCCATGCTCTTATCAGTCAAGTTTTAGAACATCTCAGCAGGAGGCCTGTGGGATGAAATCTTGTGGATTGAGTCAACTATTACCAGAAATTGTGTAGGAGTTTCAAAGAGTTTTCTGGAAAGGTAGTGAAATAGAAGGCCAGGCAGAGAGTTATTCCTTTTGTACACTATTGCTAGTTTTTTTATTCCATCACTGAAGCAACTGCCACATTAAAGTGTAGCAAGTGGAAGGAAAAAATAAGGAATATAGACTTAGATTAAGTAATGATGTTCAGGAATAGGTAAACTCTCCCCCACATTACTGTAAGTGTTACTTTGTACCACCATTAGATAATTTAAATTTTTTCTTCTCTCTCAATTACTTTTAAACTTGTAATTTTAAAATGTATAAATCCTCTTACAGAAACAAAGTCAGAATCACAGAATTAACTAGGTTGGAAAAGACCTCTAAGATCATCGAGTCCAACCTATCACCTAACACCTTCTAATTAACTATAATATGACACTAAGAGCCTCATCCAGTCTCCTCTTAAACACCCTCAGGGATGGTGACTCCTCCACTTCCCCAGGCAGCCCTTTCCAATGCCAGTCACTCTTGATGTGAAGAACTTCTTCCTAATGTCCAGCTTGAATCTGCCCTGGTGCATCTTCGGGCTGTGTTCTCTTGCTCTGTCACTGGGTGCCTGGCAGAAGAGACCAACCCCCACCTGGCTACAACTTCCGTTCATGTAGTTGTAGAGAGCAATAAGGTCTGCCCTGAGCCTCCTCTTCTCCAGGCTGAGCACTCCCAGCTCCCTCAGCCTCTCCTCACAGGGCTGCTATCCATCCTCCTCATCAGTCTTGGTGCCCTTCTCTGGACACCTTCAAGCATCTCAACATCTTTCTTAAATTGAGTGGCCCAGAGCTGGACCCCTCAGACTCAGTAAAGTCAGTCTTGATCAAGTCCTGGTGTAAGTTTCTCATTTGCATAGCATACTGTCTCAAATATGATTTAAGAGTGAAATTCATGCTGCAATGACTTGCTTTGTTTCCGAGTTTATCAATCCGGGATATTGGAAGGTTTTCTGTGTTAATCTTTTCCAGACCTTACTGCCATGTACATGCAGAAGAGGGGGCATTATTCAGCACAGTTCACTTGGTTACGCAGCCCCCAAGCTGTTCCCAGTAGTGGGGCTGAAGGTGGCTTTTTATTATCATTCTTAACTGCCTGCTGCAGAGCAGCACCTGAGATAACTGTGACTGGTGCCACCACTACCCCCACATGTCCTTGCACACAAAGTGAAAAATACAACAGCAAGAGCACAGCGCACACTGACACACCAGTCTGAAAGGCACAGAAGCAGGTAAGAGCCAGAGCCTGCTCTCCATGCACCAAGGGCATTGTTCTTGCTCTGCAATTCTAATTCAAACCATGTCTTTCTATAACCAGTCCAGGGCTGTGAAAGCGGAGGGTAAAGCTCCCCCTCCCACCATCCCCATCCTATATGTTAGGGCAATCTTAATGCTAAATCTGCTTCTACCGCACTGTGCAAGCAGCTCTCTGAACCGTATCAGTACTTTGCATGCATTGTAAACTCAGGAAAAATCAAAACAAGTTGGTTTAAAATGCGCTGCAACTTGTGCCAGTGCTGTTAATTCTGGGAACACTCCCCACTGGTCAGTGCAGACTGGGTTAGGGATCAGTTATACAAATTAAACATTAACAAGACCATGGGCCTGATGAGATGCACCCAAGGGTGCTGAGAGATTGGTTGATATTATCGCTCTACCGCTCTCCATCATCTTTGC
>WAAF01016949.1:1658-22269 GCA_013400475.1 Tricholaema leucomelas
CCAGGCTCTCCCTGGCACTGGAGCAGGGCAGTGCCCACCCAGGCTCTCCCTGACACTGGGGCAGGGCAGTGCCCATCCAGGCTTTCTCTGGCACTGAGGCAAGATGATGCCCACCCTGGCTCTCCCTGGCACTGGAGCAGGACGATGCCCATCCAGGCTCTCTCTGGCTCTGGAGCAGGGCAGTGCCCATCCAGGCTCTCCCTGGCACTGGGGCAGGAAAGTGCCCACCCAGGCTCTCCCTGGCTCTGAAGCAGGAAATGTGCCCAGCTAAGCTCTCCCTGGCACTGGAGCAGGGCAGTGCCCACCCAGGCTCTGCCCTGACTCCAGCCTGGCCTCAGGGCTCGTTGCAGGCTGGGATGTGGAGCAGGGCAGTGCCCATCCAGGCTCTCCCTGACACTGGGGCAGGGCAGTGCCCATCCAGGCTCTCCCTGACACTGGGGCAGGGCAGTGCCCATCCAGGCTCTCCCTGACACTGGGGCAGGGCAGTGCCCATCCAGGCTCTCCCTGACACTGGGGCAGGGCAGTGCCCATCCAGGCTCTCCCTGACACTGGGGCAGGGCAGTGCCCATCCAGGCTCTCCCTGACACTGGGGCAGGGCAGTGCCCATCCAGGCTCTCCCTGACACTGGGGCAGGGCAGTGCCCATCCAGGCTCTCCCTGACACTGGGGCAGGGCAGTGCCCATCCAGGCTCTCCCTGACACTGGGGCAGGGCAGTGCCCACCCAGGCTCTCCCTGACACTGGAGCAGGGCAGTGCCCACCCAGGCTGTGCCCTGACCCCAGCCTGACCTCGGGGCTCGTTGCAGGCTGGGACGTGGAGCTGGGCAGTGCCAAGGGGCTGCAGCCAGACCTGCTGATCTCACTGACAGTGCCCAAGAAGGCTGCCAGGCACTTCCGGGGGCGCTACCACTTCCTGGGGGGCAGGTTTGTGCCCCCCAAGCTGCAGGAGAAGTACTCCTTGAACCTGCCACCTTACCCTGGCACCGACTGCGTGCTGCAGCTGACCTAGGGCTGGGCATCAAAGTGCCCACTTCTTCCCCCCCTCCCTCCCCCCCAGCTCTCTGCCAGCTGCCTGCTTGGCACCGACCTCCTGCTCCAGTCCTCGCCCAAGCAGGATGGAAGCTGAGAGCAGGGCAGAGGTTGGCAGCTCCTGGGGTGGGTTTTGGGGGGTGCCACTCGAGCTTGAGTGCTTCTAGGTGTAGAAGGGCACCCCCCCAAACCAAGGAGCCTGGCACCGAGGGGGGGGCACCCCAGAGTTGGCATCTCAGGGTGGGTGAGCTGCAATAAAAGATTTATTCAGAGCCTTGGACAGAAAAGTTCTTCCCTGCCCCTGCCGGGAGAGGGCAGCAGCAAAGGGGCCTGTGCCCGGTGGTACCTGGGCACACCTGTGCCCAGTGGCAACTGGGGGCACCTCTGCCACGTCCATGGTGGTAACTGGGAGCACTTCTGCCCTGTGCCTGGTGGCACCTGGGCACACCTCTTGTCACATCCCTGGTGGTAACTGGGAGCACCTCTGCCCTGTGCCCAGTGGCAACTGGGGGCACCTCTGCCACATCCATGGTGGTACCTGGGAGCACTTCTGCCCCGTGCCTGGTGGCACCTGGGCACCTCTGCCCCATCCATGGTGGCAACTGGGGACACCTCTGCCCCGTGCCTGGTGGCAACTGGGGGCACCTCTGCCCTGTGGCACCTGGGCACACCTCTGCCACATCCATGGTGGCAACTGTGGGCACCTCTGCCCTGTGCCTGGTGGCAACTGGGCACACCTCTGCCACATCCATGGTGGCAACTGGGAGCACCTCTGCCCCATGCCTGGTGGCAACTGTGGGCACCTCTGCCCCATGCCTGGTGGCACCTGGGCACACCTCTGCCCCATCCATGGTGGCAACTGTGGGCACCTCTGCCCTGTGCCCGATGGCAACTGGGCACACCTCTGCCCCATCTCTAGCAGCAACTGGGGACACCTGTGCCCAGTGGCACCTAGGCACACCTCTGCCCCATCCCTGGTGGCACCTGGGCACACCTGTGCCAGGCAGGAGGCTCAGAGACTGGCACAAAGCTCAACCCAGCTCCAAAGCAACCAGTGCCAGCTCAGCACCCCCCAGCGAGTGGGCAGGAGCTGAGCTCCCCTGGGCACCCAGCAGCAGTGGCAGGCAGGACCAGCACCCTCAGGCAGCTGGCACCGGCAGCTGGCACCGGCAGATGGCACCAGCAGATGGCACCAGCAGATGGCACCAGCAGCTGCTCCACAGGGCAGCCTCGGCCCTCGATCACTCTGGCTCCTTCCTCCTCCTCCTCCTCCTCTTCTTCCTGGGGCTGTATCCAGCTTGGTCTGGTCCAGCTCTGTCCTCTGGAGGTGCCTCAGCCTCAGCCTGCTCTTCTTCCTCCTCCTCCTCCTCCTCCTCCTCCTCCTCCTCCTCCTCCTCCTCCTCCTCCTCCTCCTCCTCCTCCTCCTCCTCCTCCTCCTCCTTCTTCATCTCTCTCTCACCCCACTCTTCCTCCTCCTCCTTCTTCTTCCTCTTCTTTTTGCTCTTCACCTTTATCTCACCCAACTCTTCATCCTCCTCCTCATCTTCCTCCTTTTTCTTCTTCTTCTTCTTGCTCTTCTTTCTGCCCTTCTCCATCTCTCTCTCACTCAACTCTTCCTCCTCCTCCTTCTCCTCCTCTTCCTCCTTCTTCCTCTTCTTTTTGCCCTTCTCCATCTCTCTCTCACTCAACTCTTCCTCCTCCTCCTCCTCCTCCTCTTCCTCCTTCTTCTTCCTCTTCTTTTTGCCCTTCTCCATCTCTCTCACACTCAACTCTTCCTCCTCCATCTTTTTGCCCTTCTTCTCCACCTCTCCCTCACCCAACTCTTCTTCATCCTCCTTCTCCTGCTTCTTCTTCCTCTTCACAACCTTCCCTTCCTCTCCTGCCACCTCCTCTCCTCTGCTTAGCTCCTGCTTCTTCCTCCTCCTCCTCCTCCTCACGACCATCCTCTCCTCTCCCTCCTCTTCCTCCTCACTCAGCTGTTGGCTCTGCAGCTCCTCAGGCTCAGCTCCACCCCTGGAACGTTTCCTCTTCTTCCTCTTCCTCTTCTCCTGCCTCTCTCCCCGGGGGCTGCCCTCAGTGGGGGGCTGCTGCTGCTGGCAGTAGGTAGCCAGGAAGGTCCTCTCCTGCTCCTCCAACCGTGCCAGCTTGGCACTCATGGTCAAGCCATGACGGGCACCCCTGCAACCGAGGTGGGCAGCTCAGCTCTGCCACCCTCTCTGGCAGGGATTGTACCCCCCCAGGACACACACAGAGAGCAAGCCCAGCAGGCACAAAGGGCAGGGTAAGGGTGGCAAGGGTGGCAAAGGTGGCACACACCCAATGGTGCAGCCCCCACCCAGCACTTACTTGTGAGCAGTGCGACCCCCACAGGCCTCCAGCAGCTCTGCATCTGTCAGCCTAGGAAGGGGGCACAGAGAGGATCAGCCACCCCTGGGCACCATTTGGGCACCTTTGCCCCTTCCCTGTGTTGCTTCAGCCTCACCTTCTGGCTGTAGATAGGTCCAGCTTCTCATCATCATCATCATCATCATCATCTCCTGTGGGCACCTCTGTGGGCTGCTCGCCACAGGCTGTGAGTGTGGCAGACTGTGGTGGGGAGAGGGCATCAGAAAGGGGGGGCAGGGGAAAGGGGCACCCAGGGAGGCACAGCTGNCGGGGGGACCGCCCGGGGGGGGGGGCCCACCGGGGGGGGGGGGGGGGGGCGGGGGGGGGGGGGGGGCCCCAGAAAGGGGGGGGCAGGGGAAAGGGGCACCCAGGGAGGCACAGCTGGCAGGGGCTGGGAGGGCACAGAAGGGGAGAGGGCATCAGAAAGGGGGGGGAAGGGGAAAGGGGCACCCAGGGAGCCACAGCAGGCAGGGGCAGGGGCTGGGATGCCAGCCCAGGATGCCACTGGCTTTGCTGCCCACCTGGGCACAGTGCTCCTGAACCAGCCCAGGATGCCACTGGCTCTGCTGCCCACCTGGGCACAGTGCTCCTGAGCCAGCCCAGGATGCCACTGGCTCTGCTGCCCACCTGGGCACAGTGCTCCTGAGCCAGCCCAGGATGCCACTGGCTCTGCTGCCCACCTGGGCACAGTGCTCCTGAGCCAGCCCAGGATGCCACTGGCTCTGCTGCCCACCTGGGCACAGTGCTCCTGAGCCAGCCCAGGATGCCACTGGCTCTGCTGCCCACCTGGGCACAGTGCTCCTGAGCCAGCCCAGGATGCCACTGGCTCTGCTGCCCACCTGGGCACAGTGCTCCTGAGCCAGCCCAGGATGCCACTGGCTCTGCTGCCCACCTGGGCACAGTGCTCCTGAGCCAGCCCAGGATGCCACTGGCTCTGCTGCCCACCTGGGCACAGTGCTCCTGAGCCAGCCCAGGATGCCACTGGCTCTGCTGCCCACCTGGGCACAGTGCTCCTGAGCCAGCCCAGGATGCCACTGGCTCTGCTGCCCACCTGGGCACAGTGCTCCTGAGCCAGCCCAGGATGCCACTGGCTCTGCTGCCCACCTGGGCACAGTGCTCCTGAGCCAGCCCAGGATGCCACTGGCTCTGCTGCCCACCTGGGCACAGTGCTCCTGAGCCAGCCCAGGATGCCACTGGCTCTGCTGCCCACCTGGGCACAGTGCTCCTGAGCCAGCCCAGGATGCCACTGGCTCTGCTGCCCACCTGGGCACAGTGCTCCTGAGCCAGCCCAGGATGCCACTGGCTCTGCTGCCCACCTGGGCACAGTGCTCCTGAGCCAGCCCAGGATGCCACTGGCTCTGCTGCCCACCTGGGCACAGTGCTCCTGAGCCAGCCCAGGATGCCACTGGCTCTGCTGCCCACCTGGGCACAGTGCTCCTGAGCCAGCCCAGGATGCCACTGGCTCTGCTGCCCACCTGGGCACAGACTGCTCCTGAGCCAGCTCAGGATGCCACTGGCTCTGCTGCCCACCTGGGCACAGACTGCTCCTGAACCCACACTGCTTTTGCTGCTGCCCAGCCTCTGGTTGGCACTTTGGGCTGCAGGTGCCCACTGCTGGCTCATGTTGAGCTCATCCACTCAGTACCCCCCAAGTCCCTCTCTCTCCTCAGGGCTGCTCTCAAGCCTGGCACTGCCCAGCCTATGTTGGTGCTTGGCATTGCCTCGACCCAGATGCAGGACCTGGCACTTGCTGTGTGTGTTCCTCTCCCCCCATGCCAGGGCTGTGTGCCCAGGGTCAGGTACCTTGACGAAGCGGCCATAGAGCATGGTGCCAGCCTTGCCAGCCTTGTGGGGCTTCTTGTTGCTGATGTGGGCACCCTGCTCAGAAAGGGTCCTCATGGAGATGCCATCCTGGAGGGGGTGGGAGAGATGCCAAGGACCCAGGAATGAGTTTTGCCTCAGGGGGCATCCCCTACCCCCCCCATCCAGCAGCCCTCTGCCACCACACTCCCTGTGCCAGGCACTGTGAGCAGCTGCCCACATACAGGGTGGCACTGCCAAGGAGACCTCACCCTCTGAAGCCTTCATCTCTGACCCAAACCAGGTGCCCACCACCATCATCATCATCACTCTCCCCCCCCATCCAGCAGCCCTCTGCCACCACACTCCCTGTGCCAGGCACTGTGAGTAGCTGCCCACACACAGAGTGGCACTGCCAAAGGGACCTTACCCTCTGAAGCCTTCATCTCTGACCCAAACCTGGTGCCCACCATCATCACCATCATCATCATCATCATCATCACCCCTACCCCATCTATGCCCTTTTACCTGCCCACCCTCCACGCTGATGTTGGCAGCAGCCTGGTTGAAGATGTGGTCCCACCAGTGGAAGGTGAAGGCCTCTGCTGCATCGTGCCCCACCTGCAGGGTGCCAAGGTGCCACCACAGTGATGCCACCACAGTGATGCCACCCCAAGGGAGCCACCACCACAGTGATGCCACCACAAGGGAGCCAGCTGCTGGTGCCCCATCTGCAGGGTGCCAAGGAGCCACCACAGTGACGCCACCACAAGGAAGACAGCTGCTGGTGCCCCACTTCTGAGGTGCCAAGAGGCCACCACAGAGATGCCACCACAGAGATGCCACCACAAGGGAGCCAGCTGCTGGTGCCCCCCCCACTTCTGAGCAAGGAGCCACCACAGAGATGCCACCACAGAGATGCCACCACAAGGGAGCCAGCTGCTGGTGCCCCACTTCTGAGGTGCCAAGGAGCCACCACAATGATGCCACCATGAGGGAGCCAGCTGCTGGTGCCCCATCTGTGGGGTGCCAAGGAGCCACCACAATGATGCCACCACAGCAATGCCACCACGAGGGAGCCAGCTGCTGGTGCCCCACCTGTGGGGTGCCAAGGAGCCACCACAATGATGCCACACAGCAATGCCACCACAAGGGAGCCAGCTGCTGGTGCCCCATCTGCAGGATGCCAAGGACCCACCCCAGTGATGCCACCCCAAGGGAGCCACCACAAGGGTGCCAGCTGCTGGTGCCCCATCTGCAGGGTGCCAAGGAGCCACCACAGTGATGCCACCACAACGATGCCACCCCAAGAGAGGCAGCTGCTGGCGCCCCTCGGTGGCCGCCGGTGCCACACTCACCCCTGCCGTGTCGCACTTCACCTTCACCCGGATGGCCTCGGCGATGCCATCCTGCCGCTTGCCCAGGCCCTGCCCTGGGCACAAAGGGACCCTCGCTGCTGTGGTGCCCCCCGGAGCCACCGGGGAGGGAGGACACAGGGGGCTGGGGCTGCAGCGAGCCCCCCCGAGGGGGCAACCGGGACCGGGGGAGGACAGGGGCTGGGGACCACCGCGAAGGGACAGGGGCTGGGGACCACCGGGACCGGGAGAGGACAGGGGCTGGGGACCACCGCGGGGGGACAGGGGCTGGGGACCACCGGGACCGGGAGAGGACAGGGGCTGGGGACCACCGCGGGGGGACAGGGGCTGGGGACCACCGGGACCGGGAGAGGACAGGGGCTGGGGACCACCGTGGAGCAGGTCAGGGAGAGCCAGGGACGGAGGGGGCTGGAACCGGAGACAACTGCGGACAACCGGGACCGGGAAGGGGACAGCGAGAGGAGCCTTGAGAGAGAGCCGAGGAGAGAGGGGGACGGAACCGGGGACAACCGGGGACAGGTCGTGAGGGCGAGGAGAGCCTGGGGACGGAGGGACCGGGGACCACCGCGGATGGGTGATGAGAGGGGGAAGGGAGAAGGGATCGGGGGCTGGAGACCACCGGAGAAGAGCCACGAGGGTGGGGAGAGGGCCAGGAACAACCGGGGCCGAGTCGTGAGAGTGGGGAGGGCTACGGGACCGGGGGCTGGAGCCCACCGGAGAAGAGCCACGAGGGTGGGGAGCGGGCCAGGAACAACCGGGGCCGAGTCGTGAGAGTGGGGAGGGCTACGGGACCGGGGGCTGGAGCCCACCGGAGAAGAGCCACGAGGGTGGGGAGCGGGCCAGGAACAACCGGGGCCGAGTCGTGAGAGTGGGGAGGGCTACGGGACCGGGGGCTGGAGCCCACCGGAGAAGAGCCACGAGGGTGGGGAGAGGGCCAGGAACAACCGGGGCCGAGCCGTGGGAGTGGGGAGGGCTACGGGACCGGGGACTGGAGACCACCGGAGACCACCGGGGAAGAGCCACGAGGGTGGGGAGGGCTGCGGGACCGAGGGCTGGAGCCCACCGGGGACCAGCGGAGAAGAGCCAAGGGAGCGGAGCGGGCCACGAACAACAGCGGCCCGGTCGTGGGAGCCTTGGGTGGGGGAAAGGAGGGAGGCAGAGCCGGGAAGCGGCAGCCCACGGGGGAGCCCACGGGGGAGCCCACGGGGGAGCCCACGGGGGAGCCCACGGGGGACACGGCAGGGCAGTCCCCACCTCGCCTCCAGCCGTGGCGCCGCAGCTGCCTCTCGGCGAAGCGCATCCCGCGGCTCGGCGGCTCCGGGACCTTCATGGCGATGGCGGCGCCGGTAGAGGCCGGGAGGAAGCGGCGAGGCTCAGCCCCACGCCGCAGGAAGTGGCCGAAGCGCAGGCGTGGGGCCGGGAGCGCGCACGGAGGGACGCGGGGGCGAGCGCGGAGGGAGGGGAGCTCGGTACCAACCCAGCCCCGGGCACGGTGCCACAGCGACGGCGTGGGCAGAAAGGGGCAGGGAGGGGATTGTGCCCCTCTGCTGTGCCAGCTTTGGAGCCCTCAGCACAGGGCAGGAAGGGACAGGGTGGGGAGAAGGCAGAGGAGGGCACAGCAGGGCATGGCAGGGCTCTGCCGGGGTGCCAGGGTGAGAGGGCACAGCCTGGAGATGGCTCCAGAGAGAGCTTCTGGAGAGCTTCCAGAGCTGAGCAGAGAGCTGGGGACAGAGCTCGGAGCAGGAGCTGTGGTGGTAGGAGCATGGGGGAGGGTTTGGAAGTGCCAGAGGGAGACTGGGAGAGGGAAGAAGAAGAAGAGAAAGGTCCAGGGAAAGCTTCTGCAGAGCTTCCCGAGCTGAGCAGAGCTGGGGACAGAGTTTGGAGTAGGACCTGTTGTGGTGGGACCAGGGGGGAGGGTTTGGAAGTGCCAGAGAGAGACTGGGAGAGGAGAAGAGAGAGACTGGGAGTGAAGGAGATAAGAAGAAAGTTCCAGGGTGAGCTTCTGGAGAGCTTCCAGAGCTGAGAGCTGGGGACAGAGTTCAGAGCAGGAGCTGTGGTGGCAGGAGCATGAGGGAGGGTTTGGAAGTACCAGAGGGAGACTGGGAGAGGAGAGAAGGCTCCAGGGAGAGCTTCCAGAGCTGAGCAGAGAGCTGGGAACAGAGTTCAGAGCAGGACCTCAAGTGGCAGGACCAGCGGGGAGGGTTTGGAAGTGCCAGAGACTGGGAGAGGAGAGAAGGAGAGAAGGAGAAGAGAAGGCTCCAGGGAGAGCTTCTGGTGAGCTTCCAGAGCTGAGCAGAGAGCTGGGGACAGTTTGGAGCAGGAGCTGTGGTAGCAGGAGCAGGGTGGGGATGGTTTGGCAGTGCCAAGAAGGGAGCTTGAGAGTGAAGGAGAAATTGGAGCTGCTGAGAGCCTGGCCCAGGGACCAATTCTGAGGGGTGGGAAGGGGAAAGTTTCACAACTTTCTTCCAAGCATCCAAAACTGTTTCCTGGGGAACCCAAAGAGGTTGGGAGGGAGGATGGATGGAGGGAAGGAGGCAGGGAGGGGGGAAGGAGGAGGCAGGGAGGGGAAGGAGGAGNGGAGGCAGGGAGAGGGGAAAAGGAGGAGGCAGGGAGAGGGGAAAAGGAGGAGGCAGGGAGAGGGGAAAAGGAGGAGGCAGGGAGAGGGGAAAAGGAGGAGGCAGGGAGAGGGGAAAAGGAGGAGGCAGGGAGAGGGGAAAAGGAGGAGGCAGGGAGAGGGGAAAAGGAGGAGGCAGGGAGAGGGGAAAAGGAGGAGGCAGGGAGAGGGGAAAAGGAGGAGGCAGGGAGAGGGGAAAAGGAGGAGGCAGGGAGAGGGGAAAAGGAGGAGGCAGGGAGAGGGGAAAAGGAGGAGGCAGGGAGGGGGAGGAGGAGGCAGGGAGAGGGGAAGAGGAGGAGGCAGGGAGAGGGGAAAAGGAGGAGGCAGGGAGGGGAAGGATGCCCGGAGGGAAGCACTCCCGGAGGGGATGAGGCAGGGAGGGAAGGACGCCCAGAGGGGAGGATGCCCGGAGGGGAGGAGGAGAAGACCTCAATCAGCTCTTGCCCAGGGCCAGGAAGGAAGAGAGCAGGGAGGGAGAGGGTTGTGTGCGTTTTATTTCCTTTGTCCTTGGATTTAAAAATGAGTTTATGGAAATGACACAGCCAGGGGAGGCTCTGGGGAGAGGGAAGGGAGAGAGAGGGGTCAAGAATCATCCCCTGGTGCTCCAGGAGGAGCTGCTTGAAGGAGTTGGTAACATCCAAACACACCAAATAAAAAGAGAAAGGGGAAGGGGAGGAGGAGGAGGAAAGAAAAAAAAAGGGAGGGGATGGAGAATGGATCTAAAGTGGGAAGGAAAGAACTTGGAAAGGGCTTTTTTATCTTCCAGTCCAACTTGGAGGTTGAGGGTTTGGGGTTTTAGTCTCTGTGTGGGGGTTGTGGAGGGGAGAAAACTGATCCTGAGGAGCACAAAGGTCACCACCACCTCCCTGCTCCCCAACTCGGGGTGGGGGGGGCAGAAATGCAACTCTCCAACCACCACCTCCTGCTGCACAGCCAAGGGGAGAGATGAAAGCAAAGCTGAGCCCTCCCCTTGCAAGGTATCTGAGCTCCTTTCCAGCACAGCCCAAGAGGATCAAACACTTCAAACCTTCTGCCAAAGCTCAGAGGTAAGCCACAAGCAAGAGGTTCAGGTCACCCCTGATGGGACCTCAGGACAAAAGGAGGTCAGAGGGTTTCAGGTGGCTTCCAGATTGTGATCTGGTTGGGCTTTGGGGTTTTTGGCCTCTTAAGACACAGAGAGAGAAAATCAAACCCCCCTAAATAAAAAACCAACCCAGTACTTGGCTCTGAGGACACTCTGTTGGCTCTGCTGACCTTCCTCTGGTGGCTCTGCTGACCTTCCTCTGGTGGCCCTGAAGACACTCTGGTGGCCCTGAAAACCTTCCTCTAGCGTCCCTGAAGACACTCTGGTGGCTCTGCTGACCTTCTGGTGGCCCTGCAGACCCTGTGGTAGCTCTGCTGACCTTCTGGTGGCCCTGAAGACACTCTGGTGGCCCTGCAGACACTCTGGTGGCCCTGAAGACCTTCCTCTGGTGGCCCTGAAGACACTCTGGTGGCTCTGCTGACCTTCTGGTGGCTCTGCTGACCCTCTGGTGGCCCTGCAGACCTTCCCCTGGTGGCCCTGCAGACCCTCTGGTGGCCATGAAGACCCTCCTCTTGTGGTCATGAAGACACTCTGATGGCCCTGCAGACCTTCTGGTGGCCCTGCAGACACTCTGGTGGCTCTGCTGACCTTCTGGTGGCTCTGCTGACCCTCTGGTGGCCCTGCAGACCTTCCCCTGGTGGCCCTGCAGACCCTCTGGTGGCCATGAAGACCCTCCTCTTGTGGTCATGAAGACACTCTGATGGCCCTGCAGACCTTCTGGTGGCCATGAAGACACTCTGATGCCTTCAGGTGGCCCTGCAGAGCCTCCTCTGCTGGCCCTGCAGACTGCAGGAGGGTTGGACTAGATGATCTTTAAAGGTCTCTTTCAACTCAACCCATTCTGTGCCCTGCTGCTTTGACTCTGAGTTTTTAAACCTCTGCCTTAAAAGGAGGAAGAAGAGGGGTGGGGGTGGGAGAGAGTTAAAAATCAACCTACTTCATCCAGGGAGGCAACTAGAAGGGCTCAGCTCTACCACACTTGGAGAGAAAAGAAGTGAATTTGGGGACCAAACCCCAAAATGAGACATTTGGAGTCTCTGTGGCCAAGGTGAGGACCTGGAATCCACTTCCAAGCCAGGTTTTTAAAGAGCATTTCAACATGAAACCTGAAGTTAAGTTTAGGGAAGAGGAGAGGGCCTTAAGCTGGAGCATTCCTTGGTTCCTTTCTGTTTAAATAGATGGGAAGACTGAACCCAAAAATCTCTCAGGCCAGAGAGCAGTGAGAGAGGACCTGGGGGGGGAAAATGAGCCAGGGGGTGCCCAGCTGGCCAAGAAGGGCACCAACCAGCAGCCTGGTTTGAGGCAGCAGAAGCAGGGCAGGGATTGCCCTCCTGGGATGGGCACTGCTGGAAGCCCTGGGGCCAGTTTTGTGCTCCTCACTGTCAGAAGGACATTGAAAGAGTGGTGGAGAGGGCACAGAGAAGCAGGGCAGGGATTGCCCTCCTGGAAACCTTGGGGCCAGTTTTGTGCTCCTCACTGCCAGGACACTGAGGGGGTGGTGAAAAGGGCACAGAGAAGCAGGGCAGGGATTGCCCTCCTGGAAACCTTGGGGCCAGTTTTGTGCTCCTCACTGCCAGAAGGACATTGAAAGGGTGGTGGAGAGGGCACAGAGAAGCAGGGCAGGGATTGCCCTCCTGGGATGGGCACTGCTGGAAGCCTTGGGGCCAGTTTTGTGCTCCTCACTGCCAGGACACTGAAGGGGTGGTGGAAAGGGCACAGAGAAGCAGGGCAGGGATTGCCCTCCTGGAAACCTTGGGGCCAGTTTTGTGCTCCTCACTGCCAGAAGGACATTGAAAGAGTGGTGGAGAGGGCACAGAGAAGGGCAAGGAAGGTGTGGAAGGGTCTGAGGGAGCTTGAGGGGTGGTGAGGTTGAAGCACAGGAGGCTGAGAGGAGACCTCCTGAGGCTCTGCAGCTCCCTGAAGAGGAAACTGAAGCTGGATGGGGGTTGGATTCATCAGCTGAGGGGGGCTGTGGAACCAACCTCTGCCCCCCTCCTTTTGGAACGACTGCAGGATGGAGAACAACTTCCTTTTCCTTTTAAATACAGGGAGGGGGGAAAAGAACTGGGTCAGCTAATGGCCAAGATGCTGGAAGGACAAACAAACCCAACCAACCAATGAAAAACAAAACCCAAACAAAAAGATCCCCCTGTGCATGTGGGATGGGTGTGTGGGAAGGTTGCTGAGAAGGTCTCTTATGCCTGGGGCAACAACAGCAGCAGCAGCAGCAGCAGCAGGAGAAGAGTTTAGGAAGGCTGAGAGCCCAAAAGTCTCTCAATAGCTGCGTTGATATCCCCTCCAGTGGCGATGAGGGCCTGCAGGTTGGCCTCACGGTTGATGAAGCCCATGGCATTGAGCTGCTCCAGCTGCTGTTGGAATCGCACTTCAGGACTCTGAGCCTGGAAAAAAGAAAGAGGAAAAGAGGGGAAAAAGAGGCAAAAATCAACAGGAGAGAGGGAAGGACACAAAGGGAGAGGGAAGGACCCAGAGGGAGAGGGAAGGACCCAGAGGGAGAGGGAAGGACCCAGAGGGAGAGGGAAGGACCCAAAGAGAGAAGGACCCAAAGGGAGAGGGAAGGACCCAAAGGGAGAAGTAAGGACCCAGAGGGAGAGGGAAGGACCCAGAGGGAGAGGGAAGGACCCAGAGGGAGAGGGAAGGACCCAAAGGGAGAAGTAAAGACCCAGAGGGAGAGGTAAGGACGCGGCAGAATCGCCGGTGAGGGTTTGGAATTGAAGCGTAGGAAGCAGTCAGGGGTGGAAGGGGATGACCAAGGGTTGGGTTCTGCTGCCAAGCAGGGGTTAGGTTGGAAGGGAGCTAAAAGCTCAGCCAGTGCCAACCTGCCTGTGCCACAGGCAGGGGACATCTCCCACTAGAACAGGGCACAGGTGAGGGTGGCACAGATCTGTCCTCGGAGATGCTCCAGCTCCTGTGGAGCTTTTGTCCACCCCAGACCCACTTCACCTCCAGGTCCTGTTCCAGCTCCTGTGGAGCTTTTGTCCACCCCAGACCCACTTCACCTCCAGGTCCTGTTCCAGCTCCTGTGGAGCTTTTGTCCACCCCAGACCCACTTCACCTCCAGGTCCTGTTCCAGCTCCTGTGGAGCTTTTGTCCACCCCAGACCCACTTCACCTCCAGGTCCTGTTCCAGCTCCTGTGGAGCTTTTGTCCACCCCAGACCCACTTCACCTCCAGGTCCTGTTCCAGCTCCTGTGGAGCTTTTGTCCACCCCAGACTCACTCCCCCTGCCCAGGTCCTGTTCCTCAGAGCTGCTCCAGCTCATGTTGGCACCAAGCTGGCAGCAGGTGTGGAGGTGTTGGAGGGGAGCAGAGCCCTGGCAGAGGGCACCTTGCCAGGCTGGATGGGTGGGCAGAGGCCAATGGGATGAGACTGAAGAAGGCTCAGAGCAGAGCTCTGCCCTTTGGGCACAGCAACCCCAAGCAGTGGCACAGGCTGGGCACAGAGGGGCTGAGAGCAGGCAGGCAGAGAGGGCCCTGGGGGTGCTGGGTGGCAGCTGCAGAGGAGGCAGCAGTGTGCCCAGGTGGGCAGCAGAGCCAAGGGCATCCTGGCATGGCTGAGGAGCAGTGTGGGCAGCAGCAGCAGGGAGGTTCTTGTGCCCCTGTGCTGGCACTGCTCAGGCCACCTCACTTGTGCTCCTCACTGTCAGAAGGACATTGAAGAGGTGGTGGAAAGGTCACAGAGAAGCAGGGCAGGGATTGCCCTCCTGGGATGGGCACTGCTGGAAGCCTTGGGGCCAGTTTTGTGCTCCTCACTGCCAGAAGGACATTGAAAGGGTGGTGGAGAGGGCACAGAGAAGGGCCAGGAAGGTGTGGAAGGGTCTGAGGGAGCTTGGGGGGTGGTGAGGCTGAAGCACAGGAGGCTGAGAGGAGACCTCCTGTGGCTCTGCAGCTCCCTAAAGAGCAATCTGGAGCCGGGTGGGGGTTGGACTCTTCACCTGAGGGGGCTGTGGAACCAACTTCCCACCCCCTCCCCCGACCTTGGAACGACTGCAGGATGGAGAACAACTTCTAAAGCTCATCCTGGAGCTTTCCCCTCCCCCGGGAGAGCAGCAAGATGCAGCTGAGGGTTACATACTTGAGAGCTTCCTCCTGCCAGCAGCTGGATCATCTGCTGCATCAGCTGCTGCTGGGGGCTCCCACCCCCGGCTGGAGAGGCACTGGCCGGCGTGGAGGCGGAGGGAGCAGGGTTCTCCGGGACTGTGCTTCCTCCCGAGGAGGATGGGGGCGCTCGGGGCATGCCGAAGGAGCCCAGGCTGTGGAGGAAGGCAAATTCATCAGAGGATGAGCTGAGGAGGCTCTGCCAGGCCGGCCCCAGCCGTACGATGTGAGCCAGCTGCGGTTTTGTCCTGGTGTGACCCTAACGGAAGCCGTGAGGAACTCTGGAGGGTGAAGCTGAGGGGGCAGGGATGAAGGCAGCAGCATCACTCCTAGCATCCCAAATCATCTCAAATCATCCTGAATTATCCCAAATGGTCATTATCCAGCTGGGATCTGGGCTCTGCAGAGCACCGACGGGGCTTGAGTGAGGGAGGTGGAGGGGGGACGCCGGGATGAAGGCAGCAGCATCACTCCCAGCATGCTAATATCCCAAATCATGCCGACTCCTCCCGACTCATCCCCAATTGTCCCAAATCATCCCAAATGGTCATTATCCAGCTGGGATCTGGGCTCTGCAGAGCACCGACGGGGCTTGAGTGAGGGAGGTGGAGGGGGGACGCCGGGATGAAGGCAGCAGCATCACTCCCAGCATGCTAATATCCCAAATCATGCCGACTCCTCCCGACTCATCCCCAATTGTCCCAAATCATCCCAAATGGTCATTATCCAGCTGGGATCTGGGCTCTGCAGAGCACCGACGGGGCTTGAGTGAGGGAGGTGGAGGGGGGACGCCGGGATGAAGGCAGCAGCATCACTCCCAGCATCCCAATATCCCAAATCATCCCAACTCATCCCAAATCATCCCAAATTGTCCCAAATCATCCCAAATGGTCATTATCCAGCTGGGATCTGGGCTCTGGAAAGCACTGATGGGGACTGCGTGGGGTAGGGGATGGGGGTGGGAGGCGGGGGTGGCGGCAGCAGCACCAGTCCCAGCATCCCAATATCCCAAATCATCCCAACTCATCCCAAATCATCCCAAATTGTCCCAAATCATCCCAAATGGTCATTATCCAGCTGGGATCTGGGGTCTGGAAAGCACTGAGGGGGCCTGAGTGAGGAAGAGGATGGAGCTGGGAGGCAGGGATGAAGACAGCAGCATCACTTCCAGCATCCCAACTCATCCCAATTCATCCCAAGCTGAGCCACCCTGCAAGAGAGAGCAGGAGGCCTGAGGGGTTGCCAACAGAGCCAGCCTGGGGCCTCTGCACCTGGTGTTGCTCTGCAGGGATGAAGTTCTTGGGTTCAGCCAACAGCAAGGAAGGCAAACAAAAGTTTGGGAAGGACCCAAATGGTTTCCAAACCTCTTCTCCAACAGGGAAAGGGTCAAGGACTTCCCAGATGGAAGCACAAACAAGCAGGGAGCTCAGAGGCCTGCAGGAACAGAAGTCTCCATGGCAATGCTTTGGAGCTGGAGGAGTGGAGGTGGAGGTTGGGCATGGGTGGGAAGCTACTGGAAGAGGTTGCCCAGGGAAGGTTGTGGAGGTCTCAACCCTGGAGACCTTCAAGGTGAGGCCTGATGGAGCTGTGAGCAACTCAGTGGAGTGGATGAGCTCTAGAAGGTTCCTTCCCATCCCAAGCCTGATTCCAGGAGGAAAGAGAGGCCCTAAAAGCAGATCTCCTTGGGGAGATGCCAACCTGGTTGCCTGCTGGTGCCAGCTGTGCCCCATTGGCACTCTCTGGAGCTCTCCTTACCTTGGCACTAGTCCTGGGGCCTCTGTTTGCAGTGTCTGGAGGCCCTGCTGGATCTGGAGGAGGGCCTGCATGGCTCGGGGGTTGGTGAGGATGGAGAGGGAGTCTGGGTTCTGCATCTGGGGACAAGAGCAAAGAGCCATGGTACTGCCAGCCTGCCACAGAGCAACCTGACCTCAGCCAGCCACAGCGCTGGTGGCCACAGAGCAACCAGCCCTCAGCCAGCTACAGCTTTAGTGGCCACAGAGCATCCAGACCTCAGCCAGCCACAGCTTTAGTGGCCACAGAGCATCCAGACCTCAGCCAGCCACAGCTTTAGTGGCCACAGAGCATCCAGACCTCAGCCAGCCACAGCTTTAGTGGCCACAGAGCATCCAGACCTCAGCCAGCCACAGCTTTAGTGGCCACAGAGCATCCAGACCTCAGCCAGCCACAGCTTTAGTGGCCACAGAGCATCCAGACCTCAGCCAGCCACAGCTTTAGTGGCCACAGAGCATCCAGACCTCAGCCAGCCACAGCTTTAGTGGCCACAGAGCATCCAGACCTCAGCCAGCCACAGCTTTAGTGGCCACAGAGCATCCAGACCTCAGCCAGCCACAGCTTTAGTGGCCACAGAGCATCCAGACCTCAGCCAGCCACAGCTTTAGTGGCCACAGAGCATCCAGACCTCAGCCAGCCACAGCTTTAGTGGCCACAGAGCATCCAGACCTCAGCCAGCCACAGCTTTAGTGGCCACAGAGCATCCAGACCTCAGCCAGCCACAGCTTTAGTGGCCACAGAGCATCCAGACCTCAGCCAGCCACAGCTTTAGTGGCCACAGAGCATCCAGACCTCAGCCAGCCACAGCTTTAGTGGCCACAGAGCATCCAGACCTCAGCCAGCCACAGCTTTAGTGGCCACAGAGCATCCAGACCTCAGCCAGCCACAGCTTTAGTGGCCACAGAGCATCCAGACCTCAGCCAGCCACAGCTTTAGTGGCCACAGAGCATCCAGACCTCAGCCAGCCACAGCTTTAGTGGCCACAGAGCATCCAGACCTCAGCCAGCCACAGCTTTAGTGGCCACAGAGCATCCAGACCTCAGCCAGCCACAGCTTTAGTGGCCACAGAGCATCCAGACCTCAGCCAGCCACAGCTTTAGTGGCCACAGAGCATCCAGACCTCAGCCAGCCACAGCTTTAGTGGCCACAGAGCATCCAGACCTCAGCCAGCCACAGCTTTAGTGGCCACAGAGCATCCAGACCTCAGCCAGCCACAGCTTTAGTGGCCACAGAGCATCCAGACCTCAGCCAGCCACAGCTTTAGTGGCCACAGAGCATCCAGACCTCAGCCAGCCACAGCTTTAGTGGCCACAGAGCATCCAGACCTCAGCCAGCCACAGCTTTAGTGGCCACAGAGCATCCAGACCTCAGCCAGCCACAGCTTTAGTGGCCACAGAGCATCCAGACCTCAGCCAGCCACAGCTTTAGTGGCCACAGAGCATCCAGACCTCAGCCAGCCACAGCTTTAGTGGCCACAGAGCATCCAGACCTCAGCCAGCCACAGCTTTAGTGGCCACAGAGCATCCAGACCTCAGCCAGCCACAGCTCTAGTGGCCACAGAGCAATCATCCCTCAACCAGGCAGAGCTTTGGTGGCCACAGCACCACCAGCCCTCAGCCAGCCACAGCTTTGGTGGCCTCAGAGCAATCATCCCTCGACCAGGTAGAGCTTTGGTGGCCTCAGAGCCATCATCTCTGAACCAGGCAGAGCTTTGGTGGCCTCAGAGCCACCAGCCCTTGATCCGAGGTGGCTGAGCAGAGCTGTGCCTCTCACCCTGCAGCCACAGGGACTCTGCCAGTCTGGATCCTCAGAGAACCTCAGGGACACTCAGAGAGCTTCTGGAGGCAGCAGGAGAATGGCAGCAGCACTGGGGAGGTCCTTTGGAACTGACTGCCCTGAGGGAAGCAGCAGCTCCAGCACCATCAGCTGCTTTCCCTCCTGTAACCTCCTTAACCTCTCCAGCCAAGCCTTTCTCGGAGCTAAACCAGCTCTGAAGTCCTCTCCTTTAGGTCACTTTGACTCCATCACCAAAGTTGCCTTCTCTAACCAAACTCTTCCTCTCTCTCTTTCTCTCTCTCCCTCTTTCTCTCTCTCCCCCTTTCCCTCTCTCCCTCTCTTTCCTTCCCTCCTCTCTCTCCCTCTCCCTCTCTCCCTCTCCCTCTCTCCCTCCAAATCCTTATCTTCCCCAGCCCAACCCCTCCCTCCAAGCCCATCCTGCCCAAGCAGCCAAGACACTTCCTTTGCTATGGAGGACAGAAGAAGCTCTGAAGCTCTGGAGGAAAGCAGAGCTGAGAGCAGCACAGGACCAGCCCAAGGCCTTTACCTGCTGCAGGAAGACAGGGAGCTGGAGGCGAAGCTGCTCCTGAAGCTGTGGATTCCCAGCAAAGAGAGGGACATTTACCATGATCTAGCAAGAGACAGCACAGGTAGGGAAGGTCAGAGGGAGGCTTCTTCAACCCTGCCTAACTAAAGCCTGAGACCCTGGCACAGGTTGCCCAGGGAGGTTGTGGATGTTCCCTCCCTGGAGGTGTTCAAGGCCAGGTTGAGTGACCTGTTCTAGTGAGAGGTGTCCCTGCCTATGGCTCAGGGAGGTTGGAATTGGCTGAGCTTTGAGGTCACTTCCAACCTAAACCATTCTAAAGCCACCAAGAACAAACAATTTCTGCTCCTTGACTCCCTCCCTGGAAGTGTTCAAGGCCAGGTTGGGTGCGGGCCTTGAGTGACCTGTTCTAGTGAGAGGTGTCCCTGCCTATGGCTCAGGGAGGTTGGAATTGGCTGAGCTTTGAGGTCACTTCCAACCTAAACCATTCTAAAGCCACCAAGAACAAACCATTCCTGCCCCTTGACTCCCTCCCTGGGCTTCCAACACCTTCCCCTGCTAACAAAGACTGCAATGGCAGCAAAGTTTGAACAGGACTTGGCAGCAAAGTTGAACAGAGGTCACTTGGCCAGGAAAAAGTTGAACAGAGGTCACTTGGCCAGGAAAAAGTTGAACAGAGGTCACTTGGCCAGGAACNAAGTTGAACAGAGGTCACTTGGCCAGGAAAAAGTTGAACAGAGGTCACTTGGCCAGGAACCATTCCCAGGTCCTTCTGAAAGCCTCAGGTTGTGTCAGAGGCTCCAAAGCCAAAAGGGTTCAGTGTTTAAGCTGCCATTGAGCAACCAAAAGACACAACCAAAACGTCCCAGAGTCACTCAGCTCTCTGCTTTCTGCCAGAGGAAGCTCTCCAGAAGCAGAGAGAGGATCTGGCAGAGAAGCAGGAGGTGCTCAGGGCCCTGTCTGACAGCAGAAGACAACCTGGCAACCACTTTGGTTTATTACCTGTGCTGCAAAGTCAGGGTTTTGGGCAAGAGTCTGCATCATGCTCCTCATGTAAGGGGCAGAGATCATATTCTGCATCAGCTGAGGGTTTTCAGAGATCTGCTGCAGGAGGCCTTGCATCTCTGGGCTGTTGAACATACCTGCAGGAGACAGAAGGCACAGAAAGCTCCTTCCAGGCCTGAGCACAGCTGCAAAACCCAACCCACAGCTGCATTCCTCCTCCCCGGGGCAGCAGTGGCTGTGGAGAGCCAGGGCAGCCCCCAGCAACCCTCCCAGAACAGGCCAGAGCTAAGCCAGAAGGCCTCAGATGGCTTCACCTGCACAGCAGCCACAGCCAGGCCCCCCAGGAGGCAGCCTTGGGCGAGCTGTGGAGCTAGCTGCGGCCTCTGCCTCCTCCTCCTCTTCCTTCTCTTCATCCACCTCCCCCTCCCTCTCCTCCCCCTCTTCCCTTCCCCTCCTCTCCCTCTCCTCCTCCCTCTCCTCCCATTCCTTCCCCTCCCTCTCCTCCCATTCCTTCCTCTCCCTCTCCTCCCATTCCCTCCTCTCCCTCTCCTCCCATTCCTTCCTCTCCTCCTCCCATTCCTTCCCCTCCTTCTCCTCCCATTCCTTCCCCTCCCTCTCCTTCTTCCCCTCCTCCCTTCCCCTCCTCTTCCTCCTCTTCCTCTCCCTCCTCCCTTCCCCTCCCTTTCCCTCTCCTGCCCCTTCTCCCATTCCTCCCCCCTCCTTCTCCTCCTCCCCCCTCCTTCTCCTCCTCCCTCCTCTCCTCCTCCTCCCCCTCTCCTCTTCCTCCCTTTCCCCCTCCTCCCTCACCCCCCACACCTCCTCCTCTCCCCTCTCCCCCTCCCCCCACTCCTTACCAGCCCCAATGCTGGCAGCATTCAGCCCGAAGGGGTTGGACACTGTGGGGGTGCTCTGGGTGGGGGCTGAACCTGTTCCCCCCTCGCTGCTGGGTGCTTGGCTCTGGGAAGCAGGGGGTGGAGGGCTCCAGGGGTTGGGCAGGGGCTCTCTGTTCTCTGTCCTCAGAGGCTGGGAGCTGGAGCTCTCCGAGTTCCCCGTCAAGGAAGAGAAAGGGTTGTTGCCAAACTAGGATGGAACAGA
>WAAF01016951.1:0-52521 GCA_013400475.1 Tricholaema leucomelas
GGTGGGCAGAGGCCAACAGGATGAGATTTAATGGGGCCAAGTGCAGGGTTCTGCACTTTGGGCAAACAACCCCAAGCAGCGTTACAGGCTGGGGACAGAGTGGCTGGAGAGCAGCCATGCAGAAAGGGACTTGGGATTACTGGTAGATAGTAGGCTGAAGATGAGCCAGCAGTGTGCCCAGGTGGCCAAGAGAGCCAGTGACATCCTGGCCTGTATCAGGAACAGTGTGACCAGTAGGACAAGGCAGGTTATTCTTCACACACCTGGAGTACTGTGTCCAGTTCTGGGCTCTTCAATTCATGACAGATGTGGAGGTGCTGGAACGTGTCCAGAGAAGGGCAACAAAGCTGGTGAGGGGCCTGGAACACAAACCCCATGAGGAGAGGCTGAGGGAGCTGGGGTTGGTTAGCCTGGAGAAGAGGAGACTTAGGGCAGACCTCATTGCTGTCTACAACTACCTGAAGGGTGGTTGTAGCCAGGTGGGGGTTGGTCTCTTCTGCCAGGCAGCCAACAACAGGACAAGGGGACACAGCCTCAAGTTGTGCCGAGGGAAGTATAGGCTGGATGTTAGGAGGAAGTTCTTCACAGAGAGAGTGATTGGCATTGGAATGGGCTGCCCAGGGAGGTGGTGGAGTCACCGTCCTGGGGGGTGTTCAGGAAAAGACTGGATGAGGCACTTAGTGCCATGGTCTAGTTGAGTGGATAGGGCTGAGTGATAGGTTGGACTGGATGATCTTGGAGGTCTCTTCCAACCTGATTGATTCTGTTCTATTCTAAGTTTGTGTGCGGCTGAATGAAATATATTAACAGCAGATTTTATTTTATGTTTCCCCAAAGTTGCTTTTAAGATAAAGGAATGTTTTTTGGGAAAACAGGAGAATTAAATACATAAGGCAATTGTGTGTAGTAAAAGCTGTTTATGTATGCTTACCTAAAAATGTGCCCGAAATACTTAACTTTATTTTTTGATTCCTAGATCCAAGATTCTGCTACCTTAGACATAGAAAGAGCAAACAAAGAAATTGAAATGCTTCGGAAACAATATGAGGCCATGTCACAAGAACTAAAGGAAGCTGTCCAGGAAGCAGAAGTAGCCAAGTGTAGGAGAGATTGGGCTTTCCAAGAGCGGGATAAGATTGTTGCAGAAAGGGAAAGTATACGGTAAATGAATGCTGTATGGCACATGGATGACCTTTTTAACAGCTTGTGTGCAGTTGCTGTAATTCTAACACTTGTTGAATTTTGCTGGCACTTTGTTCAACATCTGCATTAGGTGTCACGGAGTGATACTAGGTTTTTTGTGGGTTTGTTTGCTTTTCTTTTTGTTTTGCTGGGATTTTTGGAGGTTGGTTGGGTTTTTTGGTGGGGTTTGGTGGTTTTTGTATTGTTGTTTTTTTCTGAGGTTGAAGACATCTTAAAAGGTACTTTACATCGCATGTCTTGAGTAAAATACCGTGGAGCCTGACAGCATTGCTATGTAGGATCAACAAATTACACGTTCTTTTAGGCATGACATAGCTAAGTCTGTCCTAGCTTTAGTACTGCAAACAGTTCTTTGCCTGCGGGGGCATTTCACAAAAAGTACTCAATGTATTTAGTGCTAAACATATGTAAGGAACCAAGGGAAAATAATATCTTTTTTCCTGCTAGTTTAAGTAGAAAGCAAGTTTTAGAGGGACAAAGGAAGTTTCTATTATCTTCGCCTAATGTATATGATTTATTTTTTTTCTCATACTTTTTCAGTGATCTTCTGAAACTGCCTTTAAATTTTACATCAACTAGGTGAAGTGTTAAGACTAGTTTGTTATTATTAGACGTTTTTAAGTAACTAAATAGAAACTTGTTTGCTTTTTGAAGGACTTTGTGTGACAACCTAAGGAGGGAAAGAGATCGGGCTGTGAGTGACTTGGCTGAAGCTCTTCGCAATCTGGATGATATGAGAAAGCAGAAAAATGATGCTGTTCGTGAACTGAAGGAGCTGAAGTAAGAGAAATGATCAAACTGCTTGAAAGTTTGTGATAAAAACTGTGGTTTGTTAGCTGTCTTTGCAAGTGAACTGTATGTTATATAGCTGTGGTTAGCAGGTATTCATGATTCCGCATGTGGAAGCATTTAGTTGTTGTGGCAGTTATTGCGAAGGGAAGGATCCAAAGTCTTACTATCTTAACCTTTTTATCATATTAATTAGAAACATATTCTAAGCTTTGTCTTGTGGAAATTCACTTAAGCAATATGTGATTCTTGCACTGAAGTCAGATAAACTCCAATCAGTTCCTTCTGGCTGGATCCTCATTGATATGTGAATGTAAGGAAGGTGTGCATCATATATCATCTCAGTGGGTTGTGTTTGCTGTTGGTATTTATCATACCCAACTTATCCTGAGCAAACTAATGCAGCTCATCTGAGGTTATATTAAATGTATTTTGGAGGTCTGGTTGTGCACTTCAGTCATGTAAAAATAATGCAAAAGTCTAAGACTGTGTTAGGACAGTGTGTAGAAAAGGAAAGTCAATTTGATTGCTGCCTATGAGCATTGGAAATAGGGGAGCATGGGGCAGATCTTTGGCACAGCTTGGATTTTTGGTTCGGAAAGCAAGATAGAAAGTATCTCACGACAACAACATGAATCAGTTAATTTAAAAGGGTTGTCTGTGTCTGCAAACATTTTCTTTGTCTAGGGAGAAGATGGAGAATCAATTAGAAAAGGAGGCCAGATTCCGGCAGTTGATGGCCCATAGTTCGCATGATTCAGCCATAGACACAGATTCTCTGGAATGGGAAACCGAAGTGGTTGAATTTGAAAAAGACAGAGTAAGTCAAAAGTATAAACTGCATTGTCTTACTGAACAGCATTGAAGTCAATTACAACATCTTGCTACTAGGTATGACTAAAAATAGCTCGGATCCATAGTTTTCAAGTTGATTGTTGTTGTGCAGGGAACCACACGCACACATGCAGCATGTGCAGTAAGGTGGAGGTGACAGTAGTTGGCAGTCTAAGCTGTTACACACAAGCTCTGTATTTTTCCTCAGGTGAATAATCAATAAAAATAGTTTCGACATTTGATCAAGCAGAGTGCCTGCACCTGCTCATGTACTATTAAACTTGAACATTTTGTGATCTGAAAGTTAGCAATTCATTTAAAAAATGGCAGTGCTGAAACAGCTGACACAGGATTTGAGCACAGCACTGATGTCAGAGGTCCCAGTCCTCTGTTCGTACAGGCCACGTCACTTATGATCTATGCATGAAGTGGCTAAGATCTTACATAAAGTTGTCTCCTATCTTAACTTAGATTTAGTGATTAGAATTTTTGAAGTACTGTGTTTATTCATGGACAACTCATATTTTAGGGCGTTGTTGTCAGTCACCTTGAAAATCTGGGATCACGTGAGATGCTAATCTCTTTTACTTGTCCCCAGAGGAAGTTAAATTCCTTTACCATTTTGGTGTATGTTTAACTTCCCAGATAACCTCTGCATCTTTTCATTATCTGAGTAACAGTTTTCTCTGATTTATTTTTCTGCATTGCTGTCTAGAATTCTAGTTTTACTGCTTTGTACACAAGTCATGCATATTGTTCTGTTAGACATTGTCAAGTGCCAGTTAAAAATATCCAACAGTCATTTTTTTTTGACCACACAGAACACACAGGTGGTCTTCCAGGTTATGATTCATTTATAACAGCTTCAGAATATACTGTAATTTCTTTCTCATACCTGAATGCCCAAGTTTGTGATTTGATGCTGTCACATCCCTTTTATTTTATTGAAACACTTGTGATAACCTTTTTTATGCTCTTCCAATCTGTCTGTGTTCTGACAGCACATCCCAGTGAAATCAGTAAGACTTTACTTTTTTGACACTAGAAATATTTTAGTATTATTCTGTGGTGAAAGACATACATTGTAAAGACTGTGTGAAGCAAGCACCAATGCGAATTCAGCAGGAACCACCATCTGTGAAGTCTTTCTGGGATAACAGTTCCACTTTCACCATGTTCTTTCATCTCTTTTGCCTAACTCTTACATCATCGGATTTTATGCGTTGCCATCTTCTCTATTTTAACTGCTAAGTAATAGTTCCATTTTTCCATTGTCTCTAAAATAAGTTAGTATGTCTGGCATATGCTGTATCTGTGGTAAACAACATTGCACCTTAAACAATTTCCCATTTATGTGTAGATAGTTAGATGAAGGCTGTTCTAAATGTTTGCATACGGACATAAATGTGTAGGCTTTGTAATTTGAATGTAAGTTTCCCTTTCCTGAACATAGGGGTTACACTTCCTGCTATCAAATTGTAGTTATAATTTTGTGCCAGACTTGATTAGGTATCCTTGCTGACCTACTAGCATTTAAATTTCAGGATAGAGATCGCACATTTGAATACATATAAATCCTTTTATTTTTGCTTCAGCTTCACTTGCCTGCTTAAGCTTTTGTTCTGCATAATCACTCAGCTTGACACTGAGGGAAATAATACTCATTGCTGTCTACAACTACCTGAAGGGTGGTTGTAGCTAGGTGGGGTTGGTCTCTTCTCTCAGGCAACCAGCAACAGGACAAGGGGACACAGCCTCAAGCTGTGCTGAGGGAAGTATAGGCTGGATGTTAGGAGGAAGTTCTTCACAGAGAGAGTGATTGGCACTGGAATGGACTGCCCAGGGAGGTGGTGGAGTCACCGTCTCTGGGGGTGTTCAGGAAAAGACTGGATGAGGCACTTAGTGCCATGGTCTAGTTGACTGGCTAGGGCTGGGTGCTAGGTTGGACTGGCTGATCTTGGAGGTCTCTTCCAACCTGGTTGATTCTGTTCTATTCTATATTTCAGTTCTAGGGCTGTGCAGTAGTACTGTGATTGCTACTTGATGTTTATTTTGTGACAGCCCCATGCTCTCACCCTGAACGTTTTCTCTTAGAGCGTTTGCAAAACTCCTAACTTCAGTATATTTTTGGCAGATTCAGATCAATTTAATTTCTGGTAAATATTCTAATTTTGCATGGTTTATTTTCAGCCTTGATGGGGCATTTTTTTTACACTCCCTCAAGACTTCATGCTCTTCTGATTTTAAGAGGATAAGCCATCGAACCATGTCTAGAACCGTGCTGTGCATATCTAATTTAAGGTCTATTTAGGTTTTGCATGCTAGATTTTTAATTTCATGTATCTCTCTTTAGTATACTGAGATGAGTGATTTCAAATAAGAGTTCCCTATTTTTTATGCGTACTATTTAACACGAAAAAAGCCAGTAAGAAATCAGTTTGTGGTCAGCTGGTCTCAGTTTATTTAACATCATTTTGTGTGAGGTTTTGGTGTTTTGGTTTTTTTTTTTTTTTTTTTTGTTGTAGTTTGAGGATTTTTCCAGCATTTGGATTTGTTGTTGTTTTGGTTGGTTTTTTTTTCCTTTAGTTTCCTTTGTTTGATTGTTTTTAGGTTGTTTTAGGAGTTTTGGTGTTTAGGGTGGTTTTTTTTAACTAAATTTTTTTTACAGTGACTTGTCATTTACCAAAGCAAGCACTAAGTTAAATTTTCCCTATTCAGTTCAATGACTGATTTGTTAAATATGTCTATTACTTCTCACACTGCAGATGGCATATTTTGGTCCAAGGTTTGTAGAATATTGCTTCTAATCTGTATTTAGAAATGAGCACCTGTAATGTTACAGCCATTTGCTTCTGGTCACTAGCCATATCAAAGCAGATGCTTTTCTGAGTTCCTCACTGAGTGATGTTTCCTTACTTAGACAGTTGTTGTTTTTTCCCTATGCCTATTCTTGGGAAACATGTCCTTGTTCTCTCATTGCACATCAAATGTCTTACCTTAGAATACTTTCTGTCTGAAAGTGCTTTCTCACATGCTCTTCTGCTTTCATATTTGTTTGTAGTGAAGTTCCTCTTCTTCAGTATTTCAGCTGAAATCTGAGAGAAAATGATTGTTCTAATACCAGAGGATACCTTAATAACTAATGCAGTTGGGGACTTATGTACTGAAATACCAAATACAAGAATTTGCCTCAAACAGCTACACTGTGAATGTCAGTGCAGAGTAATGTAGTAATCTCTCTTGCTAACAGACACAATGTTTACCAGTGCAACTGAGTCACTTGTTAATAATGTTTATTAGGATGATATGGACTTAAAGGCACTTGGCTTTGATGTGGCAGAAGGCGTGAATGAACCATACCTCCCTGGAGACTGTGGGATCTTCGTCACCAAAGTAGACAAAGGAAGTATTGCTGATGGTCGATTAAGGTAGGGTTTGACTCTGTAATGTACTTTTCTTTTGTTGATCATATAAATATGACCATATTATAAATAGGTTTTTTTTTTGTTTTCCATTTTATTAAGGTTATTTTTTATTATTGGTTTTAAGTAATGCTGGTTGGGAAATCACACTGTGAGAAGGTCAGTGCCTAAAAGCATTAAACAGTTTGACTCATCCCTTAAAAGTCAACACAGTGTGAAATGTTCTTTTGTTTCTGTGTCCCACCTCCTCCCATTTATTATCTCCATAAACTGTGATCTATTTATTGACATTTTGGGAAAAACGTGAGGGTGAGCTATTGGGTGAGGACAAAAATGAAGGAGAGTAGAGCAAGGGATAATTTGAAACCCGCTTCTGTTCTCAGTGTCAATATGAGGTTGTTAATAATTCCAAAGAGTTATTTCTAAATAAAGAGTAGCTAAAAGTTACTTTTAAGTAAGGAGTAGCCTGGTGCTCTCAGTCTTACCAGCTGCCCATGTACAACAGATAAGGGGCACTAGAAACTGAGGCTCAGGGAGAGGAGAATGGAGGGGAAAGTCCACCTGGTCAGTTGCCCAGTGCGTGTCAGCCAGCACTAGGAATTAGGACTAGCACAACAAAAAAAAAAAAAGAGGAGTGATAGTTGTAGGCACAGTTGACTTGGTGGAGGGCAGGGATGCTGTCCAGAGGGACCTGAACAGGCTACAGAGGTGGGCCCAGGCCAACCTCATGAATTCAACAAGGCCAAGTGTAAGGTCCTGCACCTGGGTCGGTGCAATCACAAGCACAAATCCAGGCTGAGTGGCAAATGGCTGGAGAGCAGCCCTGAGGAAAAGGACCTGGGGGTGTGGGTTGATGAAAAGCTGAACATGAGCCAGCAGTGTCCACATGCAGCCCAGACAGCCAACCATGTCCTGGGCTGCTTCAAGAGAAGTGTGACCAGCAGGGCAAAGGAGGTGATTCTCCCCCTTTACTCTGCTCTCATCAGACCCCACCTGGAGTACTGTGTGCAGGTCTGGAACCCTCAACACAAGAAGGACATCAAACTGTTTGAGTGAGTCCAAAGGAGGGCCACAAGGATGATCAAAGCATTGGCTCTGCTTTGAGGATAGGCTACAAGAGCTGAGGCTCTTCAGCCTAGAGAAGAGAAGGCTTCAAGGAGACCTTATAGTAGCCTTCCTGTATCTGAAGAGGGCCTACAGGAGGGCTGAGGAGGGACTATTTACAAGTTGAGGAGTAATGGTTTTAAACTGGAAGGGAGGAGATTCAAACTAGATGTTAGGAAAGGCTTCTTCGCAGTGAGGGTGGTCAGACACTGGACTGGGTTGCCCAAGGAGGTTGTGGATGCTCCCTCCTTGGAGGCGTTCAAGGCCAGGTTGGATGAGGCCTCGAGCAACCTGTTCTAGTGGGAGCTGTCTCTGCCTATGGTGGGGGGTTGGAACCAGATAATCTTTCAGGTCCCTTCTAACCTAAACCGTTCTATGATTCTATGAATGATGTGAAGATACATTTTTGTCCACTAACCACAAACTGTAAGTCCTGGTTTTCCTTTATCTACTGTTTAATGGTTTGCAGGAACTGAGACCGTCAGATAATTAAGGACTAGTGTATAGAGATCAGCTCTGTTGCATCCCTTTATGAATGTTACTTTTATGCTGCATCCAGCAAAGTATGCTTATGACACTGACCTGCTTATTTATCTTACTCCACTAGAGTGAATGATTGGTTGCTGAAGATAAATGATGTGGATCTTACAAATAAGGATAAGAAGCAAGTTATAAAAGCTGTTCTAAATGGAGGAGGTGTTATTAACATGGTAGTTCGAAGAAGGAAGTCATTAGGTGGGCGAGTGATAACACCTCTTCACATCAATGTTTCTGGACACAAAGGTAATGACTATACAGGATGTATGTAAATGGTATGTGTTTGGTCAGCCAGAAATGATTTTAGCATGAAGGTGCATATTCTGAGCCTTTGCTTACATTCCACTTAAATGGTTATTTCCTCCTAGATAGAGATTCTCATTAATTGCTTTTAGCACACTGTGACTGCTAATACTAGTGTTAGCTTTATTTTGTAAGTGTAGGTTTTATTCTGTAAGTACAGGTTTTCAAATTTCTTTAATGGCTTCTGATTTTGTGGTTGTTTTTTGGGTTCTTAGTTGCAGCCAGCTGCCTGTCTGAAGTGTTACTGGGAGTCTAAACAAGACTGTTAAACCCTTCAGTCACCCTAGCGTTGTATGACTATGGTCAATTTTCAGACGCTGCCCCGCTGTGTTCTTACTGCTTCAAAAAGATTTTCAGAAATTGGATTTCAATTGGTGTGGTAGTTCCATTTCTTTCTTGTGCAGGCAGGTCAGACATATTTCAATGTAGGTATTTGAAAGTAGGGGTAAATTAATTTTTTGTGTGTCTCTTTCAGATAGTGGGGTCAGTCTAGAAAATGGAGTATTTGTTGCTGCTGTTGTGCCAGGAAGCCCAGCTGCCAAAGAGGGTTCCCTTTCTGTGGGAGACAGAATAATTGCTGTAAGTCTTCAGAATGCATTCGCTTTTGTCTTTCTTTTTTTTTAAAATATATTCTCATTGTTGCCAGTCTTTAAAATCCCAAACTTCTCCAGTTAATTTTTTTACTTTCTTCTTTTAATATTCAGTCAATGCTGATTAGAAAATACTGTGTTTGTATTCTGTGATCAATATAATGTGCAGGTTATTGTCTGTGGTTAGTCCATATGAGAGTTTTTGAGAGATATGCTGACATACTCTCCAGACCTGTGTTTATACATATATAGAATCATAGAATGGTTTAGGTTGGAAGGGACCTCAAGGATCATCCAGCTCCAACCCCCTGCCACAGGCAGGGACACCTCCCACTAGAGCAGCTCGCCCAAGGCCTCATCCAGCCTGACCTTAAACACCTCCAGGGAGGAAGCATACTTGGGATTTTTATATTGAAGAGGAAAGGTCAGTTCCAAAAATATATTCCTTGGTTGGATGAAAGGTTTCTTTTAAATTATAGTATCACAGATGTCATCCTTCTCAAGGAGGAATTTTTTTCATGTGTACATTTGCAGCCTTACCAACCTGTCTGATTTATGAGCTGCTGTGAAATGGCTGGTGGTTACTGTAGCTATATAAATGCACAGAGCCTAAGGTAGTGAAGCAAGTGTTATGCTCTGTCTCTAGGAGGAATAGCAAAATTGTAGTTAGAAGGCTTGTTTTGTTTTTTAGTGGAGAATGGAAGATGACAGGATAAGGTCAACCAGACTTAAGTCATGTGTTCATATAAAACTAGGATTCTCCCCATCTCAGAGATGCTCCCCACCTGCTACCTTTTGATTTACAGATGTCTCTTGTGGGTTTTTTTTGTGTAGATCAATGGCATTGCACTGGACAATAAGTCGCTTACTGAATGCGAAGCTTTGCTACGAAACTGTAGGGATTCCCTTACCCTGTCACTGATGAAGGTGAGTAGGAATTCATATAAGTTTCTTGAACTAATACAGAATTATTTTAGATATTTAGGGAAGAATACATGAAATAATTAAGGTCATAAGAAAGTCTGTGCTAAAAATAAGGCTATTTGGATGTATTTTACTGGTGCTACACTCAACAGTTATGTCTAAAAGTAAGACTGTTGTGGTACCTGGTAGGAAATGACTCTTAGTGCTTTTACTTCTTTTCCATTTGTTAGCTGGTCACATGAAATTACTCCTAACACAGTTCGTTCCTTCTTCTTGGTTTCTGCTTCGGAACTGCAGCAGTTTTTTACATTAAACTGCTTGCTGACTGCAGAAAGGTTTGCCTTTAGTCAGGAATGAGTTGTGCAGAAAACTGAACTCTGACTGTTGTGAGGATTAAGTACAAGACTTCCTCATTGAGGGTTATTGCTATAAAAAAACCTATTTTGTCTTGCATATTTAGTTTAGAATCCTATTTTGCTGAGCCTTTTTCTGTGATAAGTCCAGCTCCAGAGAGCCTGAGGTTTTAAGAAAGTAAAAAGATAAAATGTTCAAGGTGAAATGGGCAGTGAAAGCATCCCTTAACCTAAGGCAGAGTCAAAATGCAGGTCCCTTCACTGTCAGTTCGGTGCTTCTGTCACTATGTGGCACTGTCCTTCTGGAATTATTCTGAAAATGTTTGGGGAAAAAAAGGAGCTTCATTTTATCTAATACTCTGGCGCTGAGTCTGTAAGATTTTATCAGACCTTTCCCAACTGTGTCTATACGCGTTCTAGTGTATATCCAGCTATAGAGAAACCTCTTGATTTTTGAGGCTAGAATATGCCTCATACAAAATAGAAATCAGCTAATAGTAAGTTGATCACATGTGTGCTTTGTTTTAGGTTTTTCCTCAAAGTTCATCTTGGAGTGGTCAAAACATATTTGAAAATCTGAAGGATTCTGAGAAAATCTCAAACTGTAGGGTTCACGCGCCGGAATTACAAGCCCAAAATAAAAGAAATCTGAAACTCAATAGCTCAACTCAGACTGACATTTTCAATCCAGACATGATGGATGGGAAGAAGGTCCAGAGTGATCAGGGCAGCAGTTCGTTTTGTGATCACAAACCTTTCCCTAATACCACATTACGAATAGACTCGCGGCGGAACACAGTGCACAGCTGCCACAGTAATTCAGAACACAGTCTCAGCTCCTTTAACCCAGAGACATATGGAGACCAAGGCTATGGAGCTGTTGACTTGAACAACAGGAGGCTACCTTATGAACCTGCAGGAGCTGACTGTATGATGGTTGAGACCACATTTGACAAAGGACATGGAAGCAAGCATAGTGGTGGTACCTGGCCAAAAGTCATGGTTAATATCTCGGCAACAGAAACAGAAAAATTCTCCGTGTACAAAAAGCCAAAACAAAGGAAATCGATCTTTGACCCTGATACTTTCAAAAGACCACCAACTCCTCCTAAACTGGAATACCTTTCCCCTAATCAGGTCACAGGCCATTCACCTCAGCCATCAAAAGCTGAAGTGGCTTCAACTCCTCCAACTCCTCCCAAGCGAAGTGACTCTATCAAATTTAAACATAAGCAGCAGGCAAGCTCTGCATCGGAGTCCACAGTAACAACTGGTTCACCACCTACCAGCCCAGCCACTGCCCAAGCTCCAGTTTCCTTGGCACTCAAACAGGACTCTGCTACTCTCAAGGGGCGCAGCAGAAATGCTGGGCATTATTATCGAGAGGAGGGAATCGATTGCTCTCACCTCTCTTCAAGGAAATCCTGTGAAGATGACATTGGCTTTCAAAGAGTTGAAGAGCCAGAGATTAAAAGACCAAGGCCAAAATCAGCTCCTGCTCTGAGGCATAAAATAACCCCTATGCCCATTCCTAATCCTGCACTTCAGGTAGAACCTTCTTATATTGAGTCACAAAACTGGAAATCTTCAAGTGAATTTTCAGTGTGGTTTTGGGTGCCTAGTTACATACCATAACAGCCTGTTCTCAAAATCCAGGTGCCTTGAGAAGCTACCTCAGACTCAGTTTGCACTTGTAGTATCACAAATTGCAAAACCAGTTCATGGGCTTGCAGGTTGTGATGGCCACCAAACGGAATGATAGATTCTGCTTATCATCCAGAGAAGCAGTAGTGCTACTTTTTGAGAGATCTAGATTTTATTGGGTGTTTTTGACAACCTAGAAGGAAAAAAAAAAAGTAAATCAAAATACAAAGGAAAGCTGAAAAGAAAGCCTGTGAAGTTTTTCAAAAGTCAGATCTGACAGTGCAAGTTACTGTTGTTTTCTGTAAGTTCTTCTATCATTTTGTAAATGTAATCTGAAATTCATATGGTGTTGGGCACACAGCACTGTAAAGATGGACTGTTTATGAGAGTATGGTTTAATAGTACAGTTCAGAATGAAAGTGTAGTTTGTTAACCCTGCTGTGAAGCTTGTGTCTCGTGTGTACCACAGCAGGTGCAAAAAAAGTGTTGCAATCTTGGAAGTAGAACCTATTTAGATCACTGATTATGCTGCTTATATAATGTAGTAATGTAGTTTTGGGTTCACAGCCTCAGATTTGCTCAGCTGGCAGATAATTTCTTGCCTACTAAAATCTGAAGTTTCAGAAAGTGTTGTGTTTGCCTGCATATGGTCACATCAATAATGACTTGAAGTATCATTTTCTTTTCCAATACTTGTTTATACCTGAAGAGTCTCAAACTCCTCGTGGAGTTCTAGGAGCAATGCAGGCAGCAGAGCTGAATTGGAAGTAGTGCAAGGTTTGGAGCTTTATTCTGCAAAAAAACAGTGATACAAGAGAACAATTGGCAACTTTGTTTGTCTTTTTCTGGCTGCTTCTGTGGTATTCCATTTTACATTCCTTAAAATTTCAGAGGGGCAATAGTTAGAGAGACCTTTAAGCCTTTTCTTAATAGTAATGTCCAGAAAATTCTGCTTTATTATTGTGGTTTATCCCCAACCAACAAGCAAGCCCCCCACAACCTCTCGTTCCCCCTCAGTGGGACAGTAAGTCTGCTAGCTGAGACATTGTGGTTTTGACATTCACTGTTTAAGGGATAACATCACAAAAACTGTAAGTACCTTTTCTGTACTATTTTTCACTCATTACAGACTTGAGTCTCCTGTTACATGTTGTACATTTCAAACATGTAAACTCTGCACACTGAGCTCTGAACTTGTAGCTTCCTATCATTTCTGTCAGTATCTGAGCTATTCTTGTGTCAGGTTCCAAAACCTGGATTGCTTTTTGAAGTGAGATTGTTCCACAGGTATGTGAAAATAGAGGCTTAGAGGAAGGTACTTTGTGACTTGTCAGCCAGGTCTTATTTAGGAAACACTTGTGATAGTGGCTGAAGAAAGAGTCAAAATGTCCTGAGAAAGCAATATTTTAAAGGGGAAACATAACTAAATGCTGAATGCTTTACTGTGAAGGGAAGTAGTTTCAAACACTGGCCTAAAAAGAAGGAAGAAGTTGTGGAAGTGAATAGCATCACTGAAAGATAAAGGTATAGCAACGTTCACAGAATCACATAGTAGAAAGTTCAAAGTTGCTTACAACTTGGAGAGTTTGGCTTCCTTTTTTTTTTTTTCTTTCTGGCTCTCCAGCTTCCTGTAATTAAATCTCTGTATTGTTGTAGGTGCAGAAGTATGCTCCAGCTAGTGAGGAACATCTGTCTCCAGAGCTACAGGAATGGGCACCATATTCACCGAAACGTTCTGCTAGACACAGCGATGGCTTTGTGCCTGCTGCGATGTATACTGGCAGCATGTCAGCAAGTGAGTGGCAGAACTTGTAGATAGTGGGTAGGAATGTCTCAAGGAATTTGTCCATAGTGGGTAATGTTGGGAATTAGTTGTGACAAGTGCAGAACAAATATGACTCACAAAACATATTTCCATGGTCTCTTGTAATCTCATCAGATTTTGGACTTTGTAGAAGTCCACTCTGTTTAAGAACCGTTAAGGAAGCTGAGCAACTCCTGACTGGAGGATGTTTTATCAGTTTCTATGCAGAGGAGTTTGGAATACGTTAATGGTGAACAAGATGTAGCCTATCCAGGAGGGAGACAGATAAGATTTCCTGTATTTGTGAAAGTGAACACAAAATTGCTTATCTTCTTAAATAATTCCAAAGGCAGTGATCTTTACTGTAGGTGCTTTCAGCAGTTGTATATGAAACATGATCTTGAAATCAAGACAATATTGATTTTTCTGAGTTGATTCTCAGTTCTTTCTGAAGCCTCAAACTCCTGCACATTCTAGAAATTATGGGAGATGTTCTTCTTAGTGGAGACCGAATCACAGACTTAACCAGGTTGGAAAAGACCTCTGAGATCATCTAGTCCAAGCTATCACTTAACCCTTCTAATTTACTAAGCCGTGGCACTAAGTGCCTCATGTAGCCTACTCTTAAACACCCTTGGGGATGGTGACTCCACCACCTCCCCAGGGAGCCCATTCCAGTGCCAATCACTCTTTTCACGAAGAATTTCCTTCCTAGCATCCAGCCTAAACCGGAGAGCGGCTTGTCGAGCTCATCTCCCAGCCGTCTCATCACCTTAGGGTGGACCCCCTCTGGTCCCATAGGCTTGCGAGGATCCAAGAGCCTCCACACGTCCCTAATTGCTTCCTCCTCTGCTCTCTGACCCCACCTACCAGCTCAGGAGGCCACCTGTCCAGAGGACAGCTTTACTATAGAAAATGGAGGCAAATAATCACCTCTGCCTTTTCCTCATCTGTAGTCACTACATTCCTCATCTAGTCCGCTAAGGAGTGGAGGTTTCCTTGCCCCTCCTTTTGTCATTAATATATTTACAAAAACATTTCTTGTTACCGTTCACAGCAGTGGCCAGTCTAAGTTCTAGCTGACCTTTTGCCTCTCTAATTTTCTTCCTACATGACCTGGCAATGTCCTTAATATTTTTCTGAGTTACCACCCACTCTTTCTAAAGGTGATATGTCTTCTTTTTTTCCCCTTAATCCCTTCACAAGTCCCTCTCCCATCCAGGCTGGTCGTCTACCTTGGCAGCTCTGCTTTTGGCGAGTCAGCACAGCCTGTTCCTGTGCCTTTGAGATTTCTTTCTTGAAGTAGGTTCAGCCATCCTGGGCTCATAATATGTACTTATGTTCATGTTACAGACTGCTACAGAACATAATAATAGAAGAATTTACATGTGTTTTAAATCTGCAGTTGATATGCTAATTATTTTGGTAAGAATGTGATTTCATCATCTTAAGCAGGTACAGTACCAAGAAGCTTAGCGCCGTGCCCTGCAGTAACTGCTGTCATGAGAAATCCTATCTATACCGCCTGGAGCCATAGAGTTCACACCAGCAATTGCCCGTCAGTGGCCAGCCAAATATGCCATCAGCATCTGCATCCCAGGTGATTTGAAATTTGTATCTCCCTATATTTTTGTTTTCATGAGGGTGAAATTGCTTCTGGTACTTGTTTTGTACAGTGCAGAATGAAGCTGCAGTGTAGTGTGTTCTTTTGTGCCAGAATATAAGTGATGTACCAGCTGCTTATATGTCTTTGGATAAGTAGTGGATTAGGTTTCCCTCTGCTCCACTGGTAAAGAAATTATTGTCTTGATGAAATAATTTCTAATGCTTTTCTTATTCTTGCCGAAACAGGCCTTTCCCTTTTAATTCTTCCACTGTAGGCAATATTCTCTTCTGATTTCTTTCAAATTGTAATGTGATGAGACAGCTGGAAAGGAGGAAGGAGAGGAGCGTTCATTTTAATTAGTGGCACAAGGACAACCGGAATTTTCTGTTGGCCGATTTGATGTTTGCTGAGGTGCTTTGCTTAGTTCTAAGTGTTGCCCTATTCTCCTTTTCTTTCTTTGTAGTTCACAGCATCAAGGTCGCTTGAGTTTGGACCTGAGTCATAAAAACTCCAATGACTACTCTGAAAATTCACGCACAAGAGCATCTCATGGCTCAAATTCATTGCCTTCCAGTGCAAGACTCGGTAACTGGGTTTTCTGATTTACTTCCCGTGGGACTGTTGTATATTGGAGATGAAGGATAAATGGAAAATTCCTTAAGTAGATGCATTATGGGATTGTCATAACAGCTATCATTGGTTTCCTGTGTTTCCTTTTGTTTCATTTTCTTGTTGGTTTGTGACTAAAGATGTTCCCTGGAAGTAGCTGCCTTTATTTCAATCTTTAGTCTCGTCAAAATGCTTTGTGTATGTGAGCGATGCTCCTCTCTGTGCCTGTCACTGTTTGAAATTACCCTTAAAAAAGATGGCCCAGCCAAGACGTTTTTGAGGTTCAGTGAGATGGAAAGAAGAGAACAGGAGAAAGCCTCCAGAATGAAAAATCAAGGATGACTAATGGCCTAATGTAAACTTTATTGTTGGAAGATGAATTACTTCTGTTTACTTGATAGACATACAAGATTTTTTTATGCCTATCCTAGTAATACCAAAGTAAATCCTTGCTTTGTAGCAATGACATTTGAACATTTTAGAGGTTTTCTTAAAGTTCTAATTGTGCAGTAGCATTTTTTTTGGTGCATGTTTGTGTTCCTGTTTATACTGAGTATTTCATCAAGACCATTTACTAGAAATGTGATGTGCATGATACATATGGGGGTAGTCACCAAGGCTTGTGCATATATCTAGAGGCCACAAAAGAAACAGAATCTAAATGTACTTCTTTGTCACATGTATTTACTTTTACTTTGTCTTGTTGTAAAAATAGGTTCTTCGAGTAACTTGCAATACAGAACAGAACGAATTAAGATCCCTTTAACACCAAGATATCCAAGGTCCATGATGGGCTCTGACAGAGGTGACTTATTTCATAAGTAATTTTAGTCATACTATTTTTCGTATTACCAATTGAAAGCATTTGCAGCTGTTCAATCAGGTTGCTCCAAAACCTAAAGATGATAGGTTTTTATTCAGGTTAAAAAGTTTGCATTTTCCCATAGAGAGGTTAAAAACCTCCAATTTTCTACTGAAAACTGTTAGGTGACTCTAGAGCATGGAACACTCCTAAGTAGTGCATTAAAAAAGTAAGAATCACAGAATTAACCAGGTTGGAAAAGAACTTTGAGATCATCAAGTCCAACCTATAACCTAATACCTTCTAATTAACTAAGCCATGGGTCTAAGTGCCACGTCCTTTTTCCTTTGAAACATCTTGAGGAATGGTGACTCCACCAGCTTGTCTGTAACCTATTCTTGTTGAGGATGGCAGTAGCTGCATGCATACTTAGAGAGGACAGATTTGATGTATAGTCATTAAGGACAGTAAATTTGCACTGTCTGAAAACAGTTGCCTGATCTCCTTATGCTCTATACATGGTAAATAGAATACTGATTAACAATTGATCCTCTTTCTTGTCTCAGATGTATATGGTGTCTTTAACTATGTTGTGTATCTCCAGACTTACAGCAGATGCAAGATACAAAAACTCAACTGTTGATTTTCCATAGGCTCCTTGTCACACTCTGAATGTAGCAGTCCCAGCTTGATTACTCCTCCACAGTCACCTCTTAACTTGGAAACATCTTCCTTCGCCAGCAGCCAGTCTCAGAACTCCCTTTCTACATTACCTAGGATTTCCATTAGCCCAGTATCTGGTGGAGAACGTAGAAAAGATAGGTAAGGTCCCCATATTATTTGCCTTTAATACAGATGTGTCTGAGACATTTCTGTACATTTGTCTATTGGGGTGAAGGAATGAGAACATTTAATTCTAAATGACAGCTATGTGGGGGCAGAAGTGTATTTCAGGTCCTTCTTACTGTTTTTGTTTTCTTTACAAAGTAGGTGAGAGGTATTTATAGGTTTTATTTTTAATCTTTAAAGCTGAATAGTACATCTTGAGTTTACAGAATTGAGGGATTCCATAAGGGTTTTATTTCTTCTATGTTGGATTAACAGCCACACCAAGTAAGTGATCTAAATAGAAATACACACCTTCAGCTTGTTCTGTACTCTGAAAAATTAAATGAAGTTAAGCTCTAGTAACATTTGATAGCTAAATATGAGGTGCCTTAGCATTGTAGAAGATGAGAATGTTGTGCCTTGATTCAGTTTAGCCAGGTAACATGAAAGACTGAAAACATAACTGTGAAGAACATATGCCCATGTACAAATGCTATTTGTACAGATGTTCTTTTACTACTGTGAGTGATCCCTTTGACCGGACTGCTGGTAACAACAGTGTTAAGTATATGCTTGCAGAATTTGAACTTGGTATGTTTCTTAAAAACATGAGCCTCCTGGTTTAACAGCTTTCTATATTTCATGATGAATATTTTACATACATGTTGCTTATGCAGTCTGTCTTAGAGATGTGATTTTATTTTACCATCATCTGTACTGACAACATATGAATAGGTTTCCATTAATTGAAAGCATTGAATACTACAACACAAATCTGAATCACACTTTTCTTTATAGTAAGGCACTTGAGTGCCATTCTGGCAATGTAAAGGAGCTGTAATGTGTTGCAACACATTACATGTGTGTGGCCATCAAGATCCCTTTGTATTGCTTGATTTATGTGGAAGTACTGGCCATAAAAAGTGTGGATGGTAAAGTAGTAAGGATAGTCTGTGTCCTAAGTTCTCTGGTGGCAATACATAGTTATTCATACAACTTTATGTGAAACTTCTGTGTCCTTTGAAGTAATGGTTATTAGAGAGTAATTCTAAAATGTATATTGTGTGTGAAGGGCAGTGTTACTTTCAAAGGGAATGGAAATGTGTGAATTTTCTTCAATGTGACTTGTACTACATGTACTCTGTTCTCATATAAATGTCCTTCTAATTGTCACTTGCAAATTCAAAGTCAGAATTTCTTCTTTCACGTGACTGATGATGCATAATGTTTATCTAAAAATTACAGTTTTTGACACCTCTATAACTTTGTATCTCTGGATGCAAGGCAGATATTCTGATCTTTGGGGAATAACAGACTTTTTCGCTGAAGTACAGTCAGGCTCCAGCTCTTTTGCTCTGGCTGTGTGTATGTATAAAAAAAAAGTTTTACTTGACTTTCTAAAAACAATGTAATTCCAAGTTTTGGTTTGTTTTGCTTGTTGTTTGTTGGGTTTTTGAAATAAAACACAACAACAACAAAGAAACCCCAAACCAAAACACACCACAACCAAAACCAAATACCAGAAACCCCCCCAAGACTAAGTAGAACAAGGAGTTAAATTAGCTACTTCTCTAAATTAAGTCTATTCTAAGAAAATGCTTGGAAATATCTAGATAATATTTTAAATGGCTCTTAAAATGCTTTCTACTCTCCGCAAAGTACAAGTAGCTCGCTTGGCCTTTCCTCAAATTGTGGTAGTAGTAGTAATAATAATACAGATGGAAAAAATAAATCAATGCTTTTGTTTGTTCTGTTGATTTTAATTTAAATGAGAACTAAAAAAACCCTGGATCAACAAAGACATTCTAATAAGTATTTAGTGATTGTGGCAGGCAGTCTAACTGCTATAGAAGAGTGGACTTGATTTTAATAACACTGCCTGCCAAGTAAGACATGTTTTTAACGTTATCATTCAGTTTTACTATTGATATTCTACTACAAGCATTACTAGATACCTTTCATTTTGCATTTACTAGACTCTTATTCCAATCCAGTACAAACAAAATAAGTCTTAAAATGCGTGTGTAGATGGGAAACCAGAAAGCTACAATAAATACATTTCAGAAAGATGTAATTGTATTTTTTATAGAGGTAGAATGCCTTGATTTTTGTGGTATTAAATTTCATGTAATATGTCTTAGATACTTGTAATGAGCGGTAGTAAACCTACCATACCTTCATCACATCCATAGAGAAACTATGAGGGCATTGCCTCTACCAGAGATGTTGATGTTATAAGCCTACGGTGTACCAGAGTTGCATTCCTATCAGTAGCCAGTTTGATCTTCTATGCATTTGTAAGCTGTCAAATTACTGTGCCCCTGCTGCACAAGGCTACCAAATAGGTATCTTCCAAGGCTGTGGCAGTAAGCGTAATATATTTGTCATCTTTTCTCTGTCTGCATGCCCACGTCTTACTCTTTTCAAAAATATCTTTCCTCAGCCTGGCTCACGTAAGTAGCAGTGAGTGAAGTTCAGTTAACTCATCAGATCTCTGAATAGCACACTTGACACAAGTCAGAGAATGCACGTATGACTTAATGATGGGAGGAAAGAGAATCACTCCAATTAATGAAAGTCATAGAATCATAGAATGGTTTAGGTTGGAAGGGACCTCAAGGATCATCCAGCTCCAACCCCCTGCCATAGGCAGGGACACCTCCCACTAGAGCAGGTTGCTCAAGGCCTCATCCAGCCTGGCCTTAAAGTGTGGCATAAAGCTATTAAAATAAAAACTATACTGGACACTGGTACCCAAGCTGTTTTGTTCAGAACAGGCTCAACTGTTACTGCCTCATGATGCCTGCTGCTGTATTGAAGTCATTAAGTTCACAGTAACGTGGACCGGCATTTTTTAGCAGGCTACTGTTTTTCTGTATGCATCATGAAGGTACCAGCCCTCTTTCTACAGGTGAATACATCCTGGCTATGGGGGTAGAAAAGAGGCATGTGTCAGGGTTTTCCTTTGTGTAAGCCTTTCTCTTGTTGTACTGACTAGTGTCTTACTGCTGTGTGTCTTTTTCTAAGTGTTGTCTCTTCAAATTTTCTACGTCTTTCAGATATCTGTTCCGTAATAGGTCTTTTCTCAGAATCCCTCTGGCTCCTAGGCCTAGGTTCTCATCACTAAGGAGTTTGAGGTTTGCCTGATATAAGGTTGTCCTTCTCGAGCAGTATTGCGCACTTGGTGCTATTTTACATGTTTGGATGATTGCCCTGAGGACAATTTGCATGGTAATTGTAATGCTACCATGCAAACAGCTGTCTTAATAGCTTGAGTTTGCAACTGCTTAATTTTCATTACTAATTTATGTTTCCCTGCATACAAGTATGAAATATGATATTTGTGTCCTTCGGTTTACCATCTTGTTATTTATGAAGTTTATTTTCACTAGTAGTAAAGACTCCCAGCATTTATATTTGTAACATAACTTCTGGAATATAGTTTGTACATGGCATATATACAGTGGTCCAGTTATTTTTATATAATATGCATCTGGAAGCTTCTTTCCTACCTACTTCATCACCATACTGTTTATAATTCACATTTACCATAATGTTTTAGAGCAGTGCTGTACTTGTTATATTGACTTCTGCCACTGTATGTTGCATGTGTTGAAGGAATGCATTTAAGACAGTTGGCAGTATTTTTTTCAATAACTGTTTAAACCTATTGTATTTTTACAGTTCAGACATACACAAAGTATTGCATGTAATTTCAACATTGTGATGGTTCAAGTGCAATTCTGTCCAAGTGAGTTTTAACTGTCTCCTCTAAAAGGCCCTACATGGAAGAGCCACGTCATGTTAAAGTGCAGAAGGGTTCAGAGCCACTAGGGATTTCCATTGTGAGCGGAGAAAATGGTGGAATATTTGTCTCTAAAGTAACAGGTGGGAGCATTGCCCATCAAGCTGGCCTTGAGTATGGTGATCAGTTGCTAGAGGTAATTGTTTGCTTATTATTCCTATGGCTTAATGAAACCGGTTTGTAACTCCAGACATAACTGTCTTCCTCAAGAATATCTTGTGTGGAAGCTTGTGTGCTTGCTGTGAGATGTAGCAAAGGGTACATGTCATAGTATTCCACTAATTGTGATGGTTGAGACGTTGTCAGGCTTTATCATAAAACGTTGTGTTGATTGATGATAGGTCTGCATTGCATTTTTTATATACGTATAATTCTACTATAAAGTAGCTAGTTTTGGTACTTAATCTAATTCCAGTGCCATACTCTGCCTGATAAGGTGAGTAAATGTCCATGCAGATGACTCACATCAGATTTCATGCTGCTCTTGCTGTGCCCACATCCTCACCTGAGGTATCTGATTTAAAAGATCCTAGGGCAGGCTTTAGATTACTTACAGTCAAGTTTTTGCTACAGAATTAGATTAATATGGAGGAGCATTTTGTGGAGAAAAGAGCTGCTTTGTAAGTGTTAGATCATGCTTGTGAATGTTAAAGTATCTTTTGTTGCACAGTGTGGGGATGATACTGCAATGAACCTGAATGATCATGAATCTGAAAATCCTTAGGTAATTCAGACTAGTTGTACGAAATCCTAACAGAGCTTGGGATACATATGTCTTTAAACAGTGAAAAGATTTTTGATCTTGTGATCAGGTTACCAGATAGTTTTAAACTACAGTCATTCTTTCTGAGGAGCAAACTTCAGGAATCATTGTGTAGCAGCATTTCCACCTTCCTGTTTCCCCCAGTGGCAGTCAGTCAGCATTTAGACAGTAGTTTAACTAGGAGACCGAAAGAATGAATTTGCTGGTTTTCATCTGAAAACCTGACATCCTGGTTTGTGCATTTTTTTCCCTGTAGTTTAATGGAATAAATTTGAGAAATGCTACAGAGCAACAGGCCCGACTAATCATTGGACAGCAGTGCGACACCATTACTATTCTGGCTCAGTATAACCCACATATGTACCAGCTTGGAAATCATTCACGGTCAAGGTAAGGCTGGCTGCACTTGGATAAAAAACCCAACAAAACAGTTCTCTGGTCCCTGCAGTTACTTAACTAGTAGATACCTTCTGTACAGGTAATGTTTGCAAACACCCACATATTTGTGCTGCTAAGTATGTCTGTTTAGCAGTGTAACAAGTGAATGTGCTTCTCAACAACAAAACACTTGATACATCAGCTATATTTTTGTTCTTCTTTGAGCATAATCCTTAGATACATTAAGCTTAAACAAAAGATGACTTCTTCCTAGGATTAGGAGATTGTAGTACTTCAAATAGAATAGAATAGAATGAAGCAGTTTGGAAGAGACCTCCAAGATCATCCAGTGCAACCTAGCACCCAGCCCTAGCCAGTCAACTAGACCATGGCACTAAGTGCCCCATACAGTTTTATCTTGAACACCTCCAGGGATGGTGACTCCATCACCTCCCTGGGCAGCCCATTCCAATGCCAATCACTCTCTCTGCCAACAACTTCCTCCTAACATCCAGCCTAGACCTCCCCTGGCACAACTTGAGACTGTGTCCCCTTGTTCTGTTGCTGGTTGCCTGGGAGAAGAGACCCACCCACACCTGGCTACAGCCTCTCTTCAGGTAGTTGTAGACAGCAATGAGGTCACCCCTGAGCCTCCTCTTCTCCAGGCTAAACACCCCCAGCTCCCTCAGCCTCTCCTCTTAGGGTTTGTGTTCCAGGCCCCTCATCAGCCTTGTTGCCCTTGCTCCAGCACCTCAACATCTCTCTTGAATTGAGGAGCCCAGAACTGGACACAGGAATCAAAGTGTGGCCTGAGCAGTGCTGAGTACAGAGGCAGATTAACCTCCCTTGTCCTACTGGCTACACTGTTCCTGATACAGGTCAGGATGCCATTGGCTTTCTTGGCCACCTGGGCACACTGCTGGCTCATCTTCAGCCTACTATCTACCAGTACCCCCAGGTCCCTTTCTTCCTGGCTGCTCTATGTTTTCTATAGCTGGAGTTTCCAAAAACTAATTAGAGGAGGCATATAACCTAGTGGTGAAATCCATTCCAATTGACTGCACAAGCACTTTACAAAACCAAGCTCTATCTTTTCTTTCAGACTTATGGTGACCATATTTTATGTAGTATGCTGATTTGTTGGGAGGATTTTTTGTTACATTATACTCAGTTTACAGCCAAATGCAAGACTTAATGTGGAAAATACTTGACATTGGCAGAACATTAACCCATCAGTCTTCCATTCATTTTTTTTTTTCGTTCTCTCAGTTCTCGACTGGAACCTGTGAGTAATCATTCCACTCCTCAAGGCAGTGGAGCTGCCACACCTGACAATCATTCCGTAATCGATACTGTGAGTGAACAGGATGAAGGAACTATGACGCCTCCATCCAAACAAACCACGCCAACTACAAGTCCGCGGAATTCCTTGAGGTAGAGAGTAAAATTTGTGCTTTATGGAAAAATACATTAGGGTAGATCTGAAGGTTATTAAAAAACAAGTGAAGGTGAATGCTGTGTCTGGTTGGAGTAAGTCAGCAGGCAAGTTAAGTGGACCTCCAGGTAAAATCACTTTTCAAACTGTTTTGAAAGATGAGGTCTGCAAGGCGTGAATAAGTTTAGTACAACATTGGTTTATTTAAGAAGATCTGTTAAGTATTTGATGTTCGCCTTACAAGACTGTGTCTGTAGGTGACCTATTTTGAGTGGTAACTACTTAAGTATGTATTTTTCAGATGACTAGTTGATTGTATGTAATGCAAGTTTTCAAACTGAAGTACATGTTATTTCTTCTTGTCAAAAGGGGCCCTGTGAATACCAACAAAAGGACCCCTGAACCTAGAACTGTTGTTGTTAAAAAGTCCCAAGTCGATCTTGGAATCCAGATATGTGGTGGAAACCTGTATGGCATATTTGTCTCAGATGTTGATGATGATAGCCCAGCAAAAGGACCTGATGGACTAGTCTTGGGTGACATGATACTTGAGGTAAAAAATACAAGATTCTTTCCAGTGTTAATTTAATGATTCTGAGCTTACGCTTTGAAAATTGCAGACTGTCACTGTGCCTGTCTGCTGTGTTCGCTTGGGTATTTTGTTTTTCAGGCCCCCATGTCTCAATGTCCTGATAGACATGTTGAGGTTCGAATTGTAGTGGAGCTGAGCAGCAAGATATACTTCTATGAAGAGCCTGACAAGGGGAAAAACAAAGTCATTTTTCATGCTTTTTAAGCTTGTCTAATTCTGTTGCCTTTTAAGATACAATTTCATACCTAAGAGTTTCTGTTCCGTGTTTTGCAGTATGGGTCCATTGACATGCGAAATAAAACAGCTGAGGAAGCTTATCTTGAAATGTTGAAGCCTGGAGAAAACATCAAAATTAAGACTCAATACAGAATAGAAGAGTTCAATAAGATAAAAGAGCTTCCTGGAGATGGATTCTATATTAGGTATTTGATAATGACAGCATAGGGCTGTTCAGATAATATGCTGAGCATCCTGAGAGAGATAGGACAGCACCTTTACTGATTTCTTTGAATTTAAAGTTTACTAATTTATCCCAGCAAGTCTCTGTCAGTGAGCACACAATCTGTACCATAGTAAGTCTACACTTTCACTGTAAACTTGCATGCTTTTGAAATGTAGAGTGTGCTGCTAATCTCATCAACTTCTCTTAAAGTAAGTATGTATAGTTTTCTCCTGAGCTTATGGAGATCAATTGCAGAGCCTGTTTATGTCTTCCTTTCCAGAGCACTTTATGACCGTCTCGCAGAGGTGGAACAGGATTTAAGCTTTAAGAAGGATGATATTTTGTATGTTGATGACACTTTACCACAGGGAAACTTTGGTTGCTGGATGGCCTGGCAACTAGACGAAAACGCTCAGAAGCTGGAAAGAGGACAGATTCCAAGTAAATATATGTGAGTGACTTCAGTTACAGCCTTTGTCTTTTTACTAGTTAGATGTAGTATGAAGAGCTTCTTTGTTTCTGTTCTTGCTGAGAGATAGTAATTCTTAGACATGTCATTTTAGGGATGGCAGATTTTAATAATTTTAGATTAAATATATTGCTCTGTCAAGTTGATTTTAGTGCTACTAAATAGTAAACTAGAAGCTATATTTGAAAGTATACGTAGACCAGTGTTGTGCTAAACAATTCAGTAAGAATATCAAGAGTAGCCAGAACAAAAAATCCTCAAATCCAAGGATATCACAGTTTTTCTTGGAAAGTATCATTGTCTTCAGTTACCTATGGGCAGCAGCTGATACCACAATGTCATAGTGTTGCTAGAGCAGCTAGTAGAGGCGTATGCAGGAACTAAATTTTTTGTGTTGTTACTGAAATGTCATTAGTTGTCACTCAGTGATCAAAGTATGTTTTTCATTTTAAGTTTACTTGTGTTTTTTGTTTCCTTCCTTTCTAATAGTCTTTTCTCCATGTCATAACTGAAAATTAACTCTTACTCTGGAACTGTAGTACTACGTGGCATGTGTGGAAGTCCAACATACACATGCAAACCCATACAGGTCATTGATAGATAGGACTTGTTACTGGAAGATGGACAGTAAACCCAAATACATTTTACATGTGTTAAGTGGACAAAATACAGAATTGTGTAGAATAAAATGGCTTTTTTTTTTCTTTTTAAGTTAGTTGTTAGGATGTGTGTATATTTTGCAGCTTCCTAGAAAGAATAGGATCTTTCCCTCTGCATGAGGGTGACTTCACTGACAAGTACACACACACTGCTGTTTGTGTTGGAGAAATTTGCCCTGCCTATCAGAGTGGTCACCCTCTATGCCATGTTGCTGTTTGTGAGTATCCTGAGGAAGCAGTGACAGTGTCTGGTTTTCAGATGCTTATTATTCTGTGTGTTAAAGTTTGTTTCTGTTTAATTTTCAATGGTGAAACTTGGCTAAGGCTCAAGATGAGTATTTCCAGTGTGTTCCACAAGCAGCACTGCAGTTTCTTGTTAAAAAAAATCAAAACGTAAGTTGAAATGCCAACCAGTTGGTTTGTTTGATTGCAGGATGGATCAGGAATTCTACAGGAGACACAGCATGTCTGAGGCTAAAGATGAAAACAGTTCATCTAAGACACTGTCAGCTGCAGCACGGCGGTCATTCTTCAGAAGAAAGCATAAGCACAAACGAAGTGGCTCCAAAGATGGAAAGGATTTACTGGCTCTTGATACAATCAGTACAGACTCAATTCCTTTCTTGGATGGTAAGTACCTTTGTTATATACTTGGAAGGAGGTTGACTTTCCTTCTCTTTCATTTTAAACAACTGCAGCATGGCACAATGAATAATGTTGCCTTCTGGTTGGTCTGATTACAAATGGTGATCTTATATCCCATTATGTACATTACTTCTAATTGCAATTAAAGTGAAAAAAACAAGCCAGAGTGCTTCAAATAAATGTTTGGTTTTCATAGTTTGTTTTTAGGGCCATTAGCATGAATTTCTGTTTGCAGAGGGAGATTGCTTTCTGATGCATGGTTTTGATTTTCCTTTCACCTCCGTAATTTCTGTCCAGGTCACTTAGTCTAGACTTAAATCCTGGACACCACACAAAAGTTGTCACTTTTATTTCTTCACACCCCTACAAAACTCGTATTGGTTACAATGCTTGTTTCATTCAAAGAGCTCAGCAAGCCAAACCAGAGAACCAAATATGGCATCTTGTTTACACTTTTTAGGAGAAAGGAAGAATTGTTGGTGTTAAATTTCAGGTGAGGGTAGTGGGAGAAGCACCAGGTTCAATTAAAAAACATGTCTATTTTGAGCTGTCGGGGGAAAAAATTGCAGTAGTGGCTAGTGAGAATTTTTTACTTGTCAAGGCCCTTATCCCTTGTGAGGGAGTTGTTTACATCATTAGTGTTAGTATGCATCTGTCTATCTGAGGAATGTCAGGAAAAGCATTTATAATTGTATGAATCTTCTGTTTGTGTAGATTCTGCGAGTCTGGCGTATCAGCGCGTACAGAAAGTGGATTGTACCTCTCCTAGGCCTGTCCTTATTCTAGGACCTTTACTTGATGCTGTGAAAGACATGTTGGTCAAAGAATCTCCTGGAAAATTTTGCAGGTGTCCTCTTGGTGAGTATGCAAATGCAACAGATTTACTCTTGCTTAGAAGACATTGTGGTAACAGGTCTATAACTGAACTGTATGTTCCACAAACATAGAAATAAACCTTAAGAATCTAAATACGCAGACAGTGTTTTCTTAGAGCTATTCTGTGCCTTAGGAATAGTAGTGAAAATGCATCTTTTCTGGCTCTATGAAACAGAGGTTATGAAAGCTTCCCAGCAAGCCATTGAACGGGGTGTGAAGGATTGTCTGTTTATTGATTATAAACGGAGGAGCGGACATTTTGATGTGACAACTGTAGCTTCCATCAAAGAGATAACAGAAAAGGTGAGTCACTTTTAGTGCTATAGTTCTTTGTACAATTTGCAATGTACAATCATAGTTTGTTGGGGGAGTGGAAATTGTTAGTTTTGACCTCTCTTTAAGACATTCAGAGAATGGTTCCCCAGGCTGCTGAGTAAAGTAAAAGTTACCTTGCTTTGGCATGTTACTGTTCAAAGATTATTTTATGCTAGCTTACCTTTGTAGCAACAAGGAATGTTTGTGTTTCCAGTATTACTAAAGGAAGATAGCAGTTGTTTGTTAAGATTCTGAAGATTCAACTCCCTACTGCCCAAGTGAGAGTTTAATTTTATTTTTACTCTTCTGTTTAAGGCCGTCATGTAGAACATTAAAATGTGCTATAATGACTATAAATGTTTTATAATAGCCCTTAATAGTCCTGGGGCTAGGTGATACCAAAAATCTGTACATTGCTTATAGTTTTCTGTCAAACCACTCAGAAAGTCTTAGTACTTCAACACTTACATTTGCTTACGATTTCTGAAAGAGAAAATCAATATGACTATGAAGGGAATGGAACATTTCTCCTATGAGGAGAGACTGAGGGAGCTGGGGCTCTTAAGCTTGGAGGAGAGGAGCCTGAGGGATGACTACATCAGTGTTGACAAATATGTGAAGGGTGAGTGCCGGGAGGATGGAGCCAGCCTCTTCTCAGTAATGCCCAAAACCAGGACAAAAGCCAAGGGGTGGAAGTTGAGGCACAGAAAATTCCATGTAAACATGAGGAGGAAATTTTTAAAGTGAGGGTGACAGAATGCTGAAACAAGCTGCCTGGGGGGTTGTGGAGTCTCCCTGGAGGTATTCAGAACTTGTCTGGACCTGTTCCTGTGTGATCTGGTCTAGGTGATCCTGCTCTGGCAGGGGGGTTGGACTGGATGATCTTTTGAGGTCTCTTCCAGCCCCTGACATTCTGTGAATCTGTGTGATTTGAATTTGGAAACAATTTCTGTTACATATATTCCAGTCTGAGTTTCCATTTCATTAGCCCTTCAAATACTTTTATTTCTGTCAGCACATGCTTTTGGGACTATGAATGGAATTTCTTGCAGTTTGTCATCTTCTGTTTGTTTGAAATCCTTTGGGTCCAAATTGCTCATTAACCCCAAAATGCTAAATGTACAACAAAAGTCTGGGTTGCTGTGATTTAAGTAGGGGGAAGAAATGAGGGATTTGCACGTGTGCTTGTGCTCTTTAACTGAATGAGTGTTTTGCATTTACATTTGATCTTAGGATTGTCATTGTCTGCTTGACATCGCTCCTCATGCCATCGAACGGCTCCACAGTGTTCATATCTACCCTATTGTCATTTTTATTCGCTACAAAAATGCTAAACAAATCAAGTAAGTCTGTGAGGGGTATAGTTCAGGGTTGTTTATTTTAGCTTAAAATAAGCTCATTACCTTTTTTTCTTTCATCCTAGTCAGTTTTAAACCTCTTTAAAATGGGGCAAAGTAATCCTTATAGAGACCACTGAGGTAAATGGTTTTAACTTTACTTTGGTTGCATGACAATTGAGTGAAATTTTCAAAGAAACTGAGACTAAACTGTTATGTACTCCAGAAGACACTCAGATCTTTTCTGCTCACCTTTGTGTTAAACAGTAAGACAGATACCAGTGAGATCCACTGAGGATTAAGTGGTGACTGTGACAAAGAGCTGCTATTCATCTTCTTACTGGAACCAAATATGATTCGTAACCTCAGCTTTCCCACCTTCATCCTCCAGTGAAAACAGCAAAGGAATCCCCTTTTGCCATGGACTATCTATACTGTGTCTTCTCAGGTCATGCTTTTTCAGTATTGGAAATTTCCTGCTCAAGTGTAGCCAGAAGCAGAACACGAGAGTTACAAACCCTAGTCCCTCCCCTAATGTTTGAGTAGGCCTGTACACATTTTGATAGATTTATTTGGAAAGAAGTGATATCATCTCCTGATGTAAGTATTAAGAAACTCTTCTGGAGAAGTTTTATACTTGTGCTGTCTTCATTATGAAAATGGAAGACTACTAATGTTCTTCATCTGTAAATAGACTATCTATTTAATAGAGAAGTATCCACGCTTTCAGCAGAAGCGAGACAAAGTAGTAAGGTGTATTTGCTTACCACTGCAGGATCATGCACCCGAATGATAAATAGAATTGTCAAATCTTGAGCTCTTTTGGAAATGGAATGGTGAGCATTACGGTTATATCTCTTTTTGGAAAGTAATAGAGAGCAATTGAGCTTGGCAAGCAGGGATTTATAGCAGCCATCAAAATATGATGTACTTGACGTGTTGTCTCTGCCTGTTATGAGCACCAAAGTTTTTCAAAACAGCCTTTTGATCCAGCCCTGGTTCTGCTGCCATTCTCTGGAGCCCGATGCAGCAGAATAAAATCGTGCTGCTTTTCTCACTGCTATAAGTAACGATGCTTATCTTGTTTCACTACCCATCTATACGACCTTACTAATAGATTATAAATTTTATCCCCTACAGGGGACCCCAAGTCACATTTTGAGAAGAGTGTTGCAAGCTTTGATTGGAATAAAATTGATTTATTTTACCAGTTGTACTTCTCTATAGTTTTTCCTAGTGTTTCCAGCAGCTTAGGTAACAGAAACTGTGATCTCAACAAATGTCATGCATAGGGTGAGTCAATGCTTGATACTTTGAGCCCTTAAAAGAGTGGCACTTGAGCCCAGCTTTGTGTAGGGAGTACTGGAGTGTTTGAGAGAACTGGGAGAATCAAATTCTTTCCCCCCTGGCCCCCTTTCTCTGAGATTTTAAAGGAGTGGTCTTACAGAAAATAAACTTGTTAGAAGTGAAATGCTGCTGATAACTCTGTTGATACTTCTGAAACACAGTAGATGGCACTCTATGCACAGGATTCTGCTTGCTAATTAAAAAGACTTGTTTATTTTCCTCAAGATGCAAGTCCATTAAAAAAAATATGTTCTTACACAGTGTTTTTCTTTTCTTCTTTCCACCTTTGCTTTTTCTTGCAGAGAGCAAAAGGACCCAATCTTCCTGAGGGACAAAGTTACACAAAAACATTCCAAAGAACAGTTTGAGACCGCTCTAAAAATAGAACAAGAGTATAGCAAGTACTTTACAGGTTAGTATTTAATCAGAATATTAATAGGAACAGTTACACTGTAATTCATTCAAAAGATCCTGTGTTCCTTCAGAGAGCACTTCACTTCTGGCAGCCTCATGCTCTTGTATTTTATTTTGTTGAGAGAAGAAATCTCAAGACAGAAGTACTATTCCTTGGATTTACACGGTTTTGTTTTAGCATGTGATGAACTTTGTGACCTAATGAGATTCTGAAGATGTTTTCTTTATAACCGAGTATTGTTGGTTTTATACCAGGTAGAGAATATGTTGGTTTCAAACAGCAAATCAAGCAAACCAAAACCGAACAGTCAGTCCAAGAGAGCCCTAAGCGTATCTGCTCACATGCCCTGTGGGAAGGACCTTCCTCTCTTAGTGCCAAGTGCACTAACTCCAGCTGTCATCAGCATTTCCAGATGCTGGTAGTCAGAGAGGATTGGTGTTCAAAATGCATTGGCATGTAAGCTTGTTGAAGTTATTATGTTGTGCATATAAGCCTGTCATTAGGTATGTTGGACATGATAACTTCCGTATGAAGCTTTATGACATGCTCTATCAGAGGAGCTCTGTGACTACTTCATCAAGTACATTTTGGGACTAAGGACTCAGGCTAGTTTTGTTTTGTGTACCAAGTTGTGAGCCCCTACTACTATTTGTCACCTTTCCTACACCATGCATGTTACTGTGTTCTATATCTAAACTCACCTGACATCATAAAATGTAGAATATGCTGCAGAGTTCGGTAGTGTTTTATGCAAGGTCAAGTTCTGTCTTTGCAAAAGACATTTGTAAGACTTTCTGTATATTTCCAGCATTAGTGGTAACTGAGGCCAGAGGCTTTACTGACATATTTCTGAGGTCATGAAGTTCCTCACTTTTTAAGTCTACTCTCCTGTGTCAGTGTTGGCATTTTTCCTTTTTATGACTGTTATGTTTGGCCGTGGTAGAATGCAAGGTGTTCATTTATCTTTTGCATTGATTTTCAGAGAGTTGCTTGCTGTTGGCCTTTTGTGCCTTGAACATAGCTGAAAATAAGAATTGAAGTAGCAAGCACTGCTGTTTTACTTGGCTCAAGAGTCTTTGAGCTGCCTCATAATTTACTTCTAATATTTGTAAATAATGTCTAGTTGCTACAGCTATAGTCTCTGTGTATATTACCACATAAATCTAAAACTCTTAACACTGCATACTGAACAGGGGAGGTTTATTGTAGCAGGTTCTGACCATCTTTAGCCTTAAACTTTGCCACCTAATGCCTCTGAAAATAGTACGTGGAGGCTGCTAGCAAAACACTTGTCTTAGTTGATTATAGGCATCAGTTCTGTGGCTTTCCTGGGCTGTTTTAAGAGCTCACAGAAGAAACTTGTACATTGAATGCTGGTTCTGTCTGCTCTGCGTATTCCTGTTTTAAGAGTCATGCATCTGACAAATGCTGAATTGTGTAGTAGTCTCTTGATTAAACTCTTTGCAGAAAAATGAAGATGACTGCTCATTGTAATTAGTCATAACTGTTTGTTTCAGTCTAATCTCATGGGGGGTGTGGTGTGTTCTTTTTCTTTAGGTATTGTCCAGGGAGGAGCACTTTCAAGCATTTGCACTCAAATTATGACAACTGTTGATCAAGAACAAAACAAAGTCCTGTGGATTCCAGCTGGCCCACTGTAGATTTATTTGCTGTGAAACTGCTCTGCAGATGTAAATAACTAACTTTCTACCCAATGAACCCTGTCTTTTCTAAAGATACCCACAAGTGATTTCTGTTTCATGAAGGGGAATGATAACACTGAACACACAAGGACTCAAGGAGGCGTATGAAAAGGGGTAGATCACTTCTGCGCTTGTCTCTGACATTGTATGTGTACACATGTCAGGTTGTCACAAGGGGTTGCAACCTGCATGTACTTGTCCATGACTAATGAATTTAACAATGCTGCAAAACCCTGTAGAATGACAAGTTTACAAAACCTTTTCGAAGTATTTGGTGGTTGTTGTTTACTTGAATGTCCTTTTCTTCTTTTGTTGGCTTTTTGGTTTTGTTTTGTTTTGAACTCTGTGTTCTTTCAATTCATGAGGTAACTCTTCAGAACGGGGTGAAAGTTCTGAGTATGAGCAAATGATTTGTGCACAATGTGACTCTTAGTTGTAATTTTGAACATTTCTAAGCACATTGCTGACAACCAGGTGATGATTTGGGATCAAATCGGTACGTCTCGGGAGTAAGCTCATAAGGAAGTACACTCTTTTACAGGGCAGACCACTGTTTATATTCTGTCAACCCTTGTCTGTCAAAGATATCTTTTCTTGTTTTATGCATGAATCTAATATTTAAATGTTATAATATATCTGAACAATCCAAGCCTAATGTGCGTTGAGAAACAAGAGTTTTTGGTTGTTGGGCCTGGATTAAGTACTGGTGGGGAAGCATCATAAGCTAGGCCCAGCATGCTGTGTTCTGTCACTTTTAGATACTGTAAATATGGAAAGCTTATGTTGGTGCAATTATGCAGGGTAATTCTTAAGCTTTGTATTTCAGTGTGTAGCATTCACATAGATTGTTTTTATTTAAGAGCAGCCACAGTTTTAGGGCTTTTGTTAAAAGCCTTTAGAAAGGTACTAAATTGTTAGTGTTTTCTCTGTCAAGGACTAAGTGATCGTTTAGTTTTGGTTGCAGTACTTATTTACTTGTTGTACCAAACTCCATTGTATCTGTTCCCTTTTTGGTTTTTGTTTTGCACTTCTGACTGTTCTTAGGACATGTTTTATACCTGTCTCTTCTGTCTCTAGTGCCATGATTCTTAGGTACTGTATTGTGGTTTTAATAATACCATCTGAGTGGAACTGCTTCTTGGTCACTGATTGTTACATTTCATTGTACACAGTTCCTGGTGTTACACTACAGGCTGTAGTTTTGCTTCTGTGTGCAGATTTTTTTAATTAAAAAAGGGATTCTTCTTGCACAGTTGTTGGAAGATAGATCTGGTCCTAAATTTAAATGCTGTTTTACAGATGCTGTTTTATAGTTCAGAATACTTTGTTGGTTTTATATAGTTGTTATACTATAGGGAGAGAATATTTTGAACTATAATGCATACAAATATATATAGTATTTTATATAGTATTATACCATACTATTATAATACTGTATATATATCTATAAAAATGAAAAAGTAGGAAATGGTATGGATGAATTACTACTCCAAAGTACTTCTCATGATGAGGGACAGCAGTTGTTTTTTTTATCTTGCTGTTTGATTTTTTTTTTTTTTTTGGTTGTTGTTCTTTTTATCTTATTTTTCTTTAAAGTGTGAGGTCAGAGTAGACTCCAGTGGTACAACTGAAACAGACAGGTACTGTTCTGACATGAGTTTTCTGTACTAAAATGGAAATGTCACTTTGTATCAAAAAAAAAGAAAGTTAAAGAAACTGATTGCTAAATAAAGGTCAATTTCTGTAACTTGACTTGTGTGTAAAAGGTGCATATAGCTAATATTATCTTTGTATTTATTTTCTGTCTACAACTGATGCATACAGGTTCAGCTGCTCACCTTGAACAGAATAGGCTTCAATTTTGTGGTTTTGACAAGTCTTTCATACATAGATACTGAAGATATTCAAAACCATAGGAGACAAGAAGTGAGGTGTTGGTTTATGTTTACATATTTTTAACTTTCTGGCCCAGTGGTGCTGAGGATTTCAAGTGGAAATGCAGTTGATTGGATGGAGGCTTCAAGAGGTGAGCAAGTCTACCACTGTTATTTTCAAGTGTCACTGGAAGCCAGGGAGAACCTGACAGGCCAAGACGTGAATCATTAGCTTAAAGGCACATCATAGAAGTTGGTAGTTCAGTTTTTTACACTTCATACAGGCCAATCTGCTCTGTCCAATTAGTTATCTGAAAGCTTAGGGAACTTAGTTGTTGTGTACTGAATTCTCTGCTTGCTTTGTTCTCAGATGCCAAGTAGTCAACTTCAGTATTAATTAGGATTGGTGCATACCTAGTGATAGCCTTCAGGCATGAGATGGGACTTGCACCTTATCTGCTTGTCTTGAAAAAAAACAACTCACCATCATGCTATCTTCTAATGAAGGGTGAAGAAAATAAGCACGTTCTGGCAGGTTAGTAACAGCTATACCTTGCATATCTTATGATGATGAGGAGGTAGAATTGAAGTCTTGGTTAAACACTAGGAAGATGCCTGTAGCCAGCTAAACAGTTCCCTGATACTCCATTTTATTTTATAATACTACGTGTGGCAACTAGATGTGGCCATCATTCTGAAATGAGTGATTGTGTTTAGATGTTTAAATAAAGAATATACTTCTGGGGGCATTTAAAAAGTACTTGAATATAACAAGGTGACCAAAGTCTGAAAATGTCCTCCTCATGCTCATAAGCACCCATGCAGCATATACACTGTCAGCTGGAAATCATCATCTTGGACTTGCATTTCCCTCTAGCTAAACTGCCGTAAAATGGCTGAAGCGAATTGCAGCCCATATGTGTGATCTGTTGTTAACAAGCGTCTGCGTGCTTTCAAACCTTCCATTCTGTTCACATTGACCTGACTTGCCAGATCCAGAATCACACTCTGACAGCTTCCAGCCTCTCCACTTCAGATGCCAGTCTTTTTTCAGTGTCTGGTAAATATGGAGGCCGTGTCATAATCCTTCAGTGAATGCACGTGTTATCTCAAGCAGTGTTTAACAGCCTTCCTAAATGCGTGAGTGTGGTTGAAATACAGTCTTGTAAACTTTTCAAGACTTATGTATAAAGCTCTGTGTCATTGTTAAGATTCTTCTTCCATTTCACAAAGGATAGTTCCTTTTAAAATACACTGGCATTGGAAAAATGTGCACTGGCTTGGAGACTGAAGAGACTACTGTGAAAAATATGGATACTGAACAAGGCAGACTTTGGCCTTGTGCAACAGTGGGTAAGGGTCGCAGACCTACAGTAGAAAACTAACAGTAGTTAAAAAGCACCTCTTCCTGTGGATTCTCTTACAGCTCCTCTGTCAGCTACAGGAATGCTTTCTCCTATAGTAGGATGCTTTTCAAGTGGTCTGTTTTTTAAACCTTTGTAATTTTTCTCAGACAATGTCTTGGTGTTCTTCCCTGAGAAAGTACATTTTGGTTGAACATTTGGTAGCAAATGTCTGAACTATCAGCTTGACTTCTTTCTTAGAAATGCACAACCCAAGTGATGTGAACAAATATCAAAACCACTTGAATAAGGGATCCTGTTACTTAAGTGTGAATATAGCTACTGAATTTGGATTGTCCAATTCTACTGTAAGAATCCTTCATTTTTACTTTATAAATGATTTTAGATGAATTTGTAGTTTTGTATCTAAAAGCTGTTCTTCGTTTGAACTCTGCATAAGAAGCATTTTATGACTAAAAAAGAAGCATTTTATGACTAAAAAAATGAAAAATATTTTCAGTACTGGAAGTAACTTCTTAGACCTCCAATACAGAAATATTTTGTGTTTGTGTCTTTTTGTTTGTTTCTTCTTTTGTCTTTTTTTGGGGGTTGGTTGTTTGGTTTTGATTTTTATATTTTATGTTTATTTACTCTTGTAACTTAGTTTAAAAGTTAGGGGTATTAAAGGTGTTCTGATTTCAGTAGATCTCATTGAAGTAAGTGTTTGCAATTAATATATCTCTACAGAATGCACCTGTTTGAGGTGCAGTGTATTTTTTTCCCCTGTGTGCAGTGAATTTTCCTGTGAAATTTCAGATTTTATTTTTTAAACATGCACAAGTTCTGAAAATATGTGGGCTTGTTTGGTTTTTTTTTTTTCCCTTAAAATGTAGGAAGGAAAATGTCAGAAATCTAATCATTATTTTAGGAAGCAAATAACCCAACTCTTTGTGTTTTGTAACTTGGTTTGTATTACAGCAAATTACCTGTTTCTGCTGTGTTCTGGTACCAGTACATTGTATGCTAGAAGCGCGTCGCTCATACTGCAGGGAATGCTAGCAGTGGCTGGGGAAGCTTCCAGATTACAGTATCTCCATTTATGACCTTTTAGTCTGCTTGTTCACAGTATAAAGAGAAGGTCCAATACTGCTTTGCTAGTTAAGGAAAATGAACAATCCAAAGCTGGATCACTATCTCCTCTACCCCCAGCCTAAAGCACAAAAAGAAACTACCTTTCTGCTCCCAAGCTCCACTTCCTAATTGTCCAGTGTGCTCATTCTGATCATTTTGCATCGTTCCCATCTTCCTAAAGATCTGTTAAAAGTTCAGAAAACTAAAATAGCAGTTTACTCTTACCTTAATCCATGTACATACTGCATATTTAACAATACACTGATGTCTTCTAAGTTGGAAACAAGTCTGTGAAAACATCTTATACTTATTCATCTTTCTTGATGAATTTTCATTTATATTTGCAATCACTTGCTGCTTTTAAAGTTGTTTTTTTTTTCAGTACAAATGTGAATGATATTTATTATGCAATCCCCTCTGTGCCCTTCCTCTAAGGCAGGAGATGATCAGCTTTCTGAAGATGATGACTTCGATTTTCAGAAGAATTGACCTTTTCCCCCCAACTTTTGCATCTGGTGGTGTTGCAGATTTATCATATGTTGTTAGCAATAATGTCAATCAATTAAAATCATTGTAATTTCTTCATTTGCCAAGTGCCCCTGCTCCACAGATTCTTGGCATTTGAACTTAGTGGTTAGATGTTCAAATCATCTGGTTGTCTAGCCTAATTAAGACTATTTGTGGTTTACCTGTGACAAACCTAAGATTTTATCTTCCATTTTGTTTGGCCAGTGTCAACCAGAGAAGGCTGAAAATGCATCGTTCCATCTAAATATGTGCAAGGAGTTTAAATGCAATTGTAACTCTTACAGCTCTGTGATAAAAGAAGTTAGTTACAGCATTTTGAGGGAATTATTCCAGTGGAGTCAGACAAAAGTTCTGAAGGCAAAAGGTAGAAAGTTGTTTTCTTATTAGAATGTTACGAGTTGAGAGTGCAAGCAGTCGTTCACATCATTATACTAACGGATAGGTTTGTGATGCAAAGATGAGAAAGTGCAGTTACTGAAGAAACCACAGACTGATCTGAATTCCAGGACAGTGACAGAAGCTGAATGTCCTCAGCAGCCTTAAGGTTGATCCCATAGTGGCAAATGTCTGTGACTTTTACCTGGGGTTGACTGTACCGTGTGGCCTTGCAGAGCTTTGGGCTGCAGATGTGTTTCTAACGTACAAATGGGTACTCATACTTTTATGTCCTCACTTGTACTGTAGTAAAAAATGCATGTTTAATAGCTGCAATTACAGTGTGATCTGCTGAGGCCTGCTCTGACTGATCTGCAGTTCAGTCATCTAGAATTCGTTTTTCTGGGCGGTACCACATATTTTATGCCAGAGAGACAATTTTACAGCTGTGAAGTAATAGAAATGAAGTTCTGAGGATCAGGTGTATATCCTTCCCTTCCTGGCCCTACGTGGTAGGGATTCCCTCAGAGCTGCAAGACTGGAAATCCCAGAGAGACTTAAATTCCTGTCTGCTGCAGATACTGCTCGGCTGTCCCTGCACAGAATGGGATCAGAGCTGTCTTCTGACAGCATGAAGTAAGGAAATCTTAGGGCTGCACTGGCTCCAGTCCGCAGCCCTGCTCCTCTGTGGGATACTTCAGAATGTCTTAATGTGAGTTAACTCCAGGAACATGGTTCCGGTCCAGTGACAGAACAAGAGGACACAGTCTCAAACTGTGCCAAGGCAGGTTTAGGCTGGATGTTAGGAAGAAATTCTTCACAAAAAGAGTGATTGCCCATTGGAATGGGCTGCCTGGGGAGGTGGTGGAGTCACCATCTCTGGAGGTGTTTGAAAGGAGACTGGATGAGGCACTTAGTGCCATGGTTTAGTTACTTAGAAGGATTAGGTGATAGGTTGGATCCTAGAGGTCTTTTCCACCTGGTTAATTCTGTGACTCTGTGCTGATGATCTTGTGAACAGTGGCAGCTGATCCACTCCGGCGTTCAGTAGCCTTCAATTTCAGATAATGTTTCCTTAAAATTCCAGATCTGCAGTTTCTGAAAGTGATGCCTCACTGTGTTTCCAGCAGTGTCAGCAGTACAGTTGTAAAAGAACCTACTTTGTAAGCAATAGAAGATGACTTGAGAAAGTCCACACTCCTCCTGTAGGATTTTATGACCTTTTGCTGGCTTGCAGAGGCTCTAATCCTTGAATTAATTCGGATCTCCCTCTGCGCTGTTCTGATTCTGTGATAACACAGATGCAAATTACTGAGATACACAAACGGTGCTTTACCTTCTCTAGAAATAAGCTCTTGTTATTGGAATTTTAACAGGTTTTGCTATAACTGGGGAGCAACTGAAGCTGCTAGAGACAAGTTTGTAAAAAGAGTTCTGAAATACTGGAACTCAAAGGAAATAGATATATTTATTGTTTCTTTTCCACCTTTCTCTTGCACTAAGCCCCAAGTTTCATTTTACACCCTCTGTGCTGTCAATCATTTGAAAATGTAGGCAGTCTCTAATGCACATTGTAGTGGAAAGAACAACAGCAGACAGCCAGTATTGGATATTGAAAGTCATGGGCTGTTAATACCAGTCTCAGATCTATTACCTCCAGCAAATATGAACTGAATCAGAGTTTAAAAGTAGTTTTCCTTCTTGCTGTCAGTATTCTGACAATGAGACTCTCAAAAGCTGACTTCCTTATTTTTAGGAATCATTTGATCTGTGGCATCTTAGTACTTTCTGTTGGAAAATATCATTTGAAGTGCTCTGCCTCAATATATGTACTTAATGATGCAGAGCGCTTCCAGCTTTTATATTTACTAGACTAAACAAACCTAAGTTTTTAAATAGCAGGTTTTTCATTCTTGCTGCCTCTTCTCTGCATCTTTCCTAGTTTGAATCAAGCTACTTTGGGAAGTTAGTTTAACTACCACTTGAACGCATGAAAATGTTGCCTTCCAGGTAATAAAAACGCTTTTTTCTCCTGTCACAGAGCAATGAAATTTATTGGAGTGAGGAAGAGTCTGTTTACAGATAGTTCTAGCTCTGCTGCAATCTTATCTTACTCTTTCAAACAGGGATGGTTTGTTATTTTTTCACTGAATTCATACAGAGGTCTTCAATCCAGAAACAACTTCCAAGCATGTTAAATGTAGACCTGGTCTATTTCAGCCATTTGGGTTTTACTGCTCTTTTTTGTGTCCTTATTGGATTTGGCCTTCATTTAGATAAGGGTTTGTTCCATCTGCTATGAACGGGTTATTAATCATGAAATACTAATACAATTATTATTTATTAGCACCCAAAATAATTTTCTTAACTTAGAAGGTCTTTGTGTCAAAAGAGTTAGTTCAGCAAAGCCTATGGCAGGGGGTTGGAGCTGGATGATCCTTGGGGTCCCTTCCAACCTAAACCATTCTATGATTTTATGAACTATCAGAAAAATACCCTGCAAATCAGTGCTACCTGCAAATAATGAATGACCAGTAGATGACTTGTTAGTCAGTGTGAAACAGACAAATAGCAAAATGGTGCAGAACAAAGCTGATGGGTTACATAAAACAACACCCCCCTCATGTTCTGGCTTTCAGTTATTTAGCCTTCTGTTTGATTTTTAGTATGCATACCTGAGAAAGGTGTTTGGAGGTCGTGAGTCAGATTTGGAACATGTAAATGAATTGGAATATAATAGTTTATTTGATAAATGCTGATTTAAGGCATTAAGTTTCAATGAAAGGAATGCTTTTTGTTTCCTCATATTTCTCCATATTCACTGTTTTCAGGAAAATGTTTAGTAATTTCTAAAAGTAAAGCACCTTTTGAAAGCTGCCTTAAACCAACTACTCAAGAATTATTACTGTGTAATTATTCATTGTTAAAAGTTTAGTTTGGATATAGGACAGAATGTAATGCTTAAAAAGGGAAAAAAAAGTCTATTTCTGGTATGTGATAGAGACTAAATCTTTCATTTCCCAGTATGCTAAGAGTCAGTACAAAAAATTTTTGTTCAGCAGAAACAACAATACATGGAGGATGACTTTCAATTTATCTAATTGTTCTTTTAAAGTTCAAGAAACTCTTCCTTGGCACAAAGTGACACATCAGACTATCTCTGACACTCTATTTATATTTTTAATAGATAGAACATCTCATTTACAGTTGTGTTGTGTATAGGACTGACTGGGTTTTCTTGCAAGTTTAAGAGCAGACTTTTAAACGATTGTCCTGGAGAGGAGGAGGCTCAGGGGTGACCTCATTGCTGTCTACAACTACCTGAAGGGAGGTTGTAGCCAGGTGGGGGTTGGTCTCTTCTCCCAGGCACCCAGCAACAGAACAAGGGGACACAGTCTCAAGTTGTGCCGGGGGAAGTCTAGGCTGGATGTTAGGAGGAAGTTGTTGGCTGAGAGAGTGATTGGCATTGGAATGGGCTGCCCAGGGAGGTGGTGGAGTCACTGTCCCTGGGGGTGTTCAAGAAAAGCCTGGATGAGGCCCTTAGTGCTATGGTCTAGTTGATTGGCTAGGGCTGGGTGCTAGGTTGCACTGGATGATTTTGGAGGTCTCTTCCAACCTGGTTGATTCTATTCTATTCCTCAGGGTCACAAGCCTGGCAGAAAATATGTCTCTTGGTTTTGTCACTCATTCAGTACTTCAATAATCAAAACCACCCAAACTAGCCAATCATATTTAGGTTTAATGAAACAAAAGAATATGTATTCTATAACAGTTTCTTCCGTAAGACAGAAAATATCAGCAAAGTCAGTGGTGAGAACTTGCAGCCTTAGGGATGACTGTAAAGCCACTATTGTCACATAGGGCATGTGAAAACAAAGTGATTTGAGTCTTAATGTATTTTGAAAAGTGTAGCATTTTTCTGATCTGTAAATCTAACATTTCTAGTGCTAAATCCAAACATTTATTCAGGGATATTTTGTAGCAATCACTCTAAATTGATGAAGGCATACTAAGCCTTGTATGGCCACAGACCTTTAGTTGAGACTAGACAATAATAATGTAGTCTCTAAAGTATGCAAAAAGCATGAGAGACAATCAAGCTGCCTGGCTTAGTGTCAAGCCCTACTTTGAAAAGGTATGACTTAAAATGGAAAGCCTCTGTGACTGTGTATGCTGACTGAATGTGTATAGACTGTGCAGAGAGTTATTTCCCACCTATTCATGAATACACAGGTGAGGAAATAGGCTTTAAGCATAGAAGAGTACAAACAGTTCTTGTGTTTAGTCAAGTTTTTTTTTTTTTGATGGACATTTAACCAGTTCTAATTTATGGGTAGCAGATGTTTTTTCCTTCATTAGTAATTGTGTTTTCAGAAGACAGGCCTGTAAAGGTTTCTGAGGATACATGGGCTCTTTTTTTCATAGGTAGGTTTGTTCTTGAAACCATTCTTTTAAAATTAATATTAAAAGAAACCAAAACAAAACCCGCAACAAACTCAAAACCAAAACAAACAGAAACTTCTTCAGAGCTCCAAAGTCTGTTACTTTGCTGTATGCTTTTCCTTATTGGTAAAGGCTGTTAAATATGGTGTTACACTTTGCTCAGCTTGCTTCTAAGATGCAGGCACAATAGAAGTTCACTAATGCTGCTGCTGCTTTTAGCTCAGATAAGATACAATGGTATCAGTTCAAGATACCAGGTAAAAGCACTGAAAACTGTTTTTGAGCCCATCTGTGTTCAAAATTCACTATTCAGAAGTTCCTGGTAATGAGAAAGTTTTGTTTTGGGACTAGTGAACTCTCTGGGTTTTTTTCCCCATCTTTGTCCAGTAATACAAACACTGCCCCTTGCTGTAGGAATAGGACAGGATCTGAAGCCTTGCACATTGCAGATGTTCCTGCCAGGAGCATATTGTTAAGTTCTGTTTGAAATATATTCAGTTTTTTTGAGTTAGTGCAGCAATAGCTGAAAGTTTTAACCTTCCTAACAGATATGCTGGTTTGACAAGGCTTTCACAGCAGAAGTCACTGTTGTATAAGCCTTCACAGATATGCTGCTTTTCCTGTTATAGAAACACGTACAGCTTGAGTAGCATTCCTTTCATGGCATAGTCGGAGCTCTCTACAATCTTTTAAGGTATAATCACACAAATTTGTGGAGGAAGTCATTTGAGATGCAAGTATATGAAATATTATCATTTAGTTATGTTGACTTTGGAGCATTATATCTTAAAGGTCCAGAATTCAGTGATAAAAGCAATGTTTATTTTTCCTGCTGACAGATACACGTTTTAGGTGCCAACTTCTAACATTAGAGATACATTACTGCTTCTTGAAAAAAAGTAATGGCTTTGCAACTTTTTGTGTAGGCACTAATGTAATACAGCTGTCAACAAACTCCTCTGCCATGTGTTGCTGTCTTGTATGCAGCTTATGCATATTGTCTCAGTGCCTCATGAGAAGTGGCTACGTATCTTTACTTTGGCAATCCATGTATTGGGCCATGACCTTTCTCTTTTAAATTTCCTTATTCAAATTACAGACACCTCTCTATGCAGGTTGTAAAGTGATCTGTGTCCTGTTGCCAGTGCTAACCTGGGCACAAGAAGCAGTCTCACCCTGGCACAAGGAGCGTGGCTGTGGTACAGCTCTACTTGCCTGTGTGCTTGCTGTGGTTTGGGTTGCTGGATACTGGCTGCATTTCTTCTCTCACTCTGGGGCCCCAAAGTGCCTCTCCTTTTTCTTTTCCACCCCCATCTGCTTTGACACCATGTGTACGCTCTAAAACTACTGGTTTTTACAGGTGGCTTACCTGTTTGTACAAATTGTAGCAATATATAGAGAGAGGATGAAGCAGGCAGGTGAATGAATGGTTATGCTATTTCAAACAGGAAAATAAGACAAGCTTCAACAGCTAAGTGATCTGTGAGAGGCAGACCTCCATGGTACTGCTGATTTGCAAGGGCATTTTTTGGTGTCTGATCCTTGGAAGAGCCTGTGTTTTATCCCAAGGGATTATAGAGTCAGTTATGTGCAGCTTAGCATCGTTTTACAGATGCCTTACAGATACAGAACTGTGTCCTGTTGTACAGCTAGGATGCTGAGAAGCGAGTAGAGACACTAACTTTTAAGAATTCATAAGGGAACAAAATACTAGTATAGTACTCTGTAGTGCCATAAAGGAGAGAGGTTTATTCTAAGTATGTAGCTTAATGGAACTGTGCTACATGACATAGTGTAGTGTCAAACTACCTTAGTGTTGCTGATTTCAGTGCACTCACTGAGGCAAATAATTACTCCAGGAAATAACGTTTCAGTATCTCATAATCAGCATTTCTCTAAGTTTACTTCTCACATCATTCTGTTCCTATTTCTTCTGACCTTTCAGAAGATACTTTGCACTCTTGTCCTAGTGAAAGTGAAGGCAATAGAGTTTCTCGTGTAGCTCAAAGGCAGAACTTGTTACAGCTTTTTGTCTTTGCTTAGCAGCCCAAAAATTCTTACCTTTGAGGAATGGGATGGTAGGGGTATAAGCATACTTTTTAAATGTTTTAAATGCAGGAAGACATAAAAGACAAATCTGTTAGTCTTGTGCTGGATTTGGTGGCATTTGTTTTGTTTTGTTTGGGTTTTGGGGTAGTTTGGAGTTTTTGTTGGGGTTTTATTTTGTTTGGAGTTTTTCGAGGTAAAGTTGAATTTATACATCTGGGCAGTACATATAATGGGTATTGCTATGGCTTCCATCCAGAGTTGGAGTCATCATCGGTCAGTGTTAACCTGATGGAGGTAAACATGTACATAAATCAGCCTCTCCAACAAGATGTAAGCATTTTTCTTTTAGGCTGCTTCCTTTTTCCTTTAGGAAAACTTGAACAAAGACAGCAGTTTGAAGGAAGAGAATCTAGACCACATGAGTGCTTAGCTTCTTAATGGAGTTTGCTTTGACCTACTGCTCTTTGGTACTGGAAGATTAGTCTTTGTTAGGCGTCCTCTTGATAGTTGGAGTTTGTGCTGGTTTGGCCCTGAATGTGGGCCAAATGCCCACCAAAGCCATTCCATTTCCATCACTCCCCTTCTTAGATGGACAGGGGAGAGAGGAAAACACAACACAAGGCTGGTAATAAGCTAGAAGCAATTTTAATAATGTGAAGCAAAAGCAAAGAGAGCTCTTGTTCTCTGCTTCCCATCAGCAGACAGTGGTCAGTCACTCCTGGAAAGCAGGGCTGGTAGAAGTTGTTCCAGGGGACAAATGCCATCAGCAAATGTCCCCACACTTCCTTCTTTCACTTCCCTATTATATCTGCACTGATGTCATGTGGTCAGTTTTGATCAGTTTGTGTCAGGTGGCCTGGCTCTGTCGCCTCCCAAGATCTTGCACACCCCTCAGTGTACTCTTAGGACAGGGAAATGTTGGAAAAAGACAGCCTTGGTATTTGGTTCATCGGTAGCCAAAATGGTGTGTTAACACCTAGCTACAGCACTGCGAAACACAGCACTGGAAAGGTGCTCCTGGGAGAATTAACTCCAGCTCAAAAAAACCACTTTACATAGTTTTACATGCAGGAGAGCTGACAGGCAGTGACATTACAGCCTTGATTTCCAACAACAACCAAGTAGCAATATTCTGCCTCTTCCATTAATGACAGAAGGGGGTTCATGACTAGAAGCTGCATCATGCTCTGCAGGTCACTACCAGATCAACTCTCCAGTGCGGTCCTCAATGTACTTGAAAATTGGAGGTGCCTCCCATTGAACTTCTGTGGTCAGTCTTTTTTGTCTAGAAAGGAGAAGTGCCAGCTGCTCAGCTACTGGTGTGCAGCAGCCTTAAACACAGGCTCAATCTGTAGCACTTGTGACAGTAGGAAAGGATGTTAGTGTCTGTGTTTACTGACATTCCCTACAAAGTCTTTGCCCCTGTAAGACAAGGATATTAAATACAGATAGGAACATGGCACTTAGGGTCAAAAGATGAGAACAGGTAATCTGGAGTTCCCATCACAACTGATTGTGCTTATGCTTCGGCTATTAAAAGTTCCAAGGTTGCACTTCTTAGGTGGATGCTTGCTTCTAATAAATAAAATGGATGTACTGTAAGAACTCGCGAATAGATAGATTCCGATTTTTGTCTTCAGCTTAATATCTTAATACATTTCTACTGAGAATGCTGTCTTGTTTTCTGTGCCAGTGTGGCTTGTGCATTTGTTGGATGGATTTAAGGCTGCGTTTGTACTTACTCAGTACCTTGAGAGACAAACCCTGCCTGCAGCACAGGATAAAGTGAGCCTTATAGTCTGTAATTTTCTTAGTCTTTGGTGCATCTCTTTTCCATTTCTCATCTACTGTTTGGAGGTGCTTCAGGCAGTTAATGTAGACAGCTGAATTTGACATTGATTACTCAGACCAAAATGGACAGCATGGATACAGTCACTGAAGAACAGAGGCATTTTTGAAGTGAGTTACACTGCCGAAACAGAAGCTTCTTGAATTCTGCTGAAAGCATTCCCGCTGCCATGAGGTATGGAAGCACTTCAATTAAAAATAAATTCACATTATTTTTCTCAAGTGACTTTGCCAACACAAAGGATTCAATTCCCTTAACTCTAACATCTTTGATAAAAGAATGAATCCATGCATTTAACTTTCTATTGCAGTACTAATCTCTCTTATTCTGGGACAATGCACAGTTTCATTTGCAGGAGATACCCTCTGCTTTCTCCAGCAACCTTGCTGTTTTGTTTGTGTTTCAGTGATATCATTTGTACTCCTTGCCTGCCCTTCCTTATTGCTCTCCTATTTCTGTTTTCATTATTTACTGCAGATTGCGCGTACTGGTTGACAGACTGCTCTTTCTTGACGCAACTCTTTTATGGTGTTTATTGATGAGACATTTCTGAGAACAGTCGCTTTGTATCCTGCTCAGTTACCATTTGTGTTTTGCCTTAATGTGCTGCTTTTCAGAAAGCTGTCTGTAAGTCACATAAAACAAGACATCCAGCTAAAACCCCTTCAGAACATCTTCTTTTGACATAGTAGCTTTCTATTTTAACTAAGATTTAGTGAATGTACTGAGACTTACATGAACAAGAACATCTAAAGTGACACTAGCTTAGGATGAAGATAACAAAGGATGCTTTCAAAGAAGTGCTCACCTATAGTTGTACATAAGGAAGATTCTACCAGCCACATGGTTTTGAAAGTTACTTCTATCTGTTTTGAAGTTTTTGATGTGTATTGTGACTAGAAGGAGGAAGGATAGTAGCTTGCAGATGGCTGTTCCCTCTGTATGTAATTGATATTTCTGTTAAAAGCTGAGGTTGCTTTCAATATACTATGGTGTTGGAAGAGGCACCAATAAGGAAGGAAATCATAAGTTACTGTGTGTGGACCCAAAGATTATCCCCCATTTCTGGGAAATGGTGGCTGTCTGGAATATTCCTAGGTAGCTCAGTTTGGTTTGACATTAGATACCACATGAAAATCTCGGCAGAGTTGAAAGGAAAAGAGGAAAGTGCTACAGCCATAATATCCATGCACCAACATCAATCTAAGTCAGCTTGATTGAAGAATAATGCTATCTACATTTCCTAGACAGTCTTGTTGACTTTGGGCTGTAGCTTTTGGTCTATAATCTTATGTAACTGTGATCTCATTTGTGGCTCCTGTGTTGTAGCCTGAATAGGAAAATTTATACGACTACTGTACATGGAAGAAAATGTTAACATAAAATCTTTTTACTTAATATGTCTGTCTGGTGAAGTGGGATGGTCTGGAGCTGCTGAGACAGCAACTGAGATGCAAAATAGAGGATGTTATTTGTTTGTCACAGAATATTTGCTGCTTTGCAGAACCCAGCTGAGTTTCAACAGCAAAATGACAGGAGGGAAGCAGCATTTCACCCTGCTGACTTCTCAGTTCTGCCTTGCTGCTGAGTCAAATGGTCAAATGCTTTTTCATCATTGTGAAAATTCCTTAGTCCATCTGCACCCACGATCTGTTACCAAAGCTACTAGATTTGGCAAACAGACTTTAAAAGCAGGGAAATACAAAGGGTTCAAGTGCAACAATGCAGTTTCTAATATGTAGGGAATAAAGCTATGCATTTCACAGACACATGTAACAACCTTCAATAGCTAAGCTGCTGAAAAATGGCTAACAGAATATGTATAAATGTATGTAGTGAAACTTTAGAGCACTTATCACAGTTAGCTATGTGTCTGTCTACCCAAAATTTTGCCTCTAAAGAGAACTTTAATGGTTGTGGAGCAAATGTATGCCACTTCAGTCTTTCCCAGTAAAGAAAATGGCATTTTGTGACATGGGAGAAAGTGGAATTTGATGTTTGAAAAGTACTCAGAACAGTAAAGGCTGAGGTCAGGTCTGCAGTAGTAAGCCTTCCTGCCATCAGGCTGTCAAGTGACTACTGACAGCAGCAGCAGCAGCACTGGAATATACATATTTTTGGCTAATTTTGCCAAAAATCATGAGCTCACAAGGATGTTTTATAGCTGCAGAAGATGTTGGCATGCACTATAAGAGCCCAGGGCTTCCACCTGTTAACATTGCTATTGTGTTGGCAGTTTGTCCATGAAAGTCTGACTTAAAAAGGCGTTGGTGTTCAGAAAAGTGAGCTTTGCTGCTTGAGTGAGGAAAAACCTACACTAACTGAGGACCATCTATGTTCCAAGGGCTTTGAAAAACAACACAGTTACACTGCATATTGGTCATCTTGCATGTAATTTTGGACAGTAAATTATTTATTTCAGGGGATACTTCCTACCAGGAAACCGATGAGATTGCAGGAAGGAGCTCCAAAAGTGCTGTACACAGGTCACTTCTGAGCACAGGTTCCAGGCTACCCACAGGTACAAATGTCTTCTTTCTTTGGCAGGCTCCTGTTGCTTATTTGCTTCTATTACTGACAGCTGTTCTCCTTTACAAGTATGATATCCTGGCTGATATTCTGGCCAAATTCTAACTATAATCCTTACAGCCTGCTTGACTTAAAATAGCCCATACATCAAAATTTCTGAGAGAAGGGGTGGGTTTTTTTAAACTGTTTCCATTTTTCACTCCAAATATGGCTTTTTTTGGCTTTGAATGTTTCTCTGTTTCTAGCTTGTTGAAGTACTTGGAAGGCATTATGCATTGCATGCATATAACAATCTATTTTAAATATTTATCTAGTCAAAGCATTTGTGGTGTTTCTAACTTCAGAGTTAGAAGTAAACGGGATACTTGTAAAGACTCTTGCGTTTTTGATTGGAAGTCATCTAAGTAAATCCCTCACAACACTTTGGGACTTTTCATGGTGTGCTAGAATACATCCTACCTCAGTACCACTGGGATTCAGAAACTAGACAGAGTGTCAGAGACGCTGAAACAAAGACTCATGCCTGGAATATTCCTAAATTACTCTGATGGCATCAGTGCTGAGTGATATCCACAGTGCTGTTGCCTGTCTCTTCTTTTCTGCAGGCCGTTCTCAGCTATTATCCTGCAACCTTTACTGATGATCCTATCCTTTATTGATGATCTGGACGAGGGGATTGAGTCCAGCATCATTAAGTTTGCAGATGACACCAAGCTAGGAGCAGGTGTTGATCTGTTGGAAGGTAGGAGAGCCCTGCAGAGTGACCTGGCCAGGCTGGATGGGTGGGCAGAGGCCAATGGGATGAGATTTAACAAAGCCAAGTGCAGGGTTCTGCACTTTGGCCACAACAACCCCAAGCAACGCTACAGGCTGGGGACAGAGTGGCTGGAGAGCAGCCAGGAGGAAAGGGACCTGGGGGTACTGGTGGATAGTAGGCTGAAGATGAGCCAGCAGTGTGCCCAGGTGGCCAAGAGAGCCAATGGCATCCTGGCCTGTATCAGGAACAGTGTGGCCAGTAGGACGAGGGAGGTTATTCTTCCCCTGTACTCAACACTGGTCAGGCCACACCTTGAGTACTGTGTCCAGTTCTGGGCTCCTCAACTCAAGAGAGATGTTGAGGTGCTGGAACGTGTCCAGAGAAGGGCAACAAAGCTGGTGAGGGGCCTGGAACACAAACCCTATGAGGAGAGGCTGAGGGAGCTGGGGTTGTTTAGCCTGGAGAAGAGGAGGCTCAGGGCAGACCTCATTGCTGTCTACAACTACCTGAAGGGAGGTTGTAGCCAGGTGGGGGTTGGTCTCTTCTCCCAGGCAACCAGCAACAGGACAAGGGGACACAGCCTCAAGTTGTGCCGAGGGAAGTATAGGCTGGATGTTAGGAGGAAGTTCTTCACAGAGAGAGTGATTGGCATTGGAATGGGCTGCCCAGGGAGGTGGTGGAGTCACCATCCCTGGGGGTGTTCAGGAAAAGACTGGATGAGGCACTTAGTGCCATGGTCTAGTTGACTGGCTAGGGCTGGGTGCTAGGTTGGACTGGATGATCTTGGAGGTCTCTTCCAACCTGATTGATTCTATTCTATTCTAACGTAGGGAATGGCAGATGCAGCCTTGACATCCCCATCTCTCCTGTTTCCTGTTTTCAGGATGAGAATCCTTACTTGCTGTGGCACAGGAAACATGACTTTCTCTTCTACCTGAGCAGCCTTGTTTTAACAGCAAAACAGTGAGACCTGCTGAGTTCTTTCAAAGAACAGCAGAAGTGTTTACCTTGGGCAGGGGGTGAGGGAGGGAACACGCTACAATACTTTAGACTTCTGCTGAAACTGAGTAGGCAGGATGCTGCGGAACAGAAGGACTTCACTCCCGACAGGTAGTTTAGTTCAAGTAATCACCAAGACATTTAGAATGTTTAATTTTTTGCAGACTAGTTTTAAACAACTCCCTCACTAGTGCTTGAAGGCACCTTCTGAAGCATCTACTTTCCTAAGGCCTTGTGTCCTCTACAGGTTTCGTTTTCCACTCTGGGCACTTGTTACCCAGAGGCCCACAGCATCTGTGCCTGATGATAGCTAGTCGTCAGACTTCTAAAGTGCTAGGAGGCTGTTCCTGGCTTCTGTTAGCCCATTTGAGCATTCATATGTATTGAGTATAGGCCACAGTACTCTGCATTAATAAATAGTTTTGATCCAGCTTTAAAATAGGGAGCATGAGAGTCATTGGGTTTTCAGCTGCTTTCGTTTGGATGGTTGTGACCCAAGATTCTGGTCTGACTGGGTCTCTATTTAGTACTTTGTGGTAGTTTGAGGGGGTTCCAGGTTCCCTTAAGAAAACTACAGAGACCAAGACTTGTCCCAGGGTATGGACCTGGTCATCCCAGGATGCTGTAATATTGTTATTCTATTTTGTTTTCTGGCATCACAGTTTATAAACTGGTGCCTGGCTGATATCTCTGCTCTCTTCCCTACTCTTCTCTCTGCACTTATCATAGAATCATAGAATCAGTCAGGTTGGAAGAGACCTCTAAGATCATCCAGTCCAACCTAGCACCCAGCCCTAGCCAGTCAACTAGACCATGGCACTAAGTGCCTCATCCAGGCTTTTCTTCAACACCTCCAGGGACGGTGACTCCACCACCTCCCTGGGCAGCCCATTCCAATGCCAATCACTCTCTCTGTGAAGAACTTCCTCCTAACATCCAGCCTAGACCTCCCCTGGCACAGCTTGAGACTGTGTCTCCTTGTTCTGTTGCTGGTTGCCTGGCAGAAGAGACCAGCCCCCACCTGGCTACAGCCTCCCTTCAGGTAGTTGCAGACAGCAATGAGGTCTGCCCTGAGCCTCCTCTTCGCCAGGCTAACCAACTCCAGCTCCCTCAGCCTGTCCTCATGGGAGTTCCTCCGGGTTCGTGTGGGGGAGATGGCTTCTAGCTGGCAGGGCATCTTGGGCTGTGTCATGCGGCCTACTCAGGCCTTGTAGGCCTAAGATGAGAGGGGCAGTTCTGCCTTAGGCCTGCTGAGGGTGGAAGCAGTGGAGGATTCTAGATGGTTTTAGTCGGGTAGACTTGGCTTAGCTTGCGGATGTACCCATTCTACCTGACTGCCCTTTGCATACGTGCACTGGTAAATGGAGTCTCTCTTTAAACTTCCAATCCGTGTGCAGTGTTGCCATTCTTACTCTCTAAGAGGGGTAAGAGTCGCTCCTGTCGTCCACTCCTGGGTAGCTCTTGGCCTCAAACTGGGAATTCTGTTTCCTGCTAGTCTGTGATTTTAAAAATACCACCCTAGACTCACTGCTGGTAGTTTACCATTTGCAACCTGTTTACATGGGTGTTTTTTGCCAAGAAAAGGGGGGTGGGGGTGAAGGAAATAATTGAGTGAAATAGTTTTCCTTTTTCCTCAGGAAAGAGGAAAAGATGTAGCAGAGGCTGTGGTTGTGTTTTCCTTTCTGTTGAAACCTCTGGGCATTCCTAGAAGGCTGTTTAGCCTGTCTAGGCTGTGCTTTCAGGCTGTAAGATAGGACCCCCAGTCTGTTCTTTCCTCATAGAAACATCTGCACAGATTCGGAGGTACTGAAGTGCAGCGGTACTGGAGGTTCCACAATAACTGCATATACATTTCTTAACTTTTTAAAATTAATGACCTCTTAACAAAGAGGGACAGCTAACTGAAAGTACATTTTGTCTCTGTTTTAAGAAGAGGGCAGAGGCCAATGGGATGAGATTTAACAAGGCCAAGTACAGGGTTCTGCACTTTGGCCACAACAACCCCAAGCAGCACTACAGGCTGGGGGCAGAGTGGCTGAGAGCAGCCAGGAAGAAAGGGACCTGGGGGTACTGGTAGATAGTAGGCTGAAGATGAGCCAGCAGTGTGCCCA
>WAAF01016951.1:52666-113026 GCA_013400475.1 Tricholaema leucomelas
TAGTTGACTGGCTAGGGCTGGGTGCTAGGTTGGTCTGGATGATCTTGGAGGTCTCTTCCAACCTGGTTGATTTTATGATTCTACCGTCCCTGGAGGTGTTCAAGAGAAGCCTGGATGAGGCACTTAATGCCATGGTTTAGTTGACTGGCTAGGGCTGGGTGCTAGGTTGGACTGGATGATCTTGGAGGTCTCTTCCAACCTGGTTGATTCTGTGATTCTATAAGAAAATGAATAATACTCTCTATGAGGAGTGCTCTTTGCTGAAATACTCTGTTAACATAAGAGGTTTGAAGAAATCTGTGGCAAAGAATGTTTATGAAACAGCTAATCCTAGACAAATAAAAGTGAAGTATTTAAAGAAGGCAAATGTTGAACTCTAAGACAAAACTATTTGCAAAAGGAGCCTGGCATCAGTCAAAGTAATGGAAACAGCTCGCATGAGCTATTTATCAAGGGCTCTGCAAGGCTAGGGTTTAAAAAAAGCATTTAAATTATGTAGAGTCTTTGGGTCAAAAACTTACTGTAGAAATTACTTAGAGAATATTAGTGAGAGTCATGAAATGTTTAAAGGAAATACATAAACTTTTTTTCTTATATTACCTTTATCTCCTGTGTCTAAATGTTGGTTTTTCCTTTGAGTCAGGCACAAAGAAGGGAAATAGAACTAAGAAAAGGAAAGTGTTCACAATTATCTTTAAAAATATGGAAAAGTACCACAATAAAAGTGATTTTCAGACTATGTTTAGATCATAACCCACATACCCAGGGTGGCATTGAGCTCAGGCTCAAAGCTATCCTTATCCACTCCTCTCTTTGTGCCAAAGGCACCACAAACCACTGGAGACAGCATTATGCATTTTCATTATATGTTTTTATTTTAATTGAACTGGATTTAAGCTGTGTCTAGATGTGCTTTCAAGAAGCTGTAGCTTTCATATTTTTTCATTGAGAGTGATCATAACTGATAATTTACAGCTTGGAGAGTTGATGACTTAGCACTTTTCAAGTTAGATTTGGAGCCAAGCACTGCAGTAATTATTTTGCAGTTTATTTCTAATGGACTTACGAAAGCTCAGCCCGTGGGTGGATGAGGCTCTGAGGCAGTGCAGCAGAGGCACTGACAAAACAGCACCTGGGGGTCACTAGCGGTTCATGTAAAATGTGAATCTCCCTGCTGCCTTTCTTCTCCAACAGAAGCTTCCAGTCTCTGGTGAAGGTAACTGATGTTTCTCTGTGGAAAACAAAGGAAAACTGTAGCACAGACATATATATATATAGTTCACTTAAAAGATTTGATAAGTAATTGCAATGTAGTCCATCACATTTTGCTGTTCCTTCCAACAACTGAAGATACATAATCATGTTATTCAATGTCCCATGGATCTCTAAGTCTATTCAGTATCACTTCTTGATTATTCTATTCAGCAAAAAAGGCCAACTGAGATGAAATTCATGTCAGAAGGGAATAAAGGTGAAGCACACAAGGGCATTGAGGTACTGCTTAGACTCAGAGATAATATGGATATTGCATGACAAGTGTGAGGTTTATGTCTGTCAAGAGTTTCCCTGGATCACTGTGTGGCCCTTTTCTGGTTGGGAGAAGATGAAAACAAAGGATAAGCAGTTTCTAGACATACATATGGGAGGTAGTTGCCTGCCTTTCTGTCTCTACTGTTTGCATTATATTGGACAGTAGTTTTGTCCCATAATTCTCTTTCATAATGGAATGGGAATGTTATTTCTTTTGTAATGTGACAGCTTTTAAAGGAACAGGTAAAAGAAAACTTTCCTGTAATTAGAACATGACCTGCTGCCTCCTCTTTCTTCAGCTTGCTTTGAAGTCAGCTCCCATACTGAGTTAGTGGCCCACTGACCTGTGTGCTGCTACCCCTGGAGTGTGCTATCATTTAATGTGAACAGCTTCAAAGTACTGTGTATGTACTCAGCATATCATGGAGTTTTCCAAGTGTTCTTAAGAACTCTAGTCCTCCAGAGCTATGTTCAAACTTCACTAAAGTTGCCTACCATAGAGCCATGGTAGGAAACTGGTTATTGACATGAGATCTTAAGTTGCAACAGCACCTACAAAAAAATCTGAGATGCACTTAATGTCATAAATTGTGTTCAGAAGGCTTAGAGGAACAGTGTCACATATAGTCTAAAACAGTGTATATATGCAGCAAGACTGAAATGCTCTGTGGCAGTGCCTTGGCATAGTAATCTATCCCCTGGGTCTTGAGCTGCATGAAATGGTTTCTGAAGCTGGCAGAACTTTTTACTTTTGAAATAGGTCTTTCAAAATGCCAGGTGTAATTTCATGCATTTTAAGGTAATGTAGGGTCTGCAAATCAAACTGTGATTGAAAAAGTCTTGAGCTGCTTCTTCCCATAAATGTCTTTATTTAAGTATCGCAACTCTAAAGCACAGGAATTGAAAAAGGAAAAGCCACATAGCTCTATAATTGCAAAGCCACCTTATTTCTGATACACTTTCTAATACACATCCAGAAGCAAAAAACAAAGGTTGCCATCACAAAACTCGGTGCTTTTTGCCATATCTAGCAGAGTACTCTTCAGCTGCCTCTCTTCAGTACATTGCTTCACTTCCCCTGCTTGCAATGTGTGAAGACTGTCTTTAAAGCCTGGCTTCTAGTAAGTAGTATGTATGGATTGAATTACTTGCTTAGACCTGTCTTGATGTAGAACTTCTTCTGCAAAATACTTTTTTTCCTCATACTCTCTTGTGAACTTAATGGCTGCTTTTCACTACCGTGGGTTTTTTTTCGCCTCCAGAAATAAGCACTTTAGCGTTGGGGGTTTTATGTTAGTTTTAAAGTTTATCTGTCCCACATGGAATGTTTGCTTTTGTTTTTCCAGTAGCATAGAAAACACACAGTCTCGTTCATGGGCTACTGTTGACCCTTAATTCCATTGCTCTGTGCCGAATGTTGACCATGTATAAAGTATCTTTACCGGAGAAGTTATTTTCTTGAGCTTTCTGTACTGCCCTCTTTGTCTTCATCCTTGGAAGATCTGCTAATTTATTAATCTTCACTCCCATTGTTGTCTGAGCAGTCAAGTACAGGAAGTGGTTAATATTTTATCCCCTTTCCTGAAGGATCTTGGCAGATAATGCAGCAACCAGTGATTGTGTAGAAAGTTTAACTGCATCATTTAACTCTGTTCATTTCAGAAGTGTCTTGCTTTGATTCTTCTTCTGGCATCTATTTCCCTGTGCAAGGATATGCTTTTGGAGAGGAAGTCATGTCTGTTTGGACGTTTGTTTGGCATAACTAACTGCAAGCAAAGAGTTGGATATATTCTCCTCAAGTTTTCCTTGCATTTGGGTTTATTCAGTAAAAGCTACCACCTTCCTAGCCTCCACAGTGGAGCATCCTTATGTTAGCAGTATCTTTGTTGATCCATCTTATTTGTGCCTGTCTCAGTCTAGGCAGACCAAAAGGCATCTGAAGGCAAAAGAAATTCAGTCATTTTCCCATGTTGTGATGAGGATATACTCTACTTCGGGTCTCTTTCTTACTAATTCTTGAATAGTTTATTTCCAAAACCATCTCATTCGCTGACACAGGGCAGGAAGAAGAAAAAAATCTCTTTTATTGGTTCAAGGCACTCTGACTGTCATACTGCAGACTGTTTCTTTGCTGCTTCTCTTGGCAGTCTTTTTTCTTGCATTGTAGCTCCCATGGCTTCTGTTGGCCAGTACTGCTGAAATCTCCCAAGCTCAGAGATAGCCTCTGTCTCCTGTCTCATCTACAGCTGAAACCTGTAAATGAAGGCCTCTCTAACTCCTATGCCACTGCTTTCCTTGGATACAGATAGCACATCTTACCTTCTCCTGGTTAGCAAGGCTACACTCGGAGAGCAATGCTTTTTTTTTCAGTGCAGGATTTTATTCCTACACCTGTTTTCTGACAAACATGGAAGTGACCTACCTCTACCTATTATAACTCTTTATGCCCTTCAATATGGCACTTTAATTACTTCCATCTATCAAAATATAGCTGAGAATTCTTACTCTTCCACATGCACTTATACTTAGGAGGGGGGATGTCACGTGGAGTCAGTGAATCTGCCTTGCTTAGTGAGCTGAATAATTAGTAATTTACAAATTCAGTAAACGTGTTCGTGACCTTCCACTTGCACCAGCTGCCTGATGAGGCACCCAGCTGACATGTCCAGCTGCCTAATGCCTCCTCCCCATATAAAGCCACCACTGGAGCTCCTGCCTGCTCTGTGCTGGTGTTTCAGAAGGCAGCGTGGTGCTGCCTACACTGCATTGTGCTTTCTGATTCATACTAATCCCCTCATCTTCTCATGGAACATTAAACATAATCACGATATTGAAAATGAAGGCGTTGCAGATTTAAAAGTGGGATCTGCTTAACTAAAAATAGCATTAAAGCAAACCCTGTCCTTCTGTGCTGAAGGACTGGCTGGTATTTGCAGTGCTGTAGAGTCATCAGACTCGAGCATAGGAATAGGAAAGAATGCCAGCCAAGAGGGACCAGGAATTATAAGCTTGTCCTGTTTTATTCCAAGATCTGCTTCTCCTTTGCTGTGTGACCTTGAGCTTGACACTTAGTCTGCCCAAACCGCCGTTTATGCTTCTCCAATGTAGGTATAATGCTGATTTTGTCACTCTTGCATGTGAATGGAAGAATTCATATTTGCAGTGCTTGAGGATCCTTAGAGCTGTGATAGTGGTCAGCGAGAGGCCACAGATATATTTGCCACTCAATTCTCTGAATTGTAAAATAAGAAGATTTTTGCAATAGAAAAGCTTATTCCGTGGAAATATCACATCTTCTGTCTTGGCAGAGAAAATGAAGACACAGCTACAATCCATCTTCCAATCTCTACCCCCAACTACCATGATTCCTAGATTCACTTTGGATGTCACTACATAATTTGAAGCTAGATTTTACTGTGTACTAAGACAATTACAAAGGAAGTAAACAAGAATGTTTTCTTACCTTATTCCCATTTAGCTTTCTGCTCCCCACTACCTTGCTTGTTCCCTTTATACTTGCATGTCATTCTGTCAAAGTAGTACTGACCCTCAAGAAAAGACCATATTTACACTAAGAAAGTTTTAGCTTTCAATAGCTAAATTGTATGAATTACATGTTCCCTGAAATCTTCCCCCCTCTCTAAAGGATTCATTGTTTTCATTAAACTGATGTATGAATTCAGAGAGGCCATTACACATTTGATGTTGAAATGACCTGGGCAAGAGCTAGAAATATTTTAATATTAAATCAGTCTCTCTCAGTCCCTAATTCTAAACAGTGGGGCCCTAAGGAAGACACCAACTGTTACAAGTCTTGCCCATCTGCTTATGCATCTCACTATATCAGTTTTCCTTCCCTTCACTCTCCCCTATTCTCTGCAGTTGACTCAGGCTTTTTTCTAGGTCTTAAAGCCTATTTAAAACTCTACAGCTTGCCTCCCACACTCTCCTCTCTATAGTAACAAGCAGCTACAGTCGGCATTCAGATGTCCTGTGATCCGCTTGAGGGCAGAGTCTGCAAGCTACTCGGGATATTGTACGTATTCAGTATGGCAGTACAACCTAAACAGCCGAAACTCCTTTTTGCTCCTATCCAGTGAGAGCGTATTAAGCTAATTACCACAACTGTCATTAGGGCTAGTGAAACAATTGAAGTCATAGTCCATTAGTTGATTTTCCTCTTCTTGTTCTTTAAAGTAATTAAGAGCTTAAGAAGAAGATGTCTCTGGTAGACACCAGTGATTCCAGGGCTTTCAGAGTATTTAAGATACTGGGGCAGCTTAGGCAAGTCTCATGATTGATTGTGTTGTCTTAAGCCAACAGGATATCTCTTGCACTCTTACCTCTCAGATTCCAACGAAGACTTCAAACTGGGAAAAATTACAGTGTTAGGATATTTCTGCCTTTAGAAATGCTTGGTAAAGAGGATGCAATTTCAGACAGTCAAAACAATGTGGAAGAATTGTCTTAACTGTGTAGTCATGGACAACCCTATACTGTGAACGAAAAAATGCTTTAGCTAACTTTTACCTTGTGTAGAGCCAAAAGAAGTTAAGGTCCAGGCCATGCTTTCTGTTGTGACTTCTTGGCTATTATTTTTGGGATGTCTGCCCAAAACTCAAGAGATGGTATTGTAAACAAGACTGTACTTTTCCCTTCTCGTTCATATTGTCCACATTTAGACATGGAACCATTCATGCTGATCATATGGGTTTGGTTTCTTTGTGTGCCTGAAGTGGTCATTTGCTATGTGGCGCTATTGCCTTTTTGCTGTTCTACTGTTTTTTGAGAGGTCACATTTAATTTTGTCTTCTCTGCTCAGATTTATTCTGGCTGAGGGATGTTTTAGGCATCTATCACTGCCGTCATGGCTGTAAAAGAGAGAAAGATAAGCAGAGTCCAGGAGATGTTTCTGAACACAACAGAATTAATATTTTTCCTTCTATCATACTGGATCTGCTCTCTTGGTAACACAGCCATAGTAATAAATCTCGTTCTATATATAGTTGTAGTCTGCAACAGCTAAGTTGCATATAGACAGTACTGGTGATAGAATCCAGGATCCTCTGTTTAAAAAGCAGCAGGTCTCGACCACTAATGTTAAAGAGCAGCTCACAGTAGTCCTTTCTCCATAAGGGGGGTGACCTTTGGAGCCACATGGAGATGCACATATTTAAAGTCATCTGGTGCCTTCTAGCAGATGTCCATGTAAGCAGACATTTACATAACAGAAGATGCTAGAACTCTTGTAAAGTTTGTGGTTTATCTCCAACAGAGTAAAATGTACTCTGGGATGTTGCTAGTGGAAACTCAGATTTTCTGCTTCTAATTAAAAGAGCATCTGTTTTCTGTAGTATAGAAAAATCATTCCAGGCTTAGAGACATGTCTAGAAAATAGCTGCTCCTCTAATTAGTATGCTGAGTGCTTATCTAGGAAGAAGAAATTATTAAATGGTTTCCTTGTATTTGGTGTTCATATGTGTTGAGAGCTATCCAATCAATAAGAGATGTCAACCTGTATCACATAATCAAATCAGATGTTTTATGTATTGAAACAAAAATATATCATGACATTTTACAGAAATGGGATGAGGAGCACAACGCAGAATGTGGCATTCTATACTATGCTATGGCTTGCTGTTTTGACATCAGATGTACTAGTTTAAGATCTAACAGTAGCAGGGACAGTCTATAAAGAACAGTATTTCTTCTGAGAAGAAGTGCTGAAACAAATACATTGCAGTAGCATTTTATTTTGATGACCTTCAAAAGCCAATATAATTGCATAGCAGTTGAAAGGAAATAAGATAATAAAAAACATCTTCAAAGCAGAAATTATTTCCAAGCAGGCAACCATGAATAAACATAACCTTTTGCTGCTTAAAGATAAAACTGAAGCATCCTGTTAGAGATATGAAAACTAGAAACAAAAATCAGAAACTGGGAAGATTCTGAGAGGTGTTTGGAGTGCACTTGATCCGGGTACAAAAGGAGCAGTCAGGGAAGATAAAAACTGTTGCTGAAAAGCTAAATGTATTGGTTGCATCAATATTCAAGGAGAAGGTGATTGAAGTTCTTCCAGATTTTTTTTTTTTTTTAATGAAGTATTAAGTGGTGAAGTCTTAATCTGAAGTCTGGAAGAGGTGTGTTTTACAGAAATCTGCCCATCACGGTAGTAAAAAGTGCCAGGATCTCAGATTATGTAGCTTCATGTTCATGAAATTGCTTGTGTAGTAATATGGTATGTTATGTGCTCCTCAAAATGTTATCAGAGGACAGAGGCTGCAATGTTTACAACTTGGATCCAGCGATGACTGCAAATTGTCTAACTGCAGATACAAGTTAGTCTGGTTTGCATACTAGGCAGATTAGTAGAAATAGTAGTCTTATTAGCAGACACAGAGGTAACTATATAGAAGAGGTGAGAGAGCCTTTGTGGAAGAGACAGCAATACCTCACACCTCTGTGTTTGTTAGAACTGCCAAAGACCTCCTGAGGTAAGGTTTCTAAATTATTAGTGCATGCTGCGGTTTTCAGACAGCATGGAATAAAGTCCTTTGTGAGGTCTATGAGGGCAGTTTAGTAACTCTGGAATGAAGGTAGTCCACCTCAAAATTAAGAGCCAAGTAACAGAAAACAAAGGGGAGGACTAAACTCTTTGGCTTTCACCGGGAGGTTGCCAGTAGCACATTCCTGTGTTATCTATAGAAGAAAGAAAAAGGGTGACCAAAGTTATTTGAGGTGATTCACTCAACATTTGACTACAGGAAGTTGCCGTTGCAAAGCAATATTCAGAGGGTGGAAAATGCAGACATGTGTAGCTAATGTGATTAATAGCTAATAGTTTGTCTCTGTGTGTAGACTCTTTCTTAACATATTTTGACCATTTTAGAATACTTTTTGAGCAATGTAACATTTACTGTAGTTAATATGTAAATAAGGAAATATAATAGTAAACATTTTTGGTACAAATCTGTGAAACACAGTCCTCGGTACTATGTGCTTTGTCAGAGGCTCTGAGCCTCTTAAAATGATAAGTATAAAAGTTTTCTAGTTCAAATAAGGATGATCAAAGATATGCAACTACTGAGATGCAAAACAGGTGAGAATTCTGTAGGGGAATATTGATTATCCTTAATTAATGAATGATGTAGAGAAGATGAATAGAAATAAGTTATCCCACATCTCAAAATAAGAGACAGGTTTTTGTGTATCATGTGAACAAAACAAAAATACAACCTTTTTTGCTCTGGGTGTGTATGTATACATGTACACAAAATTTATTTGTTCATATATTCATTGCTGCAAGATTTGTGGGGGTGAAGAGCATGCTTGGCTTTGCAAATGGATCTGCAGATCTGGAGTCCATCAGTGATTGCTAAATGTGAACTGCACACAGTTATTGGCAAGAAAAATATAAACAAGGAAGCCCCATCCTAGGCACTGCTCTTTCATCAGCACCCACTAATTGTGCCTATGGGAGGAGGGAGGATGCTGTCTAGAGTGGCTACCACTCTCATCATTCTCAGGTTAATGCTTCTGCAACAGCAGTAACGAAACAGCATCAAACAGTAGAACGCCTTAAAAACTAAAATATACATTCCCATGTGAAACAAGACATTAACTGTTGTTTCTTGTTCTTCTCAGTTTTCTAATTATTTTAGTGTCAGGATCTGATGTGGATTTATCTCATTAACCACTTCTCAAAGCAATGATCGGACAGGAAAACTGCTTCTGTGTTAAACTTTCATTGTACTTCCATTCTGGTCACCGAATTCTTCTCTACCAATTTCATTCAGGTACATGTCAGTATGTGCTAACATTACTGCTGTCCTTGTAGACCTGGTAAACTCCACAAGTGGATTTCCTGAATCATGTATCCTCAAGGCTTTTGCTCTTATTTTAATGAGACAGCAGACAACTGAACAGTTTTCTAGGTTCCACAGAAACAGACAAATGGAATGGGAATTAAACAAGGCAGGTAAATATGAATTTGCACAGAGTATATCCCTTAATGATAGCAAAATACTGTAAGCCTAGCCCTTTGTAAACCAAACCCAACAATGTACATATTGCTCTGCATGGTAAAGAATAATGGTCATGAAAATCATGTCCATCAAAAAAGAAAAGAGCATCTATTATGTTTGAATACTCGATGTGAGTAATATAGCCATCAATGTGCTAAAATAATTGCCTGCATACTTTATGTTGGCAGCCTTGTCAGCTTGATGATACCTTCAACTCTTTTGTGTTGTAACCAGAAGAAGATATTTGTCCAAGGGACATTGTCATTACAGACTTCACTGGTAAAGCTGTGACTATCTTTGTTAATAGATTCTTTCTAAAGTAGGTGAAGTTTCTTAATATCACTTGTTAAGGCTTGGCACACTGGACACACACTTTATTAAAAGAGACCAAAAAATAACAACAATAATGAGTGTACTTTTATGGTTGTGTTTTGCAGCTTTGTTTAGTAGTATCTTCAGCATCTCCAGATGGTGTCATTATAAGTGATTCAGATTATAAATGATGACCCATATCTGCAAATGGTGTGAGCTGAAGAAGGGCATAAACTTTATCGCTCCATTGTAATAAGGGATTTGTTGTACTCTTCATCTCTTCAGCTCCATTTCTCTGTTTGAAAAAGGCAAAATTCACTCAGAATAACAAATGAAGAATACAGAGACTTCAGCACAGAAATGGAGAAAATCACTTATGTGAGAGCAAGGAATTTGCCATAATCGGTGTCTTCCTGTGACAAGGCTAAGTAAATAAGAAACACTGATCTTTGGGGCCAAGAACTTGTTAGAACCTGGAAAGTTCTTGGCATTATAGGCATTTTTGTCTTCCACAACTTCCCCTGTATATAGCTAGCTCCTTGCATCTTCCATTAAAGCAGTTACCTCAGACCATGATCTGAAACAGGAAGCCTGTGTACATCTATACCCATCGGTTGTTAGATTGCATGTGATTCCAAGTGGCAATTCCCCTGTACATTTACGTAAACTTTTATTACATGTTTTTGTTTAGAAGCTTAGGAGCTTTTCAATTCAGGAACACTTTAAGGAGAGTGATTTTAATTTTTATTTTTAACTTTATTTAAACTCCAAGGTCTACTGTGGTTTAAAAAATGCATGCTATTTTGTGCCTAACTATGTTTGGTTACATGAACTATACTATTATGATTATCTTCCCAGAGTAAGTGACCATGAGAGGGGGGAAATTGACACTTTTGGAAAGGAACTGATGATGACAGATAGGAGGTTATGGAGTTCAATATCCCATTTTTCATACTCAGAGAAAGCAAGAGTCATCTGCTGGCTGCCTATGCCCTTACATGGTACCTACTCAAAACAGATTTGAACCAAATGAATAGAAAGCAGACTTAAAACAACCATTGCCTAGTTTAAACTCATAACTACATTATTATTTTGTGTTTCAGTAATTAATATTGATTTAGCTAAACCAGGCTTCTCACTGGTCTTAATTAAATTGGTCTACTACCCCAAAAATGAGTATATGTAGAGTGTTTTACACCTAAATATTGTTGTTAAGTTGGCATAAATCAAGTGCTGAGGTTAGTTATTAGATGGGAGGAGATGACAATTCGAACAGTGCAGCAAGAGTATTCCTGATGTGACCTCGTGGAGCGAGCTGACTGGGGACATCGGCAGAGAGTCATGCACTTGAAAAAAAGGCTGAGCACTTGCTAGCAGCTGTTGATGTGGCAATGGAAAATACTAAGGGTTCCAAAGATTACAGAGATATAATTTCACCTGCAGTAAAAGTAAGCAGAACTGCTCACTGAAAAAGAGCTGCTGTTGTAATCAATGAGGTTTTGCCATGGGCTTTACTGAGAAAAGCACCAACACTAATGGGGATTTGTGTACATTATTATTCCTATATTTTAATAGGAGGCTTCAGTGTGTAGCAGCATGTGTGCTTTTATCAAGACAGAAACATATTTGGTGAGCAAAATTTCCCATTCATGAGCTACAGATATATCTGCATTGTATTTGGAATGTATCAGAATATAGTACGTAATTGTGATGGTTTGGGTAATAGAACATAAGGGGTTCTATATCTTTAGAATATAATCAGAAGTTTGGAATGCTGTGAAGTGTTTTACATTTTAATTTTTAATTCATTTCACATTCAAAGATGTCATTGTTTTGTAAAGCCTTAACAAGCCCTCTAATTCATCATTTCAGGTTATGTAAAACATAGTATAATTAACAGGAAAATATTCTGAGTAGGTGGAATCTTGCATTCTTTTGAAATCAAGAGAGAATGTCCTCTTGTGGCACAATTAGGTGCCACTGCTGAAGGATCCAGAACAATGATAGATAAGGGGTGTGCTAGCTGTCTAGCACAATTTACAAGCAGATATTTACAGTATATACAGATATATACAGAAATACACAAGGTAAAAGGTAATACAGACACAACTCCCAGAAACCTGAGTCCCCAGGAGGGGCTCTCAACCACCCCCTCACCTTTCCCCTACCCCTCTCAACCTTACCCCAGTCCTAAGGAAGATTGGAGGTTTGGCCAAGAGGAATTAAGAAGCAAAGGTGAAATCAGCCAAAGCAAAAAAATGGAGGGTGAGGTTAGAAAGCAAAATTGAGTTCAGCCAGCAGCCTCAGCTCTCCCCAGCAGGCAAGGAGAAGAGGACAGCCCAGCACGAAGTGCAGAGCAAAAGTGACCTTATCTAATGTTTTGCTTTTCCTTGCTACGCATCTCAGCAAGACTGTGAGGGAAGCAGACACCATTGTTTTCATTTTTCAGCCTATGATCTAATTCTTCTCACCAAAACATTCTAGTAGGCTCAAACTAGCACAAGGGGTTTCAGCTTTGCATTATTCTCTCAAATACTAAATTATTGAGCTGTTGACCAGGAGCACAGTCCATATGAACATTAACTCCATAAGCTAGGTGGACCAAGTCCAATTCTGATGAGGTTTGGAGGGAAGGGATCTTATCATTAAAGATCATTTCTGCGCTATTTTTATGAATGCTCTTGCAACCAAAAAGGCCTGAGGGTGAAAAGTTAGATTTCTCCCACACCCAATAACTCACTGAGTAGTATCTTTAACAAATTTTGAGAACTTAGTTTGATATGGCTCAAATAAAAAATGCACTCCTGCACAAACATGTAGTAGAGCTGTAACAGTGTAATTTCTTTTGACAAAATATTTGAGAGGTTGCTGTCAAGTATTGATGTACCAGCTCAACATAGCTGTAAAGGGAAAAGAGGTTTCACATTAACCATTATATGGTATGTCCTTATTTTACTAATTCTCCATACCCTCCACAGGATCCCACTCCTGCTTTGGTGCTTTTGAGCAAAACATCGCTGTGACTTCCTGATATATAGAAGTTTGCTGAAGGTGTGGTCTTTGAGAACAGGATGTAGTCAGACATGATGGGGTAATGTTGTTGTGTCAGTTCTATTTGGTGTGTCTTAGAATTTGTGTTGAGAACAGATCAGGCAACAGACCTGTCCAAAATCAGTTTATAATAGAAATTGCTTATTTCATGATGGCTTTCCCCAACAGATATGTGATAATGAAAAATTATTTTAGATATACTTTTTCCTTACTTCATTGACTGCAGCTTTACTGTTACCTTATTACAATGGCTAAGTAGTAACATATCTGCCCTCCTTATAGACACATCCTTAAAATACAGTAACTATGTGTTTATTTTAGCTGTCATTATGATATAAAATGAATGCTATCATTTATAACACAGAGGTGAAGGTCAGAGAAAGTAGTTGTTCATACTAAAGCTGTATCCTAGTTGTGGCAATCTTGTTTTATACATGCAGGCACAGCGGGAGTTTTTGAGAGCACAGTGCTATGCAGCGCTTCATGGGCTGACATAACAAACAGATCAAGATGGAACTGTAGACCACAGTACAATGAAAATAGCCCCAGCTTTTAAAGTAACCACATGGAGAGGAGGTCAGTCATGAGATGTTCAGAATTAAAAAAAAAATAAATCTCTTGATATGTCTACACTTGGACAGCTGTCAGCCAGCACAAAACAGTTAGGAAGCATCACTTCAATCACAAAATGAATGTGGTTGTGCTAAGCCCGAGTAGTAACTGACAGGCTTTGATTTGCTTCTGATAAGAGTTAACATTATGCAAACAGCACTTCTAATGACATTTTCCAGCTGCTAGACCAGAGGTTATTTATAATTTATTATAATGGGTATTGAAAGAATGGAAATATTACCTGAGATAGAATAATTGGAGGGTGAACCTAGACAGTCAAAAGCTGATTTCTTCTTTGTCATCACCTTTGTCTTTGTCTTCCTCACTTCCATCACAGTCTTTATGTCAATACCGCATCTGGTCTCATATGCCTGCAGCTGTTTTGATGTTTCAGAATACATGCACATTTTAAAAACAGCTGCAGTAAAGTTATTCACATAATTGTTGTATCTGGAAGGCTGTGCGGCCATCCAGAGAGAGCTGGACAGACTGAGAGCTGGGCACAGAGGAACGGGATGAAGTTTATCAAGGACAAGTGCAGAGTGCTGCATCTGGGAAGGAATAATAAACTGCACCAGTACAGGCTGGGAGGTGATCTGCTGGAAAGCAGTCCTGTGGAGAGGGACCTGGGGGTCCTGGTGGCTAACAAGTTAACCATGGCACAGCAATGTGCCCTTGTGGCCAAGAAGGCCAGTGGGATCCTGGGGTGTATTAGGAAGAGTGTGTCCAGCAGATCAAGGGAGGTTCTCCTCCACCTCTACTCTGCCCTGGTGAGACCTCATCTTGAACACTGTGTTCAGTTTTGGGCTCCCCAGTTTAAGAGGGACAGGGATCTGCTGGAGAGGGTCCAGCAGAGGACAAGGAGGGTGATTAGGGGACTGGCAGGCATGGCTTATGAGGAGAGGCTGAGGGACGTGGGACATTTTAGTTTGGAAAAGAGAAGACTTGGAGGGGATTTGATCAATGTTTATAAGTATCTGAGGGCTGGCCAGGCGTGGAGGGACAGGCTCTGCTCACTTGCTCCCTGTGAAAGGACAAGGAGCAATGGGTGTAAATCGCAGCAAAAGAGGTTCTGCCTCAACACAAGGGGGAACTTCTTTACTGTAAGGGTCACAGAGCACTGGAACATTCTCCCCAGAGGGGTTGTGGGGTCTCCTCATCTGGAGACTTACAAGGCCTGTCTGGATGTGTTCCTCTGTGATCTGTGTTAGATAATATTGTCCTGCTCTGGCAGGGGGTTGGACTCGATGATCTCCTTGAGTCCCTTCCAACCCCTAGCATCCTGTGAGCCTGTGATCTTCCCATGCATGGAAAATCCTCCAACAAACTTTCACTGGATTCCATTAGTAAAGCAGAAATATCTCTTGATGCTCAGAGGAACAGTGAACATGACTTTTTTTTTTTTTTCTTAAACTGCCAAGTCTGAGTCTCCAGACAGAGGTTCTGCACAAGATATATGATGCTTTCATCTGCAGTGGCATCAGCAGCAAGCATCAAATGGAAAGAGATTGAAATAGTGAGTGACTACTTTTATTTCTCTTCTGTGCTTGTCATCATGCTCCCATTTCAGGTACTGAGATCACTCAACCACCTTGTCATGAGCAAACCTTGTCTCTGAGGACACTGTGGTAGCTTTTACACTAGAGTGTATTGAAAACTCTTTATTGCAGGCAATTGTGACAAGTCAGCATAACGTAGTTTTCCTTCTTACTTCTATAATTGCACAATTTTCCACCTGTGAGATAAGAAACAAAACAAAGTCTGGCAACTTGTTTGAGAATATCTGCATGATCCTGCCACCATTTACTTATCTTTATTTGGAGTCAAACAGGATCATCCCAGAGATGCAGAGGATCACAGTGGATGAAGCACTGAAGCTAGTCAAAACACCTGCTTCAAGCACAGTCCAGTTTAATTCAACGTAATGAAAGTTTGCTGGCACTGCAAACCATCCCCATCCAAATGAGAAGGAAGATTCTTGTATATCAAGAAACTCAGAACATACCTTAGGTTTCCTTTCCCCTGCTTTTCTACTGTTATTATCAGGAGTCACCCACAGACTCTAAATTGTCATAATAAATAGAAGAAAGCAAAAGAGAGAAAATACTTTTTGTGTAGTGAGGTTTCACATGTCAGATTTCCTGAGATCCTAGGTGCAATGTTGAGTCTTTTATCTCTATTACCCATCAATAAAATGTTTGTTTCACCAGCTTGCATTGAAGATAACTGCATCACAGATACTGTAGTATGGGCAGTACAGAAGAACAAGAAATAACAACTACCTCAAGAAAGATGACATTTAGCAAGTCTAACCAAAGCAAATTCTTAACCAGTGAGTAGACAAAAGGAAGACTTACATCAATGGATCATCCTAAAGTATACCAGCTTCCTGAAAAAATATTTTCCTTCCTTGCAGAGCTTTGGTAAGTACTTTTATATCATTTGCATCTTTACCCTTTGATTTTGTTAGGCTGAGCAGGTTGGACTTGGGAGCAGTTTTCTCTTAATACAGATATGTATCACAAGTGAAAAATCAAAGTATTTCTTGTAGCTGATGTTACTGTACCTTACTACATCTCAAGTGAAGGCAAGAGCAAGTTTCAAGACCGTTGGTGGGCGTTGCATATCTGCCCTAATGCATAGAGGTGGTTTAGTACATGCTAGGTCATCGTGGTAAAGAAGGAAGAACAATAAAGAAAAGTACAGGAAGATGTTGATTTTCATTAGTTCTCCTTTTTTTTTTTTAACTTTACAGAAACAAGTTTTTTTGAAAGTCAGGAGGTTTTGAGCTTTTCTTTGAGATAGAACAGAAATATCTTACTGGGACATTGAGCAATTTCTACTCAGACATGCTCCTGCTTCATGAAATTTCATCTCTCAGTGTCCTTGAGAATGCTTTGATAACATTATCTATAATAAGATTAGGTTTTGAGACTAGGAACGGGCAAAAGTCCTGAAAAAAGTGCTAGTGAAATTTTTGGAGTTCACACTGAGTTTGAGTAACTTCAGTCTTTGACTATCCCTTTTTTTTTTTTCTTAGATCACAGTTTCTTTTGAAAAGTAACAGCATCGGTAAGATCACAACAATGGAATTTATCATGTTGAGTCTGTGTGATTTCTGGTTGGTGTCACCTTAGGTTGTTCCCTGTGCCATTTTACTGGTGGTTGCCAACAGAAGAAAGAAATGTATTTGGCCTTGCTAGACTGGTGCCAAGCGAGAAATGTACTACAGCTATTGTCCAGAAAGAGGAACAGAAAATAAGATCTTTACATAACATGCCACAGCTGGCATCCTGGGAAAGTGCAGACAAAAATTAACTTGAAATCTATTTCCAGCCTGAAATCACTGGTGAGTCAATTTGGGGTTTGAGTACTAGAGTACTTTCTTCTCTGTCTTCTGCTGAAATTAGGTTTATATGCTGTTTAGCCAGAAATCTTTCAGCTGTATCTTTGACTTTCACCACATGCTTCCTATTGGCCCAAAACTAGTGATGAGAACAATAGCAACTCTTGAGGGCTATTTCCTCGGGGTTGCAAATTGTCTCTGCTGTGCCTCTGCAATTGCCACTAGATGAACCTTTTAATTAAAATAACAGCAGAAAAGTTCTTAGACTTTGATTGATGATTTCAAGTTCATGATTCCCAGTAAATGTTAATACGAATGTAATGATGGCGCCAGATACTTCTGTAGGACAGGCTGCGTGCCTGACCAGGCAGAGCTGTGTCCAAGTCCATCTGCTGCACAGGTACTGCAAACACCCAACTTTGTGCTAGTCTTGGGCAGTACATGAGGGAAAGAGATGACTGTTTGTTTTTCCCAGCAATATACAGAATGTATCCCATATATATATATATTTATGGGACAGAATAGGTTTTACTTTTGTAAACCTTTTGAAGCAATTTCTTTACAAGGCCAAAAAAAAAAATCAAAATCTTTCATACAGTCTGTGCTCAAAAACTGCTGATATTGAAGATGTTAATTAACAGCTTAAACTGTCCATTTAAGCTGGATTTTTTTTTTTAGCATTGCTTCTGAAGGTGGGGATAGTGATTGCCATGTGGAACAATTAAATAATTCTTCTATCACATTCATGAATGCCTTCAGTCTTCTATTTTCTACTCAATTCCCTGTAATTTTGCAGAGGGTCCTGTTTCTCTAAGCCTATTACCCTGATTGATATTTTAATGTGGGGCTTTATTCAGCTTGCTTGCACCTTTCTCAGTGCTTTGGTCCTGGCTCTTGTTTGAAGACTGCATACCGTTCAAAGTTTCATCATAGAATCATAGAATGGTTTAGGTTGGAAAGGACCTCAAGGATCATCCAGCTCCAACCCCCTGCCATAGGCAGGGACACCTCCCACTAGAGCAGGTTGCTCGAGGCCTCATCCAGCCTGGCCTTAAACGTCTCCAGGGAGGAAGCATCCACAACCTCCCTGGGCAACCTGTTCCAGTGTCTTACCACCCTCACTGCAAAGAACTTCCTCCTAACATCCAGTCTAAATCTCCCCTCTTCCAGCTTAAACCCATTACCCCTCATCCTGGCATTACTAGACCTTGTAAATAGTCCCTCCCCAGCCTTCCTGTCCAAAGCTAGGTGGAATACTTTAACCTGCAATAGATCTGGTCATTTCATGGATTCAACAGTGACCAGATCATAAAGTTCTGCTCACCTAGTTGTCTTATTTTTCTTCTGTTTTATTTAAGAGTTTAAAAATAAAACCTTCTTAAGCTCTAATTTGTATTTCCACAGGGCTCATGTTGCCTAGACAACTATAATAAATGTTCTCTTCTGGAAAAACCTTGTAGACATAAGGAGCTTTCCCAGATCCGCCATTCAAGATGAAATGATTGTAAAATCAAATATGTAGTGAATTCACTACCATTTTTCCATATACTGTCAGTTTAGTTGACATGGTGTCACTGTTCCCCACTCTGTGTTTGCAATTCAAGTTATTCTTCATCTTCAAATGAATAGTGCAAAGGAAAGATAGCCAATGCATTTTTTTCCCTGATGTTTACTGAGATAAAAAGGAGCAGGAAGTATTTCTGGTCAAATATTTTAGATAATAGAAATGCATGTTCTTTGTGTCACTCTGACATTAATTATGTCAGGGGGGTGTCTTCATTTCAGGCAGAAATGTGTTAGCTGCCAAAGCAACTAAAAAAATAACAAGATTGTTGTTGGGGTTTGTACTGATTTCTGGATTTTTTCAAAGGACTTTGAACTTCATTTTCTCACCGCTGTATAATGTGTCTGTAGAGGCAACAGTATTGATCTCGTGGTCAAGAAGAATCACTGATTCATAGAATTATCAGGGCTAGAAAAGACCTCAAGGATCATAGAATCAGGGAATCAACCAGGTTGGAAGAGACCTCCAACATCATCCAGTCCAACCTAGCACCCAGCCCTATCCAGTCATCTAGACCATGGCACTAAGTGCCTCATCCAGGCTTTTCTTGAACATCTCCAGGGACAGTGACTCCACCACCTCCCTGGGCAGCCCATTCCAACCCCCCTGCCATGGGTCAGGACACCTCACACTAGGATCAGGTTGCTCAGAGCCCCATCCAACCTGGCCTTAAAGACCTCCAGGGTTGGGGCTTCCATCACCTCTCTGGGAAACCTTTTCCAGTGTCTCACCACCTTCATGGTGAAGAACTTCTTCCTAACATTCAATCTGAATCTACCCACTTCTAGTTTTACTCCTTTCCCCTTAGTCCTGTCACTATCCGACATACTGAAACATCCCTCACCAGCTTCCCTGGAGGCCTGCTTCATATACTGGAAGGCCACAATAAGGTCTTCTCGTAGCCTTCTTTTCTCCAGACCGAACAGCCCCAACTCTCTTAGTCTGTCTTTGTAGGAGAGGTGCTCCAGCACTCTGATCATCCTTGTTGCCCTTCTCTGGACACATTCCAGTGTGTCCATATCCTTCTTGTAGGCCGATAGTATTCTGCAGTGTATTAACAGTGTGGTCAGCAAGTTGAAGGAGGTTCTCCACACGCTCTGCTCAGCCCTGGTGAGGCTGCACCTGGAGTGCTGTGTCTAGTGTTGGGCTTCCCAGTTCAAATACTGGACAGAGTCCAGTAGAGGACTACGATGATTATCAGAGAACCAGAGCATCTCTCTTACAAGGAAAGGCTGAGAAATCTGGTGCCCTTTAGTCTGCAAGATAGAAAAATGAGAAAGGATCTTAGAAATGCTTGTAAATAGATAAAGGGTGGAGGTTATGAGGTTGGAGGCTGGGCTTTTCTCAGTGGTGGCTGATGATAGGATAAAGGGCAACAGGTACAAACTAGAACACAGGAGGTTTCACTTGAACTTACGGAGAAACTTCTTTACAGTGAAGGTGATGAAGCACTGGAAGAGGCTGCTCAGAGAGGTTGCAGAGTCTCCTCCTTTGGAGACTTCCAAAACCCTCCTGGATGCTTTCTGGTGCAACCTGATCTCAGTACAAATGCGTTAGCAGGGGGACTGGACTGGGTGATCTCCAGAGATCTCCTCCAACACCTCTCATTCTGTAAATGTAGAAACCATAGAATAGAGAGAGATGGCTGCTACCATAATTTCAACAACTACATCAATTAGACCTGGTTTTTATTTCATTAATAGTAGTAAGTCTCTGATCTTTAGTATGTTTAAAGGTTTGTATTTCGTTATGATAGAACTAAACTCATATCACATTAATTGGATTACATATCACACCATCTATACTGAATAGTTTTACCACAGAACATCTCAGTTGTCATGTGAACAATGAGAAAATTTGCATAGTGAGTGTTAATGAAAGCCATAGGAAATAACCCATGCAATATTCTGGATAAAAACAGCTCTATTTCAGACTTAAAATGAATTGGTGCCCTTTTTGTACAGCTGCTACACACAGCAATGATTGCACATCATAGTCACCTTTTGATAGGGAGTCTTGATCATTAAATAGTTGAGTGAGGAATCCTAGCTCATGAGGGAGAGAAGATGCTAAAGAATACAAGTAATTGGTTGTATGAAACATTGGAGCGATTCTTTAAGACAACATTCAAATGAATAATAAAAGGCACTGAATTTTCATATAAATCTATGTAAAATCAGCATTCTTGAAAAAAAAAATCACATTTAAGCAGTTAGCTAAAACTTCTGGTATGAAGTTGTTTGAATTGAAAAATGTCAGCCATTCTTCTGTTTTCAAGGTAGAGACCTGAGGAAAATGGACAGCACTTGTGTTCACAGGAACTATTTAGAATCATAGAATCATAGAATGGTTTAGGTTGGAAGGGACCTCAAGGATCATCCAGCTCCAACCCCCTGCCACAGGCAGGGACACCTCCCACTAGAGCAGCTCGCCCAAGGCCTCATCCAGCCTGACCTTAAACACCTCCAGGGAGGAAGCATCCACAACCTCCCTGGGCAACCCGTTCCAGTGCCTTACCACCCTCACTGTAAAGAACTTCCTCCTAACATCCAGTCTAAATCTCCCCTCTTCCAGCTTAAACCCATTCCCCCTCGTCCTAACATTACTAGACCGTGTAAATTTGGGTGAGTAGTTTCCAAAATACAGTCTTTCTCTGTTTCTCTGAATGGGTTAAGATGCAGCTGGTAAATGCACAAAACACTCCAGGTCTCTGCTAGTTGGTTGGCTTGTTGTTGGGGTTGGTTTGTTTTTCACGATAGTTAGATCAGAAAGGTGTAGAAGGGATTGCGGAAGCAGAATGAGGAACTAAAGGGAGCAGCCAGGAACACATAATCCTTTCCTCCCACCAGCCCTCTAGAAGATACAGAGTGATGAGAAGCTCATTAAAAGAAACTATCATTAGCTGTGACTTTTCAAAAAGGCACAAATCTTTACAATTACAGTTCTTCTTGGTCTAAACATGTTTCAGTCATCAGAATCTGGGAGATAGAGACATCTGAAAAGCTGCATAACATAATGGCTGATCCAAGAGTATGTGAATATTGCTAAGAGAGAATTTTCTTTCTTTTATTAAAACACATACAAGTTCTGCATTTATATAAAGTAGTAATTTAAGATGAGTAAAAAGAGGTTCTTGGTAACAGCAAGGTCTTTGCAGAGGAATATAGAATCATAGAATAAACCAGGCTGGAAGAGTCCTCCAAGATCATCCAATCCAACGTAGCACCCAGCCCTAGCCATTCAACTAGACCATGGCACTAAGTGCCTCATCCAGGCTTTTCTTGAACACCCCCAGGGCAGCCCATTCCAATGCCAATCACTCTCTCTGGCAAAAACTTCCTCCTAACACCCAGTCTATACTTCCCCTGGCACAACGTGAGACTGTGTCCCCTTGTTCTATTGCTGGTTGCCTGGGAGAAGAGACCAACCCCCACCTGGCTACAACAACTTCCCTTCAGGTAGTTGTAGATAGCAATGAGGTCCCCCCTGAGCCTCCTCTTCTTCAGGCTGAGCAACCCCAGCTCCCTCAGCGTCTCCTCATAGGGTTTGTGTTCCAGGCATCAACATATTCAGATTTTTATTCCAAGAATCTTATTTTCAGAATTAGCTTTTTTTTTTTTTTCCCCCCCTTTTTTTTGGTAACTTCTCAGATACACTCTGTCACTTGTTCTGCACAGTTCCCATTTATAACTGATATCACATGAGTTGCATTAAGACTCAGATCAGAGCCTGAGCTGTTAGACACAGGATGGCTTAAATGGGCACAAATTTTCTTTGGTAAGTACTTTAGACAATTTAAGATAATAATTACTATTAAGAAAGCCTATCTATGCTAAATTTAACTGCACCCAGAACTGAAATAAATGGGCATCTTGAATCTCACCGAGGTTTTTCTCCATCCTGGATCATCTTGGCAGAGGGCTGTGGATGCAATTTCCCAGCAAACTGCCCCAGGAACTAAGAAGCTAGACAGCAAACTCCAATTTCTTTCATTGTAACTTGTACAGTCATTTGTAGATAAGAAACCATTCTTTATGTAAAATAATTTTCTTCAGTCAAGGTGAGGAGGACCCAGATCAGCCTGCTAAGTTTCATTGCAGATTTCCATTTCCCTCTCTGCACAATCACTACGTAATTTAGAAGCTTCGTTGATTAAGCTCTAAGTGTGATTTCCCCATACCCCTCCTGTTCTCTTCATGGGGCACATGATGATTGACACTATCTTCTACTGTGGTACCTTTATGGTGCTGTTATGTGATCTGTACCATAAATGTAGAACAGATATTGTGTGGCTCTTGAACTAGACAGACATCCATTACATGGTTGCCTGAAAATGGGTGTCCTGGCATGGGTGATGGCAGAAGTTAGAAGGGCCCTCTAGAGATCATCTAGTCCAACTCCCCTGCTAAGGCAAGTACGCTTAGGTCGAGGTGCACAGGAACACATCCAGGTAGGGCTTTTAAAAGTTTCCAAAGGAGGAAACTCTCTGGGCAGTCTGTTCCAGTGCTCTGTCACCCTCCAAGTAGGTAAGTTTCTCAAGTTCAAGTGAAACCTTCTGTGTTCTATTTTGTACCTGTTGCTCATTGTCCTGTCATTGGCCACCACTGAAGAAAAGGAAGAATGGGACCTGGTCAACAGCAGACTGAACATGAGCCAGCAACGTGCCCAGGTGGCCAAGAAGGCCAATGGTATCTGTCATGGAAGGCCAGTATAGGCCTAATACATGTCCTGGCTTGCCCAGGCACAGTCCCACAGTCCTTTTCCCTCTGCTGAGCTGGGGAGCAAAGTGTGGGAGAGAAGACAAAAGGGTTGGAGACACCCTGTCTGAGGGTTTCAACTGTGTGTTCAAACCTTGTGAATAAGTTTTCTGGTGAGATTTAATATTAATAAACAATTTTCATTGTTATTAATCATTTTCTCCTGGATATCAAAATTAAGAATAATTTTGCATGCTCGTAACAGCTTCCTGGCCTGTATCAGGAATGGTGTGGCCAGCAGGACCAGGAAAGTCATTCTGCCTCTGCACTCAGGCTGGTCAGGCCACACCTTGAGTACTGTGTCCAGTTCGGGGCCCCTCAATTTAAGAATAATGTTAAGGTGCTTGAATGTGTCCAGAGAAGAGCAACAAGGCTGGTGAGGGGGCTGGAGCACAGCCCTACGAGTAGCTCCTGAGGGAGCTGGCGTTGTTTAGCCTGGAGAAGGGAAGGCTCAGGGAAGACCTTAGCACTCTGTACATCTATCTGAAAGGAGGTTGTAGCCAGGCAAGGGTTGATCTCTTCTCCCAGGCACCCAGTGACAGAACAAGAGGACACAGTCTGAAACTGTGCCAGGGCAAGTTTATGATGGGTATTAAGAAAAAAATTCTTTGCAGAGAGAGTGATTGGCATTGGAATGGGCTGCCCAGGAAGATGGTGGAGTCACCGTCCCCAGAACTGTTTAAAAAGAGACTAGGTGTGGCAGCACTTGCTGCCAGGGTTTAATCGGTGAGATGGTGTTGGGTGACAGGTTGGACTTGATGATCTTCAAGGTCTTTTCTAACCTGATTAATTCTGTGATAAGAGCCCAGCCCCAGCTTCATGACCTCCATCCTTTAGGTATTTATAACCGTTTATAAGATCCTCTCTCAGTGTTCTCTTTTCCAGGCTAAAGAGAAGGTTTCCATGGTCCCTCAGCCTCTTCTTGTGAGAGAGATATTCCAGTCCCATTATCATCTTTGTGGCTCTTCATTGAACTCCTGTAGTTTCCTGTCCTTCTAGGACTGGGAGCCCAGAACAGGACACAATACTCCAGGTGAGGCCTCACCAGAGAAGAGGTAGATGGGGAGGAGAACCTCCCTCAACCTGCTCTCTGCGCTCTTCTTAATTCACTTTCTGTGTATCTTCTGCCACCAGGTAACACATCTTGTCCAGCAGCAGGGCCACATTTTTCCTGATACTCCTGTTCCTGTTGATGTACTTGAAGAAGTACTTGTTATGTATGATAGCCTTTGCTGGATTCAATTCCAAGATTTCCTGCTGCTCTACAATCCTGTATGTCCCTTGAAAACATTATCAACGCTGTCATGGCTCTATCTAACACACAAATAATGAAACTACCTTTAAAGTAGACAAATGAAATACTGCTACCAACACTGCTGTGGCAGACTGGAGCTCAGCGTGGGCTCACTGCCTGAGTATTTATTTAGCTTTCCAGGCAAGTTTTCTAGCTGAATATGTCTGCAGCATCTACATGGCTAGCAGAAGCTTAACTTAGCTGGGTGAACGATTGCATTAACCTACAGGGCAAGCTTAACAATTGCAAAAGAGTTGCAGGGAATGTAGAACAGGGATGACTGGCATGAACACAGGAGTACTGGATGTTCTTGGATAATCCTTCCCACAAGGTGTTCTCCAATGACTTCCTGCATACATTAGCTTTATGTGGTACAAGTTAGAAGAAATAACTTTCAACCAAAGCACAGGGACTAAAGCAATATGAGGGCCTGGTCAAAAAATGCAACTTTTGATTCTCATTGATGGTCACAAAGCTCTGCAAATCTGCATTTCTGTCATGTACAGGGTAAGATTCACAGCTTATATCCCCAACTAGACATTGAGAATGTGAACTATACTAAATCTTGCAACTTTAGGCAAACAAACTAACTCCCAAAGCAGCTGTATTCCAAGAAAGGGGCAAAAAGAAACATATCATTACCTACTCATGGCACAAGTGTTAAAATAGATAACCTTTAATGAAAGAAGCTCAGTGCATTCTAATGAAAAAGAAAAGCATTAGCAGAAGAGATGTAGGAATGGGAAACTTTTAGATAACGATAGATTCCAAAAATCTTACAGCATGGCAGCAGCACAGTGCTGGATAGCTATCAAACACACCCTGTTACAAATTATAGGCTGCAAGAGCTGACCCAGGAAGCTGTTTGATTAGTGATGCCAAAAGGAATGACAAAGCAGCCTTCACAGTATTTAGGATCTCCAACAGACTGTGAATTCAGTTGAAACCTTTCCATTTCCTCCATTGGGCTTCATTTAGAATAGAATAGAATAGAATAGAATAGAATAGAATAGAATAGAATAGAATAGAATAGAATAGAATAGAATAGAATAGAATAGAATAGAATAGAATAGAATCAATCAGGTTGGAAGAGACCTCCAAGATCATCCAGTCCAACCTAGCACCCAGCCCTAGCCAGTCAACTAGACCATGGCACTAAGTGCCTCATCCAGTCTTCTCTTGAACACCTCCAGGGAGGGTGACTCCACCACCTCCCTGGGCAGTCCATTCCAATGCCAATCACTCTCTCTGTGGAGAACTTCCTCCTAACATCCAGCCTATACTTCCCTCGGCACAACTTGAGGCTGTGTCCTCTTGTCCTGTTGCTGGTTGCCTGGCAGAAGAGACCAACCCCTACCTGGCTACAACCACCCTTCAGGTAGTTGTAGACAGCAATGAGGTCTGCCCTGAGCCTCCTCTTCTCCAGGCTAAACACCCCCAGCTCCCTCAGCCTCTCCTCATAGGGTTTGTGTTCCAGGCCCCTCACCAGCCTTGTTGCCCTTCTCTGGACATGTTCCAGCACCTCAACATCTCTTTTGAGTTGAGGAGCCCAGAACTTCTCATTTTCCTCAAATACAGGTAAGTAAAATGATCATGCAAGACCAAACCCTTTGTGATGCCTTCTGTTCCTCAGAAGTACCATGTAATGTATGTCAGTGTTAGGCATTGCAGTGATTAGTTGATGTGTCTGTCATTTCCACTCATTCCTGTCTTAAAAAAAAAATAAATTCTTCTAGATATTCCAATACAAAATATTGACTCAGTGGAAGAGAGTAGAGTGAGAAAAGAAACATTGTCCCAGATGAATCTGGAAAATCTCAGTTGCTTCACCTGTGTGTGTGTCTGTAAGTATATATACACACATACATCAACAAAAAGAATGTGAAATGTAAGCCAGAGAAGTTAGTGTGAAACAAGTTGTATTGATAGTTCTTCAGCTGCCTTCAAAGAGCAAACTCTCTTCCTCTTTGACTTATATTTTTCTTCTGGGACTCTGTAACTCACTGTGGTCTCCTTCTTGCTCAATTAATATTTTGTAAAGTGCTTTTAGTTCTGGACCTGTATCTGTTTGAGCTGTTTTCCCTTTAAGTATTTTATGTTTTGATGCTTTTACACAATGAAATTTTAAATGCTTAAGAAGAATGGTGCTTAAGTAGAATGATGGCGTCACTGTCCCTGGAGGTGTTCAAGAAAAGACTGGATGAGGCATTTAGTGCCATGGTCTGGTTGACTGGCTAGGGCTGGGTGCTAGGTTGGACTGCATGATGGTGGAGGTCTCTTCCAACCTGGTTGATTCAATGATTCTGTGATTCTATGATTCTAATGCAAAATGCTATCTAGAAAAAGGTGAAACAGTGATGCCTGTAAAGTTAGCAGTTTATAGATCCCAAGGGGCTTCAGGTTATGCTAGGTTATATATTTGGGCTGCGGGGCAAGTGGAAAGTTTTAAGACAGCATGTACATCTGGATAGTTTCTTAGCAAGTCGACTCTGCAAAGACCCACGAGCTTTAGCTGTTGCAATAAGGCTGTACAGTAAAGTATTGCTTTTAGATGGCAGAATGTGAAGAGTTGTACAGTGCTCTCTTTTGCTGACATAGTAACAGCATCGATCAACAGAAACCTTTCTTACATAGATTTTGCTGTAGTCTAGAACATGTAAACTTTTAATGTAAATGAGTATTACTTTCATAGTTCAGAACTGGAGTTGAAAAGTGAGTGTCCTCTGGCAAAGAGCAACTCCTCAGGCTAAAGAAGCTAGAAAGAAAATCATTCTAAAAAACCCTGCCATTTTAAAAACTACTCTCATTTTGCATTTTCTTCCTAATCTGCTCAGAAGTTTGTGAAGCACTGGAACAGTTGTTAGAAGAAAGTGCAAAGTGCTGTGCAGATTTTGTGGAGCAGCGCTGGCTTTTTGCCTGCCTTGGCCTCAGAATGAAAGGAAGAGGAGAATATGGTATCCCAATCAAATCAGAGATTCCTCCTCTGGATACTCTTGGGTCCAGGTATGGCTCCCATGACTGCCCACATTGAGAGCTGTGAAAGAGGAAGCAGAGATCTACTGTTACACGTCCAGTTGTACTTCGTTGTGTGTCTTAGTTTGATCTCAGAAGTTAGCTCAGCTGCAGTGGCAGTGTGAAAGGGTATGCTTTGCTAGATGTGCCAAGTAGCAGAAAATGCTCAAAGTTGTTTCACATCTGCTGCCTTTGTGAGAACTTTAACTTTTCTCCCTTTGATCTGGATAAGCTCTGTGCATCAGTCTGTCAGCAGATCTCCAGAGCTTTTCCCAGCAGAATGTGTAAAGTAGAGCTCAAGCCACAGCTAGGTTAATAAGCAGCAGCATAGAAAGCTCTTTGGGTTCCTGGCTTGACTTCTGTCTGCCTTTGGACTGGTTTTTAACCTTGTAACACATATCTATACTTGTATAACTGGAACATATAACTGGCAGAAGAAAGTTTGCTGGAAGTTTGTCTCATTTCTCACACATCAGAGACTTCTGGCAGTGCTGAGTCCCATATGAACTACATAGATTTTCACGACACAGGGTTAGAACTACACCAGCAGACAGGTCATTTCACATCTTAATAGCCTTTAATATTCTTCTGCCATATTTTACAGTCCAATTATTTATTTAGCACATCCAAGGTGAAAAGGGGAGGAAAAGCATTGTGTTATAGAAGATCTTAAGCACAGGAGTGGTCTACGTTGCAGAAACTGCCCCTTTCTCTTTTTTTTTTTTCATTAACAGACGGTGACTGTTGGTACAAAGCTTGGTTTTTAAAGCTGTTTGCTTTCTTTTTCTCTGTGCTTCTTTTCTATGAGCAGAAAGATCACAGAGATAGAAAAGGTGAAAAGAAACAGGGGAAAAAAAGGAAAGTTAATTTTTCACTTTCTGCCGTTTTTATTGAAATGTTCCCCCAAAAAGTGTTTCAGTCATTTATGGAAGAACTTTTAGTCTCCCGTTATAGTTCAACCCACTAATTTTGGGAAGCCTGTGTGGCCAACCTAGCTTCTTCATGAGAAACAGCTATTATTAGGAAAGGTTAAAACTTTTGCTTTTCCTCTGAGACATAATTTGGCAAACTCTCCAGTAACCTGTCTTGACTACATTGACTTGTACTTCTAATTTGAGAACAGTTTTTGGTTCAAGTGTCTGTTTTGTTTCAACTAAGATATAGGGTAAAAGCCACAGCATTTTATTTTCTGTTCTGTTGCTAATGATGAAGTGTCCCTAATGTCTGAATTTTCCTAGCAGAAATGAAATCTAAATCTGTCAGCTAATAATAGCTCTCTCGTGGATTTGGGGCTTTAGAATCTCTTCACACAGTTTTCCATCATATTATTTTGTTCTCTCTTGGCAGGTGCTCCAAGGCCGAGATTTCACTTTTTAAGGTACTGTGAATAGCGTCTGTAGAGTCTGAATGACTTCACTTAGCTCAGCCCAAAAGAAAGCTAAGGGCAGTGAGAGATCTTGTTTCCACACTGTTTCCTATGAGAGACATCATTTTTCAAGATGGATAAGATGTGACAGGGTTTCCATTAGGGCTGTTCCTTTTTAGCCGCCTTTATTAAATGAAAATGTTGAATGATCTTAACTGCTGTTTCTGACAGGGGCCTAGAAATCAAATATTACATCTCAGACTACCCACACAACCCTTGTCCAACATATGAAATGAATAATCAAATGCACCTCTGAAAAGAGAAAGCCATTAACTTTTGTTTTTTGGAGGAGGAAGGCACTCATATGTCCCTGTAAAGATTAAAGAAGAACCTTTTTTTTCCAGTTAGATCCATTACTTAAGTAGTAGATGCTCACACATACTGCACAGAACAGTCCCCAAATGTACAAAATGACTGAGTATGGTGTTTTCAGCTCTATTTTTGGTTACATAAGAAACCTGAGAGAAGAAAATCTTTGTTTTGCCTTAGTGAGAGTATGTGGGCTCAGTGGAGAAGACGATTGCTAATCATAGATAACACTGTAATGACTCTTGCCAGAAAGTAGCTGGCTCCACAGGATAAAAGGATTAAAGCCTTTCCTTCTGGAAGAGCAAGCAGTGCACCAGAGCTGAGCTGGCCTCTGCAAGCATGCAGTAAAAATTCAAGGCTGGGTACAACTGTGGCATACAGTTCCTACTGCCACTGTTGAACAGGCAGCTTTACTCTCTCAATACCTTTTATGTGAACATGGAGGTTTTTGTAGCTTTCCAGAGAACCACAGTGTTGGCTACTAAGACTTACCTTCAGGTGCCCCCTTGCTTTGGAGGAGAAGAATAAATAAGGCCTGTAAGTGAAGAGACTTTTCTCCCACAGCAGATGGTTCATGACACATGGTTGCATTATGGACCCAAAGGGATTTGGTGATGGGATATAGAAACTGTCACTTTCAGTCATTGATTCAACTCTGACCTAATGGTTATTTCTGAAGATTTGGCATCACTGACTGAGTAGTTTGTGATCTGAGGTACTCTGTGAGATGATGTTGTGGTTCAAGTTTATTTCCTAATGTAAGGGGAAACAAATTTTTGGGAAAAAAAAAATCTTTGTTGCCCCTCTCAAAAGAGGACCTTGAATGAAATGGTCTCAGAAGACTGTCTTTTGTAGGGAATATCTTTCCAAGGTTGTTTGCTGAATCTTTTCAATAGTTAAACTCATTTACTATAGATATCAAACAGCATGTTCACATATGCTGCCAGTAACTGAAAGAAATTTGCTGGAAAAATGTATTTCAGAGGTTTCCCCTGTGCTGCAGTAATACTTAAAATAACAAGGAAAGCAGCAATTAAAACATCCATACCAATAATGCTAATAACTGCCAGTTTGTTCTTAAAAAATATGTGTGCCTGGACATTATTACTACTACTGCAACCAGTGTGAGAACTTCTAGTAAGTGAAATCATTTCAGCCTTGTAAGTCATGTTAGTATGAAGTGGCCATCAGAGCCCATGCACATATTTCCTTTGTATCAACTCGTCCCTGATTTAAAAGCTTGTCGTAAGACGGAGCTAACAGAGTCAGCCAAAATGTTCCCAGCTCTTCCTGTAGCACATGGATTGTCTTTTCTACTTAGCACTCTACTTCATCATGTGCTGTTCTGTTTTATGCTGTGATTTATCAAGTAGTGGGAACCACACAGCTCAGACACCACAGCATTACTGTGGATTTTTAAAGCGTCACAATGTCTTCTAAGAATCAGGCCACATTTTTTGCCTTCTGATAAAGTAATCATTTCTTTACATTATCAACAGAGAACAACTTTTCTTGGCTATCAGTTGAGTAAATGCAAGCCATACAATTTGTCTGCTTCAAATACTATTTCTTGCATTGATTACAGAAGGAAGAGAGGTAAGGGAGGATTAATTCACAATTCCCTTTAAGAAATAGGGAAATGCTTTATATTTACAATAGGGAACCAATCTTTCTATGGTTCTATCTATCAAGATAAATACTCTTATAGTCTGTCAAATAAGAAAGAAATTATTTTATTATTATGTTATTAAAATACAAAATTAAGAAAGAAATTTCAATTGAGAAATAGGGAAATGCTTTATATTTACAATAGGGAACCAATCTTTCTATGGTTCTATTCTAGGAACCAATCTTTCTATGGTTCTATTCTATCTATCAAGATAAATACTCTAAGTTTGTGATATTAGACTGTCAAATAAGAAAGAAATTATTATTATGTTATTAAAATACAAAATTAAGAAAGAAATTTCATTTGAGAAATAGGGAAATGCTTTATATTTACAATAGGGAACCAATCTTTCTATGGTTCTATTCTATCTATCAAGATAAATAGTCTAAGTTTGTGATATAGACTGTCAAATAAAGGCCCTGGGAGCATATTTTGAGCAGTTGCTCTAAGTGAAGCTCTTTGTCATTAACCTGAGATGTGCTTTTTTGTTATGGCTGATGTTTTGAATGGAAGACTGAGCCTAAACTTGTTCCATAAATTTTCTGACACTACCTTGTTTTGAAGGTAATGCGGTCAATAGCTGGGAGAGAGCTGTGAGGCTGAAAGCAGTAACTGCCTGCCTGCCAAAAAAAATCCTATCTTTCCTTTGGTTGAAGGCACGCAGGGAAGAAGAAGCAGACTGTAAAGAGTCAGAGATAAAGTAGCCAAAGCTAAGATCTTTGCCTGAGAAGATGGAGGTGAATCTGGCCAGCCGAAGCCAGACTGAACCTGCCTTTTCTTTATAGCGTGTGGATTTATCATGCCCCAGTGCTACAGCTATGTGTGTTTTCCCAAGCATGGCAGCTGAAGGGAGAATAACTGATGACAGCAGGTGAGGAGGCCTGCTGTTCACACTTGGAGCCTTGCTCATGGGTCAGAGTAATGGACAATTAGAGAATCGTGGGTCAGAAGTTTGAGGGTGTCGTGTTTTTTGAAGAGCTGACAGAATGAAGCTCTCAAATGAATTGGAGAGAAAACAGAATTCTATTTGGAAAGAGAGATACAGAAAGGAATTACAAAGCAAATACAAAATCCATGGCAAACCTCTTGAATTTTCCCCCAACCCAAAACTAAATCTATACTCCCCAGTGCTCCAATCCTCCCCCCGCCAGTGCCTCTTCCATCCATAGGCCTAAACACAAGCCCTTGGAGGCCCCCAAACAGGCCTACTCCTTATATGTTTGGCCTGACAAAAGCAGCTCCAGCCAGCCAGAGGGCTGGAGGGGGGGGAAAGGAGAGCATGCTGGCCTTGTTGTCAGTTTATAGATAGCAGAATGATGGGATCAAATAACAATTTTCTAGTCCCTAGAGGATCTTTAACCCTACAGTCCCAAGCTGGGGCACAGGGCCATCCCCAGTCTCTGTTATGAACAGACCTGTCAGCAGTGCATGTGCTGTATCTTAACTATCCATCACACAAGGGCCAGCAGGGAAATGACTGCCCTAAACCTGCACAGATCGAAATATACACAGGTATAAGGCATCAAAGGCTTATTTTTTGTCTTGACTGTGAAACTGCACAGACCGTCAACAGTGAAACCCAGCATTTAGCAACCACCTGGAGTGTTAGGCTAGCAAAATTCAGAAGAATAATCCAGGCTGTGATTTCATTCCTATTAAACAATGTAACTAATCATTGGCTAAAGGAAATCAAATCAATGGATTCAGATTTGAAAACTGTCTGAAATAAGCAAACCCATTTTAAATCTATAGGCTAATAAGACCACTGTGGACACAGTCTACTTATTAAGGACTCCAGACTGAATTTCATCTTACTCTCTGTATGTTGCAAACATTTTTGGCATTTCATTTGACACAAGCTGACTCTAGTCTTTTCCACAGAGACAGTTAGATTTTAAATGCAAAATGCTTTTTCTGAAACTTTAGAGTTAAAAAACCCCCACCAAATTACTTTTGTTTCTGCCTATAGCAGTGCTAAAATGTGTATTAGGCTAGGTTTGTTTAAGGTTCTCTGTGACATTTTTTAGTTCCAGTGATTTTAGAGGCTCAACTCATTCATCTCAAAACTGAATGTTTGAAAAAAAAATGCCTTAGAATCATAGAATCAACCAGGTTGGAAGAGACCTCCAAGATCATCCAGTCCAACCTAGCACCCAGCCCTATCCAGTCAACTAGACCATGGCACTAAGTGCCTCATCCAGGCTTTTCTTGAACACCTCCAGGGACGGTGACTCCACCACCTCCCTGGGCAGCCCATTCCAATGCAAATCACTCTCCCTGTGAAGAACTTCCTCCTAACACCCAGCCTATATGACAAATGAGTGCTTCACTTTATGTATAGTGGTGAAAAATATTCTCTCTTCTCAGTTTTGCAGGGCTTAAAGAAACAGGAGAGATTAAAGAGTTCAACTCTCTTTGCTGTAGCACTGCTGCTATTAACTTGGTTGCATTTTGTGACTAAAACATTTTTGACTAAAACAGGCTAGCAACTGCAGAAGAAACATGACAGTTTAAAACCATTATGCCACTAAAATCAGGTGACATTTATCCTGTGGATCTAACACAAAAATTCATTTTTGCAACTTGAAATGGCAATCGATTGCTGTGTGTTTATGCATTCAATCAAAATCGTAGTTCAAGGTTTCTAATTCATAGGAATTATTAAATTATTGGGGGGGGGGGGGGGGGGAAATAGTTCCTAGAATTGGAGCTAGATATGTTTAAAGTTGGAGATGCTGTAGCCTAAGTTGAAAAGTTTTACTTTTCATCTTGGTTGAACCTCCAGAAAGCTGTGATGATGACAGCTGACAGTCTCCTTTTCTTGTGGAAATTGCTACTGAAAAATCAACAAATCTAATAGCCCACTTTGAGGAAGCATCAATACCTGTTTTACTCATTAACTGTGTTTGATTTTAGAAGGGAGATGGCAAAACTACGACAGCTTCAAGACAAGAAATTGTGTAGTTTTTACATTTTAGAGCCGACTCTAGGAGGAGCAGGAGACCCAAAGACAAGATGGGAGGAAATGGCAGGTTCTAATATTGTAGTTAAAGGGCAGAAGGGGAACAATAAGCTGTTTGGAGGAACATTTCTATTTTCTGATGTCACCTACAAAGAGGTCAGAATTATTTTTAGGTTTCCTCCATTTAAAAGGTTATTGTGAGGTAAGACAAGTCCACTATTGATTAAAAAAATGGAGGTCTGAGAAAAAAATCATGGAGTAACATTCTGTATACAATATAAGTTACTTTCAGAAAGATGTAATTATGACTTAGGATGTTATATTATGTTATGTTATCACAGAATCATTGGGGTTGGAGAAGACCCTTGGGATCACCACGTCCAGCCGTTAACCCTACTCTGCAAATTTCACCCCTAAACCACATCTCTAAGCACCACATCTAAGCGACCTTTAAACACATTCAAGTTTGGTGACTCAACCACCTGCCTGGGCAGTCCTTTCCAATGTCTGACTATTCCTTCTGTGAATTTTTTTTCTCCTGATGTCCAATCTAAACCCTGTTGCAATTTGAGGTCTTTTCCACTTGTTCTATCAATAATTACCTGTGAGAAGTGACCAGCACCAAACATCCTTTCAGGTCTCCACTGATCTTCCTTTTCTTCAAACTAGCTCCATCTCTTTTAGTTGTTTTTCATAAGATTTGTTCTTGATAAGATTTATTCTCCAGACCCCTCGTATTATATTATTTATTATATAGAATCATAGAATCATAGAATGGTTTAGGTTGGAAGGGACTTCAAGGATCATCCAGCTCCAACCCCCTGCCATAGGCAGGGACACCTCCCACTAGAGCAGGCTGCTCAAGGCCTCATCCAGCCTGGCCTTGAACACCTCCAGGGAGGAAGCATCCACAACCTCCCTGGGCAACCTGTGCCAGTGTCTCACCACCCTCACTGTAAAGAACTTCCTCCTAACATCCAGTCTAAATCTTCCCTCTTCCAGCTTAAACCCATTACCCCTCATCCTGACATTACTAGACCTTGTCAAGAGTCCTTTATGTTAGATTATTCTATTTACATAGGAACCTGCAAAGAAATAATCTGCTTCCTGAAGAGGTTGCTATGCCATGACATGTTTCTAGGAGGAAATACCTTCACTGTAACAACTATTCAGTGTAGGCAAATTATGTATACAGTAAAATTCAGCCAGTGGATAACTATGGGATTTGCTTGACTTTTTTGGGGTGTTTGGGGTTTATTATTGTTTGTCAGGGTTTGTTTTGTTGTTGTTTGTTTTTTAAATGTAAATTAATTTTATTCTAAAAAGGAAGAGCAAAATGTAATGAAATCATAGAATCATAGAATCAACCAGGTTGGAAGAGACCTCCAAGATCATCCAGTCCAATCTATCACCCAGCCCTGTCCAATCAACTAGACCATGGCACCAAGTGCCTCATCCAGTCTTTTTTTTAACACCTCCAGGGACAGCAACTCCACCACCTCCCTGGGCAAGATGCTAGGTTTCTGACATGTTTATCCTGTTTCAACTGCATAGTCAGTGCTATTGAAGATGTTACAGTGTTTCTACAGGCTCAATCATGATAAACCACTCAGAAAAATACACTCTCTACAACAAAGCCAATTCTTTTTTTCTCATATAGAAGATAAGGTATTGCTGGCAATATTCAAAACTTCTTCCTTAGAACGTATCTTTTCAGCTGAGTGAAACCTAAGGAAAAGCAGTGTGCTAGTTTGAGGCAGGCTAGAATGTTTTGGTGAGAAGAACTAGATTACAGGCTGTGAAAGGCAAAGAGAATAATGTCTACTTCCCTCGTAGGCTGACTGAGAGATACAAGGAGAAGAATCAAAACATAGATAAGGCACTTCTCCTGCTGGGGAGCTCCGAGCTGCATCTCTCTAACCTCACCCTCCGTTTCTCTGATTAATCCACTTTGCTTCCTAATCCCCTGGCTGAACCTTCATTCTTCCTTGGGACTGGGGTAAGTTTGAGAGGGGTAGGGGGAAGGTGAAGGGGCAGCTGGGAGCCCCTCCTGGGGACTCAGGTTTCTGGGAGGGCTGTTGTGTTTCTGTATTACCTTTTAGCTTGTATATTTCTGTATATCCTGTAAATATCTGCTTGTATATTCTGCTAAGTTGTAAATAATAAGCTTCATTCAATTGCCAGAGCTGGCTGAGTCTAGTCTGGGTGATTTCCAAAGTGTGGGGGGGCAGGGAACACCCAAACCATCACATCTTTTATTTTGACGCTCCAGCGTGGGACAAATTAATTTTGAGTGATTGTTAATTGACTCTGGGAATCAGAATGAAGCTAATGAAGCTATTTTACTTAGTGGGGGCTATTGTGTGGCCTATCTTCTGTTTTCTTGTTTATAATTGGATCAAGGCAATTCCAGCCCAGGAGGAGACAAATTCCACCTAGGCATTGGCAATCACATGCGTCACTGTGGATAATTCTGCATGACCAGTTTGGTGAGAACATGAACAAGTGGGGTAGTCAACCTACTTCAGCTCTTTCAAAGAGAGTCAGGGAACTGCAGAGTGGCAGAAACAGAGGCAACAATGCCAGAAAAGTAGCTGTCACTTCTTCAGCTCCCCAAACCAACTGCAATTATTCCAACAATTGCAATTTCCCTCACAGGCAGTCTTGATGTGAAAATTATTTGATTTATACAAATTACCATAGGAGGTGTTATACTTTTTTGCTAAGAAGTCTAAGAAAATATTGAGTTGTTTAGAAGGTCCAGATTAACTATTTGGCATTTCTTGAAAAGGTCATAAAAATAGCCTTGATGGAGAGAACCTTTCAGTAGCTGAATACAGGTTTCAATTTTAGTTTTCTTGTTAGTAGTTGCAGTCAAATCCACTCATCTTTGCTGGAAGGTGAAAATGTACATTTTATAGTAAGGAATCTCTTTTTCAACACAGCTGAAAGAATAATACAAATTATTCTTACTCCAAGTCCTTCTGTACGCATACAGCGTTGCTGATTGGAAAGAAAAAAGAAGTGCCTGTTTTCTTCATATTGCTCCTATCCTATGAAGACAGGCTGAAAGAATTGAGTCTGTTCAATCTGGAGAGAAGAAGGCTCTGGGGAGACCTTATAGCTGCGCTTCAACATCTGAGGTGACCTAAAGGAAGACTGGGGAAGAACTGATGAGAAGGGCTTGTAGCAATAGGATGAGAGGCAGTGGTTTTAAATTGAGGCAGAGTAGATTTAGGTTGGATATTTAGGAGGAAGTTCTTTATAATGCAAGTGGGAAAATAGTGGAATAGGCTGCCCAGGGATGTGGTTGAGGCCCTGTCCCTGGAGACATTCAAGGTCAAACTTGATGTGGCCCTGGGCAGGCTGGCCTAGTTAGACATGTCTCTGCTCACGGCAGAGTGGGGTTGGACAAGACGACCTTTGAGGGTCTCTGTTAATTATTTCATGATATATTAAAAAACATACGAATATTTATCTTAATTTCATATTAAGCTTAATTTGAGCTTCTGTATAAAAATGTAGAGGTAAACGGCAGCAAATAATTGATGACAATCTAAGCATAAGCATAAATCTCAATTAAAGAAAGCACCATGTCATAACTTAATAGTTACAAACAGCTTTCATGTGGTAGAATATATTACCCCTCACTGCATGAGTTTCTGTTTTTCAGCAGACAGGCTGTAATTTGGTACTCTCACTTTCTTGGAATAATATGTTGTAATTTCAGACATTTTATTTGGTTTTTAAAACTCTGTCAGCTAAGGGATATTGCCAGCTGCCTATTACTACACAATTTAATTCTCTCTGGCTGAAGCAGACAGATTATCTTGCCTGTAGGGACTGGGCTGATGGCCCAGTGCCTCAACTGGATATTCTTCTAGTAGAATTGCGTTGACTTCTCTTTACTCCGAAAAGAAAAGGCACAAATCAGTCATGACAAAAGTCAGGAAATCTAGAAATGACCACTCAGTTGGGCTGCTTCTTATTTTGGGCATTTAGTACATGACCACTTGAAGTGACTTCAGAAGAATTTACTGGAGGGACAGTCATGTCTAACAGTGTCTCAGATTTGGCATCCTGAGGGCATCCAAAATCACTCTGGAAAACCTAATGGTAATCATTAATGTTAAATCTGTAGAGTCTCTGTCCCCATTTCAGATGGTGTCCAAATGAAGCAGGTTGCTTACCTGCATAAATTGATTTTTTTTTGGTGTTCTCACTTACCTTCATTAAAAACATAGATGACATACATGTTGTACATTCAAACAAACACTTCCTCCCAGCTGTGTATCCTTCAGTTAGTATACATCATGTGTGCCAAATGCAAACCGTGAACTGCTGCAGGAACCCCACTTCTAGAGCCATGCTCTAATGTAGATCTCTTGGCATTTCTAAAACAGCAGTTCCACATATCAAAGCCATGCTTGTCTCAATTTGTTTTCAGACTCTGTCATCTGTTCTAACAGCTGTCTCTTGAGTAGCATAGAAAAGGCTCTGCAGACCAGTCTCACCATGGGAATTCTCCTCCAAGGGAAATCTGTGGCAATTAACAGCTCACATGTTTGGAGTGATGCATACCAGACATGTCACGCTTGTGAGGAGTTAGAGGGGCCATGGAAAGCTGACTTGCTTCAGTAATGAGTGTGGAACAGCATGTGTATACCTCTTCTACATAGTAAAACATGCCAATGCAGCACACAGAGAGATGTTCAAATTAGGGATCATCAAGTGGGAATGAGAACTGTCATTCTTAGCTGCTTAGTACACATTTGATTTTGTCATTTTGTGTAGGTTAACCTACCTATCTCGATATATTCCAGCTGTGAGTGAGACAATATTTGTCATACTTTTCTACAGGTGTCACAGTGAGGATTGGATATACAAAAGCTCTGTTAGAGCTTTACTGAAATCTTTAGTGCTGGGAGCCTGATTGAAACCTTTGATGTAGGAGGTCTAATTTCAGAATGACCTCAACTCCAATGTCATAATTCCCATCTGATAAGCAAGTGGTGTTTATTTATTTATTTATTCATTCAGAAGTCCCTGTCATAACAACTTGACCTTCAGCCATCTTTGGGTCAATACTTTTAATTTTCTAGGCTATCTTAATGTTTTGATTTTACCTGAAACATTAAATGAGGACTTAAAGATGTAGCTTTCAACTTAATAATGAGATAACTGAGTACCACCATTATATTTAGAAAGCTGTTATACTTAACATAATAGTACAGAGTTAACAATGTAATTTTTTTTTCAGGAAGTAGAATAGAATTGAAATATAGTCACAATACATGTGAATAAGCTAAGATGCCCAACACAAAAAGCTAATAATTGTAAAAAACCAGCTGCTTTAAAAATAGGACCAACACAATTACCTTAAAACAGCTCTATGCCTCAACAGAGCTTAAAACAGCTTGTAAAATTCAAGGGTTCTCCTCCTGTCTCCACACCTATGGCTGTCGCAGCTGTTCTGTAAAAGGCTTGTTCTGCAGAAATTAGGTTTGATACCAGTTGGGAGAGGAGATTAAAATATTTTTGCTATGATCAGATCAGATGAATTTCACACCTCTGTAAAAGAACTAGCTAGGCCAACAGCAGTCAAGTCACACTTAATCCTTGTTTTGAGGGTTTAAGGGAAACATAAACCCTGTGCTGGTTCTCAGCTGAAGAATAAATGCAGGGAGATTTCTGTCCCTTCCCTGTAGCTTAGGGATGTCTTGTAACAAATAAGAAGGTAGTAAAAGGAAACACAATGTTCAGCAATTTGCAGGTCGTTGAGGCAGACTCAGCAAGGGCTCTCTCTGTATTACATGAAGTTCAAGTTGTCATTGCTTTATGCTATATCATTCTGCACTAAAGTAGTGAAAGAGACTGGCAACATCAAGTGGTCATGGAGTTCCCCAGTCCCTGGCTCAGGTACTTGAGCTGGTCTTACAGGGAGGAGGTTTGGTATATCTCTTCAGGCTAATTAGCTTGACAGCTAATTAGAGCTAATGAGCCTGAAGCACAAAATAAATATGATGTCTCTGCTCTGCCTTTCATAACTCTGGCATTTCTCTCCCTTTGGTGAAGCCTATTCATGTCACATAGATTGAGATAACTGGTTGATCTTGTTAGCCATATGATTGCCCTAAGCACATGGTAATGCCTCTGTCAGTGCCAGGAAACATGAATAATACAATTTAAGTAATTGTATTGCTAACATGGATCATCCCAATGGGGGCTCTCCCATTGAAGTTGAAGGATTGAACTAAGCCAATAATTACTGCTAAGTGGAAAGAGGAGCAGAATTGTCTTCATAAAGCTAGTGAAGTTTTGAACTGGACTCAATAGGTATTATAAAGGAAACAGCTGCTAAAAATAGCGACTGAAGTTATGAGCATGTGATGTGAAAATATGAATGGCTGATTTAAGTTGTGGAAAGAATAACTTCAATGCAGCTGAGCTGATTCTGCTGCACAGTATGAAAAGATAGGCCAAGTCTTACACTATACTGCTTAAAGAGAACCGTTGTCTTCACTGTTATTAGCAAGTAAAATTGCTAACAGCAGCACTGAAAAAAAAATTATATATATAAGAATAAAAAATACTTGTCTGTTGGTTCACTCATAATTGAAACAAACTTTTTCAGGTCTAAACAGGATGCCTGAAAATGAAAAGGCTTCTTGTAGGACTCCACATCCTGCTCAGGTGCCAGAACACAGAAGATCCACTGCATTCCTACAGTAAGTATTTGTAAGGTGTCATTGAGTTCCATAAAGTTTGTAGGCAGGCATACTGCTGCCAGTCCTTTCCTTCAGTGACTGATCTCCAGGCTCTAGACTTTCAACACAATTGCACAGGCACTGAAGTAGTACATAGGCTTATTTGTTGTGGTTTAAATTTTGCCTTTCGGGAGGCATTGGATGCGTAAGGTCAGCACTTTGAGTTCTTGATTTGTAGAATGAGAATAGTTATTCTTCCTTATTCAACAAATTATTTAATAGGCTAGACAAAGTAGAACTCTCTCTCTCCAAGTGTCATTTTTTGTCACTTGTATTGCCACTAGTGGAAATAATGTTCCCATATCAGAATAGAATAGGATAGATAGAATAGAATAGAGTAGAATAGAATAGAGTAGAGTAGAGTAGAGTAGAGTAGAGTAGAGTAGAGTAGAGTAGAGTAGAGTAGAGTAGAATAGAGTAGAATAGAGTAGAGTAGAATAGAATAGAGTAGAATAAAATCAACCAAGTTGGAAGAGACCTCCAAGATCATCCACTCCAACCTATCACCCAGCCTTATCCAGTCAACCAGACCATGGCACTAAGTGCCTCATCCAGTCTTTTCTTGAACACCTCCAGGGACAGTGACTCCACCACCTCCCTGGGCAGCCCGTCAGGTTCACTTTAAACTCATTGTTGGTATATAAATGACTGCAAACACTGCAGACAAATTAGGGCCTGTACCTCAATGTTACATTTATGAAAGACTCAGATACCACAATGACAAATGTCACAGAAAATGTTACAAACCTCTGCAAATCTCTATGACTTTTCTGGACTTCATCAGATCCATCAAACGTTATTTTCAAGGTACTCACTTCATTAAGTAACCTTGTGAAATGAAAAGGAAATGCAAACCAAAGGTTTATGAATGGATGATAGTTGTAGATTTGCAGTGCCCAGTTCAAGGCAACTGATCCTGATTAGGACATCCAAGTTCCATGACTAAATCAGTAACATACCTAGATATGCTATCTTTATAGTTATGTTTAATGCAGCTTTTCAACCAAGACTGTAGGGAGTCCTCACCTGTATTCCTGTGTATCAAGGATGTACACATTGAGAGGCCATAAGGGAAGTATTAAATAATGTTTAAATTAAAATCCCCACTTCTTCTTTTAAATGAAATTACTGCAGTTAAGTATGAAACAGCACTTTCCATGCCAGCAATTCACACTTCATGAGTTCACTTGGCCAGAATAGTGTAGGATTTGCTCCTAGAACTACAGCTAGAAAATCAAAGTGTTCAGTTTGGAAAGATATCAGCAATATATCGATAGGATAAAGAACTCTAAGGTTAATAAGACCTTTTGAGGGGAAGGGATGAGAGAAATAGGTGTTCTTTTCCTGGGTAATTGTTCCATTCACAGAACCAGATTTAAGCAGCCTGTGTAAGGACCATAGAAGTGAAGAATGTTTTAATCCTGCCCCATAAAGCATTTAAAGTCTTTTGTAGGGGAAAGCCTTGCCCCAGCTTTCCTTGAATTTGTAGTCATGGTTCCCTGCTTCATTCTACCACTGTAAGCAGAGTAGGAAACACTTCAAAGCCATTTATTTCATATTGCATGCTGCTGCTTCTTGGAGTTGTTCAACAGGACTTACAGTATGCTGCACTGTCACAGTACCGTAACAGAGGCTATTTGGCCCACAATCGTTTATGCAGGATTGCTCATTTCTGATGATAGCTGAGCTGTGATGCATCCAACCAGTTCCTAAGGAAATGAAGGATGTTTAGTGTGTTCTTTTCAAAAAGTATTACAATAGATTATTAATTTGACATACTGAACAGGCCTGAAATTAATTCAGTTTTTCCAGTGAACATCCCTTCCCAACAGCAGTAGATGCATATTTCAGTGTTTTATATGGCATGCTTAAATTATAATGGTTTTAAGGCTGATTTTTACTGTCTGTACAATTTCCCTTTTGTAATTCCATGCTCATGGAAAATGGTAAAATGCTCATGATACAGGCTCTTTGAGACCATTTTATTCAGCTGCTTGTCTCCAGTTAAGAGGGGGAAAGATTTTATATTACATGGAGAGGAAGATTTTGGATATCTGTTTCAGGGTCTGTCATTCACTTGCTACCAAGTGATACTATTCAGCATCGTCCTCCAGCGATTCTGCAGTGCTCAGTTCATAAGCAATAAAGGCAAGACTTCATGCCAGAGATATTAAAGGAACTAATCTGTACGCTTACCTCATTAGGAGGAATTGCTCAAGAACATGTTGTCCTTATATACAGATTGCCCTGTAAGGCTGCCAATGTCAGCAAGACCTTGGGTGCATCTGTCATCCTAGTGAATGTCGACTTGATACATTTTCTTGTGCATATTTCTGCATGAGTCAAAAAAAAATTCTCAACAATTTTGTTCCTGTGAATTTAGCCTCTTTGCCTCATGGATCATAAAAGATCAAGCATATGGCATGAGGCCAAAGCACTTTTTAAAACCAGGTTGGGTGGTAAAGTCCTCTTTCTCCTCTCTACGGGTACCTTTTCTGATAATTGAGTTCATACTGAAAATCAACTTTTTGTCCAAGATTTCATCTCTTGCATGTGTTGCATGAGTCAAAGAATAAATTCCTTTAAATGTATTAGCTGAGCAAAAAAAGGATTTTGCTACTAGAAACAATAGTTGTGCAGATTCACACATCTTCATATTTTACTGGTTTAGGGTACAAACGTCTTTCAGATAGTTTGCTACTTCAGGACAGGAGCATTCTGTGGTACTGGTGGTTGCTTGCATTAAATTATTCCCTGTTTCTCAGGGCAGTCAGTGACAGTCTTCTTGCTGCTGCTCTGACTATCTCTGCAGCAGGCTCAAATGCTCAATTTTGCGCAAGAGTGATTCCACATTAAGGGTGTTGACTCTGTCCAATGGATCTTGTGATCATTCCTTAAATGGCTGCATTTGCCTTTTGCCACCTCCTATTTGGTTTTAATCTGCTTAATGTATGCTCTATCCTGCAGTGTTCCCAGAGCTAATACTTTATGAGACATCTTATTGTAGTAGGACTACATGACTTGCATAAATCTACTAAAATGGTAGTCTCTTGCCTTCAAAATCTAATAAGCATTCAACTTTGCTCATCAGCCAGCTGGCAGACCTTTGTGATATCATTCTGATTTTATGATGAAATACTGATGTAAATCACTGATAACTAAAGCTAACTAAACTGAGATAACAAGATGGAACCAAAGACCAAGCAAAGGGTTACAAAGGGTTATACAGAATGTCTCAAAAAGAACATTCATAAATTGAGGGTGACAGCGCTTACAAGGATGCCGCCTTGGGATCCCAGTCTACTCTGCAGCATTTGTGCGCATTCATGTTCATTCTGCTCACTTGCCAGAAAAGACTTCAGCATTGACATGGTTTAATATCAGTATTTAGAGTGGTATCAGGTGTTTGCATGGATGTGTTGCTGTGGACAAGGCATGGAAGCTGAAATTATGAATCCATACTTCAATATCTCTATTTGAGCTCAAAAAATAATCTTTCAAAATGGAACACTGATACTGCTCTTAACCAAGCTGAAGTATGTAAGTCCTGCAAAACTTACATTTTAAAATGTGTGAAAGTCTTGTTCCTGAAAGAGTACAGAGCAGTTGACTTAACAGATATTTTCCCTTCTAACTTCTGGATATATGAGAAGATAATAAATAACCTTTTGTTTGTTTGTTTTAATAGACATGCTGCTATAGGAAGGAACCAGAGACTGTCTTCCAAATTAGAGAAGCTGAGAGCATTGTGATCAGTGATAACCAGTAAGTAATTCCTGGAATACTAACTCCTTATTTTCCAAAAGGTTAATAGAAGAAAACATAGTAATAAATGGAAGAAAATGTCATGCCTCTCTTACAAATTTACATTGCTTCAAAGAGGGCATTCAAAAGTGAGCCCTCGGGGTGATAGGCAACTGTGCAATTTGATCAGAGCCAAATAGTTAAGAAATGGTTCTTGGACATTAAGGGCCTCAACCCGAGTCCAGCTTCTACTGAGAAGCTGTCTCCCTAGCTAAACTTAAGTATAGCTGGTGTAGCTTTTGAATCTGTTAATCAAAAGATTTCCAGCCAACCTAGTTCAAAAACCCAGATTGCTACCAGTGAGCACTCGTGTTAAGCTAAACCTTCCAGGTTTCACAGAGCAAGCTCTGTTACAGGGTGTTCTCAACCATAATCACATTTCCCTGTGCTAAATCCATGGAGGTACAGAGTAAATACATTGTCATTTTGAATTTGAGAGTTAAGGCACAGTTTTCTAAGTTGTCAAGTAACTATTTTGGGGATAAAAGTTTTGTCCTTTTACTACAAAAGGGAAATGGATGTAATTAATGTCAAATGGTGAGATTGTGCTTTGCTGTATAATGGGAAAGTGAAGTTTTGATTTGGTATTTGGTGAACGCAGTTTGAGTTTATCAGATGACTGACCAAACTGAATACCTCTACCAGCACCATGTTTTAGGACAGTAATACTATCAGTCTTGGGATTGAAAACTAGAATATTTCAGCTTTGCCATTGTGTCTAACACTAGTCTGCAAACTAATGTGGTCTAGAGTTGGAAGAAAAAGACATTGCCATGATACTGATGAGAAAAGGGCTCTTAGTGATATTTAGTTCTGCTCTGCCACAAGATAACATTTGGGAAATCTTCTAGCAGTGAAATGTATTCAAAGATGTCAACTTGTTTTAATGCACGTAGTGGAGGGAATGTCCCTTGTGTGAAGGAATGAATTATCTGAAAAAACAGCAATGTAACTAATTTCTGAATATGCCTCCAAGGCTGAACTGTTGTACACCTGCAGAATTTTGTGCATCCAGAGACAAGCAGAGGCCAGTGACTCCCAGACTTAGCACTCTTCGTTTCTTTCCCCCCCACCTTACTCCATCTGTTCATATAGCACCTGTATTTCTATGCCTCACTGACTCTCCATCTGTTTCTGTAATTTGTCTTTCTCCTGCTTGCAGCCCTTAACATTCATAATAGAGGTAGGGAGACATTTGGAAGGAGTGCCTCAGCATGTTCATCCTACAAAGTCTTTGTATTAATGCTTTCAGTTCCTGCCTGCTGCAACATCTCTCAAGTCTGTTCCTGCTCCTCCAGGGCAGCTTTAGACTTTATCTAACAGCCCACCATCTGCTTCCAATAAGCAGTTAAATCTTATTTCACCCAGCTGTTGCTGCTGATGCAATTTGTACCTTTGTCCATGTACGTTCTCAGTTAGAGAATATAATCCGGCAAGCAGGATTGCTGTAGACCACTGAGACTTGGTTGCTAGCTGCATGTGACTGACTGACTTAGCTCATGGTACACTAATAAAGCAGATTTTCTTCTCAGCTGGAGGTTTCTATGCCTGCAAAAAATTATTCTCCTGTCATTGATACTGGCTACTTAGGAAGTTTATTCTCACCCCTCACCTTTCTCTCACAAAAGCCAACTTAAAATCTGACCAAGCAACCAAAACCAAACAAAAAGTCCATCAGCCATTCAGTCTGAAATATAATGCAGGAAATTGATCCTGTAATATATTAAAAGTGCAACACATTAAGTGAAGATTTAATTGCATTCATGTCTTTCATTAAAATCTCCATAAAATACACACGCAGACATACTAGAAATTTAATATGGAGTGCAAATTGTCATGCTTAATAGTCCAGTAATATCACTTACACTGTATCAGTTAGAAACATCACCCACAATTATACATTGTAAACAAACTGGTACTTGCTTAATCTTGACTGGAGAAACCCTTGCAAATATTTTTATTCATCTAGGAAAACAGCCAAAAAATATGGAAAAGGTGACTTGCTGTACAAACATAAAAACTCAGTGAAGTGTTTGTCTTTTCATTCTCTCTTTCTTTGGACTATATTGTCCTGTGTTTATTTCTCTCCTAAAGCTGTCAGTGAAAGCTTTGTCTGCTCCTGGGTATTTTCCATTCCTCTCCTTGTTTCACCTATACTAATACAGCACAAAAGGCTGCTTTCTGAAGCGTGTCTCTGTAAGTGCTATTAAAGGAACCCACATTCTCAGGTTCTGCGTTATGATAGTCCAGGAGAAACCACAAGCTGCATAAATGTACAGTATTGAGAACCTTGGAAGTCAAAGTGTGTTTTAACACACACGATCTCACGATCTTAAAGTCATAGCAACAGTCAGTTATAGGCTGTCACTGCAAGTGTTCTGTCCAGATGTAAGGCCATATTCATATGTCAGGTATGATCTGGTACAATGAGTATTTGCTTTCAGCTGCTGTTGTGCCACTGCTGGGAAATTTAAGAATTAGATGATTGTTAAAAGAATGATCCAGGATTCCTGGGAGGTTGGACTTGATGATCTCCTTGAGTCCCTTCCAACCCCTAACATCCTGTGATCCTGTGATTCCTGAAGAGCAGCTGCAGATCATAATGCCGTTGTTGTAAGAGTAAAACCATGTTAGATCACAAGGAGGCTTTTTTACAAGCTAAAAATCATAGTTTCTTAGTGGAACCCACCCATGTCAATCAACTGATTATCAAGATGGAAAATCTTCCACAGGGCTGAGTCTCTCTGCCATTTTTAGTTTATCATAATGCAATTCAATCTGTTGCTGAATGTCACTTTGCTCATATACACTTTGCCTGTAATGCTTTCAGTGTAACAAAATATAGTCACTCCCACCATTTCTTAATCTTCTGCTGGTATTCAGGCCATTTTAAGAAGGTGACCTAGTATCATTCTCTCAGGCATTCAGTTAATCTGGTGCAAAACAACTTTAAAGAAGTAGTTGCTATAGTCTGTTTTATTGGAGAAGACCTGAAGCTTAGTACAAACACAAACCCCTATGCTGGATATTTGAGATAAACTGGAAAAAATATGTGTGTACATATTATGGCTAAGTTGTGCTTTGAGCTTTTACAGTGCCTTCCATGTAAAGGTGTAAGAAGGTGGTAGAAATGTTAATCCCCACAATACCCTCTGCAGAGAAGTAAGCGTGAAACTCACGGAGAAACATGTGACTTGTTCAAGGTCACAGAGCCAAGGCTGCCTGTGCACCTTGGCTTTGGGGCTTCTGCTTTAGTAACTAAGCTATGATCCTGACCCCTCAGAAAATAAACAAATGATAATTTTCAGTGGTCTGTTAGGACTGGCTGGAAATGAAGTGTAGTTCAGAGGGCTGCAGAACAGCCACACGCAGTTGTGCAAATCTTAAATTCACTTTAATTTTGTGTAGAATTCTAACAGTAATGGCATGGGATTAAACTCAAATGAATAATGAGCTCTAAATTGAGAAATGGTGTGATAATGCTTTCCATGGTTCAATTAGTCAGCCATCTGTAGTACTTTCTAGTAATAGTTACATTGCCTGCTTTAGAAGATATCTAAATGCCTGTGTCTAGTATTCAAAAACATGTACTCATTATACAAGAGATACTGAGCATCGTGAGAAAAATATAACAGGGAATGTGTGTGCACAGACCCACATCCAGGGGATCGAAGCTTAATAGAAAGCCAGTCTGAACAGTCAAATCATCAACCGGGAAAAACAGTTGCATATAACTGAACCTACACCATCAATGTCCTTTCTAACCAGATACTCAAAAAACTATCTTGGACTTGAATATCCATTTCCACTGTAGAGTCCTTGATTGAATGTTGTCTGGTGTGTTCCTGCTTAGGAGGGCCAAGTCTAGAGCTATCATTGGTCATAGTGTGGAATAACCGAAAAGCATCAACTTTAATATACAGCTTATCCTCGATATATTTTCTCCTCAGTTTCTTGAGTTGATAATGAGCTCATCCATCATCTAGGAGAGCTTAACAAGCTACAGAACGGGGATATTTTTGTTATACTCAGACTGAGATGATAAGAAAAAATGTTTCTGTACTGCAGAACTGTAAGTCTAAGGTCAGAACCGGGTAACATGGGAGTTTTGAAGAAGCTGAATCAAAGTGAAGAAAGTGAAGAAACCCTGATCTGATTCTCCAAAGAAGAAATAGCTCTACTTTTAGTATTTCCTGAGACCTGGTATTAATCCAGACACAGGTGGACAGATGACACTCAGTGTTTCAGAATGGATAGTACTGAATTTATTAGAGTCTGGAGGGCAATTTTTTGTTTTACAAAAGGGAAGGTAGAACACTGAAGAAGCTTGGCTGTATGTTTTAGTTGCTATCAGACGGTCCTTGCAAAATCACCCTCTTTTTAAAACACAAAGTTTAATATAATCTAGGTTATGTCTTTAACTGTACTGATAGTGGGAAAAAAAAATCTACTTAAATATATTATTTGTGGTTCTTGCAATGCAGGCAGATTTGTCTTGCATTGACATATCAGTTAGGATTTAAATACATCCTTAATAGTTGACGGTGCCTGTCAATTAAAAGGCACTGACCTGATGCACAATGAATGAAGTGTATTGTCTAAATATTGTTTATTCAACCAGTGTTTATATTAATGGTAACCTGCCCTTGACAAACTTCCATTGTCCTATTGCTCTTCTGCAGTTAGTAAATAATTTGCTCATGATTACCTCTCTCTACATAGCTGAATCTTTCCGCAAACAAAAGAGAAATTGTTTTATGAGCTTTCTGTTTAGAAGGAAGGTGAGTTTCCTCCAAAGAAAGCAAGTTAGTAGTGAGCCTCTCTTTTGTATCAGAGTATGTATAACCACATGACTAGAGTTCCTCCAGGACCATTGTTAGACTACTGAATTACCAATGATTCTGTATTAAGGGGTTGTTTAGCCTGGAGAAGAGGAGGCTCAGGGCAGACCTCATTGCTGTCTACAACTACCTGAAGGGAGGTTGTAGCCAGGTGGGGGTTGGTCTTTTCTCCCAGGCAACCAGCAACAGGACAAGGGGACACAGCCTCAAGATGTGCCAGGGGAAGTCTAGGCTGGATGTTAGGAGGAAGTTCTCCACAGAGAGGGTGATCTGCCATTGGAATGGGCTGCCCAGGGAGGTGGTGGAGTCACCCTCCCTGGGGGTGTTCAGGAAAAGCCTGGATGAGGCACTTAGTGCCATGGTCTAGTTGACTGGCTAGGGCTGGGTGCTAGGTTGGACTGGATGATCTTGGAGGTTGATTCTATTCTATTCTATTCTAATATGGCTGAAAGGTTCTCTAGTACTTAAAATACTGTCCTTTCAATTGTGAGTGATAAACACTTTACACATCTTTGCCTCTCACCTGTCTTGATTCTACGAGACACAGATGCTTATAAAACTTCATCAATTTATAGACCTTAAAAAGTTCTAAGTTATCTATTATCTTCACACAAAAAGAAAACACTTGAAATATGATATTGTGAAAATTCAGAGGGAAAAAAAGTATTGATTACAAACTTCATACATGTTGTTACATTAAGTAGCATTTCATAATATGCATTTACCAACAGCCATAATTAATGAAAAATAGATTATCTTCAGCTACCATAAAACTTGCAAACCAACCCCTATGTAAAAATTAAAAGTACTAAATTACTGTCAAGAGATTGTACATATTGGTCCTTTCCAACCATAGATTAGATGTTGTGCTGAGGGATTTGGTTGAGTCAAGGACTTGTCAGAGTGAAACTAATGATTGGAGTCGATGATCTTGAACGTCTTTTCCAATCTAAGAAATTCTGTGATTCCGTGATTCTGTATTTGTTTCTCACATACTGAGGTTGGATGCACAATAATGTATGATTGCATGTGTAGTAAGTGAACTTCCTTTTAGTAAAAGAGATGCTGGAAAATCCAGTTCTGTGAGTAATACAATAGACAAGCGCTTATTGTCAGAGATATTGAATGAGACTTAACTGAGGTGGTGACTAGGTGGATGGTTTGTAATGAATACATCTCAAGCTTAAATACAGTTTAGCATTCCATTGCCTAAACTTGCATGTTAGTAATAACTAAAAATTATCTGCAGGATATCTACCTGTGAACATTTATGAAAAGAAATGCTTTATTATGTTTTCTCCCCCAAAATATTGCTACACTGATCACAAATTAGCCTATTACTAGATACACACATGTAAATTAGCATTAGATGTCTATGGGCATCTTTTGCTGATGCAGCTATAGAGATGTATTCAAAGGCATAACTGCACCCACTACTTAAAACACAAACTATCCTTGCATTTTTCCATATAACTTAGATGACTTCTGACCATAGTTTGAATTAGAAACAGAAATTAACATCTGCCTGAGGATCAGATTAAAGCCATGAATATGAGTAGATTTGGCATATGAGACTATTGAGTTAATAACTTTTGATTCCACCATTATTATACCATTCAGAAGCTGCAGATAAATGTGATAGGTGACATTTCCTTTTGTTGATTGCCATTAAATACCCAAACATTCCACTGAATTTCACATAAGAAAACAACATTATAAGACCTATTGGAAAATACTGCCTTTTAAAGGCATCTATTCATTGTGGCCTTAACTTGAGTTAGTTGGCATTCATTCTGAAGGCCATTGGTTTATGGCCTGCTAGAGGCTTAATACTGCATATGAGAGTGCCACATTAGCAGAGCTCTGACATTTGACACATATCTGTGACTACTGGTATTTATTTGATCCGTAGCAGCACCACTGACATGTGAGGGGACATGTTTGGATCTTTCATCGAGAAACCAGAAAAGTATGTCTTTAGAAGAGTATTCCAGAGGTTCATCTTTTATCAGGAATATGAAAAGTGATGTCAGTTAATCACTGATCCTTCCAAAAGTGTGGATAAATTTGGTATTGTTTTTTTCATTATGTTGTTAATTTAAGAACATACACTTCCAAAGAAGAAATTAAATTCTAAAGCTATATTAATTCTAGAACTAAAGGTCACCTCTCTATCTCACACTAGCAAATACAGCCTTGCTAAGACAGAAGTGCTGATGAAGTCAGCAAGCAACTGAGGACATGACTTATACACAACCCCGGCAGCTTACTAGTCACTTAATCATACAAGGTGCTGAGTCTTGTCACTCTGGACCTAAAACACATGCTTAATTTTAAACATGTGACTCTGTTATGGGATTCTGTGAGATTACTTGTGCATAATATTAGACACCTGTTTCAATGCTTTGCTGGATCAAAGCAGGATGGCTCATTAACTGCATTCTATCTCTTCCTCCTATTGGAAAAACTCTTTGCTGGATATACACTTACATAGTGGGATGCAAGAGTCCCTTCTGATTATGTTGAGATTCAGCTTTTCAAACCTTACTGTATGGGTTGATGTTTGATAATGAAAGTGGTCCTAATTTATTTCTGTTCTAATTTAATTTCATTTGCAAATTTTCAGTTTTTGGCTGATAAGATCCAGACAAGGGCAAGAGACAAGAAAACAAAGCAGATTATTGCGAATACTGTTCTTCCTGAAATTATGTTATTGTCAAAACCACCAAGTCACTGCATTTGAGTGTATCCTGGGGAGAACAAAGTGTAAGTACACAATAAACTGAAGATAAATGGAGTGACTGCTTGCAAGCTTATGGGCTCTCCTCTACGGTTTTAGTATGTCTGATGTCTGATTTCTCAGGGCTAAGCAGATTTACATCTGGTGGACGTTAAATTAACTAGTGTTCAGAGCTGGTTTTCTCACTAGTTGATTTACATCTGGTGGACGTTAAATTAACTAGTGTTCAGAGCTGGTTTTCTCAGAGACTGGTTTCAGTATGCATCCATCTTCACATGTTTCTTTGTTTTTCACAATTAACTGACTTTATGAAGATTTCCATTGGCCTAGCTGGAGTAGAGCAGCACTATTGTCCTGCTACTATTACTTTGCTATCCAACTAATTCTTCAAAATTGTACACTGCAAACTCTGGAGCCTTACAGTACATTAAGGCTGGGCTGCTGATTGCAATCTTTCTGCAAGTGCCACATGGCAAAGCTAGCACTGGACTTAAAAGAGAATTGCCCAATGCAAGGAGGCATCTTTAGACTCATGTTTTACAGTGAAGCTTCTTCTTCCACTCTTCTCTCTTAATCGTGTCTTAAAAGGGATTAGAGTCAAAGCCAAATGGTTCCTAGAAAGAATTAAATAAAGATTTTGGTCCTATGCACTTTCAGTATGCAAAATAGCAAGTAAAATGAAAGGGGAAATAGTAACAGATGAGATGATAACTGTTTATTCTTCCAAATTTAATACAGTAAAAAAAGATCTTTGCAATCACTATGGCAATATCTGAGTGGTTCTGGGATGATTTCTTTGTAGCTAGTAAGTCATAGCCACAGTGGGAACACCACTGGCGTAAACTGCACAAAGGTATGGGAGGCACTGCTTTGTGTTTTCATGATGGTGGCACATAAAGGACTTAGGCATTTGCTGTACGTCTGTAATATTTGCTTTATTACTCCATTAGAAATTTCTAGGCCTATCTGGAAGGACAAAAGAATGCCAATAATTTATAAAGAACTGAAGAGCATCTTCCACAAAACGAAGTTGTGAAGTGGTGCCAAAGAAAGTCCTGGTGTTGCACCAGTATGTGCGAAGGGTGATATTACGGTCCTGGTTTGCTACAACTCCACAAAATCAACACAAAACAAAGTCACAGAGTTCTTATTCTACTTCTGGGCTGGCCCTCTGTGCACCACCTCTCTCTGTCCTCTCATTATCATTCAGTGTGGTGTGGAGGGTTAGCTGCTTCCATGGTTTGGATGAAAGTCAAGGACTACTGAAAAAAAGGGGAACTAACGATTTGGGATGCATTTCAAAGGTCTTTTTTTTTCCTTTATTTGATTTGCTTTGATGCATTGTTTAACTGCTGTTTCTCTGTCTTCTTTTTTAGCCTACCTGTGTTTTAACAGTGCTTACTGCTACTGTCTTCAGAATATCTCCTGCTATCTTCCTCCTTCTCTCCTGTGGTAAATTCGCTGACTGAAAGGAAAGAAACATTAGTACAAATGCTAATAAACTGGCTCTGGTTTGCAGGAATCAAGAGTGCAGATTGATATTTATTAAATGCACTTACAGACATTGCAGTATATAGTATAGCTACTTAATATTGCTCCTAAAGTCATAATTTGAGCTGTCACTTTTTTTATATGCTAGCCATACCTTCTTAACCTTCTGTTAATGCACAACCCATGCTCATTTTCCAATAAGAAGTGGTCCTACTGGCAAGAAATATCACATCTAACCAAATATCACACATTTCAAAACATTTGGTAATAGGAAAGTGAAGAGAAGGAAGTAAACATGAAACAAAATACAAGAATATCCAAGAATTGCCTTATTTAAGAAAAGGTCAATACTATTTTTTTATTACATTTCTATTCATACTGTATGGATTGACATGAACAAGGGATTTCCTTTAACATTTTATTTGGCTGGATCGAGTGTAAGGGTTCCCGTACTTTGGAGATGATCACTTTGAATGAGTGAGTGACCCATTAAAGCGTTCTGCTGAGAGATGCTGTTGTCCTGCCAGCTGGAGGATTTTGCCAGGGTTAAGTGCCAAGACAGATTTCAATATGAAAGTTTTAACTAATTCAAGGAAACCATTACATAAGCACACAGCCAAGAATAGCATCCATGTATACTGTTACAGAGAGATATGATGAAGTTGAATGTACTCATATTTGCGAAGTTCTTTGATAAAAGAAAGTGTTATAGAGGGCAGTCTGTTATCATGCTAAATATGTACTTCACTGTTTGAACAGAGATTGGGCAAATATCTAAAGAGTTTTTTCACTGAATATCTATTGAAATAGTTTGAGTTCCATGAAAAAGAATAAATGCTGAAGGTGACAATTTGTCATATGCAAATATAGTTACATGCAGCCATGCTACTTTTTTATGCATATTAGTATTACTGCCTGAAAATATTTCCTCTTTAGGTTCTTTAAGACGAGGACAGCAGCTCCACACTTAGGTGCGTTTTCTATCGGCACAAGATCTTCCTCAGTGTCTCGGAGAGAAAACATTTTGCATTACAACAAAGATATCTCAGAATTATTTAATGATACAGTTTTGTTTCCAGTATGCATCTAATTACTACAAATTAGATTGTTTTTCACCCTTCTCCCAGGTGCAAAGTAGGAACAGTAATGTATAGTAAAAAAAGTGAAGCTTGGAATTAATTCTGCATTTTATGTCTGGTTTATATTGTGCCTCCATCACAGGAAGTCAGGATCCAATACCCTGCTGACTCAGGAATACAGACCTAGTCCCTTGACTAGTAAACAATGTTAAGTATTTTCAACATTTTACTTCTATGTGTAAGTTCCTACTCTGCCACTGCCATTACATAAAGCCCAACAGAATTTTCTGTGGGGACAACAGCAATGTACAGAAGGAAGCTGTTGGTTACAAACAGTAGTTATTTATGCTGCTTAAACTATTACATGAGGTAACGCTAGTGCATCATGTAAGGGACTATTCAAGTAGCAGCCTGAAGCCTGGTGGTGAGAGAATAGATACATACCTAGCTGGTGGAACTTCGACTTTTATACCTTGGAAAAGTGTTTACCTTTAGAAAACCTTAAGCGGCATCTTCAGCATTTAGTCTATGCCTTTAATCAAACAGGAAAGTTTTATACATAACCGCTGAACAAATGAGTTGTGGCAAAAAAAGTTTGTTATCTTGGTATATATAAAGATTTTTAGCCTGTCCAAATATAATTCCTCTAACATACAATTATTTCCTATCATTTCTCCAGTCATTTCTCCAGCCTCAGACCAAATGCCTTTCATCAAAACTGGAGAGACTACATAATTAGTCTTTCATATTTGATTTTGTGAGGAAAAATAAACCAAACATATAATCTAGTCATTTAGAGGAAATAAAAACGTTATATTAGTAGTCCATTAATATATGGGTTTTTTTAACTGCCATACCACGTTAATTCTTGGTGCAGTATTTGGTAACCAGTGAAGCCACGTCACTTACTTGCACGGGTTCTTTAATTGTAATTGAAAGACTTAATCACTCCAAAGAGTTTCTCTGTTTTCAGTAGTTTGTACATGCACCCTTGGGAATCTCTGCTGTTTTACTGTTCTCTATATACTGTGTGTTTTTCTTTATTGAAATGTGCAGAAGATTCCCTTGGATAAGCCAAAAAACCCACTGTGATTTATACTTGATTTATACAGGTACAGTCAGGCAACTTTATTTGGCTTTGTTGTGTTCAATGCACTTAATTAAATAGTTTGCTATTGAAAATGCAGATAAGTTATATCTGATTAAATGCATTCCTTAATTGCATATTTAATTGCCAAAACCAGGATTGTCCTGTGTGTTGAGACTGTTGCTGAATGGAGGGTGGTGTTTTGTGCTTGTTCTGTTTTTCATTGCAAAGATCCAGGTTTGAAGAATACTTTAAATGCTTTATCTGTGCACACAATATCCACAAGAGGGAACTGTTTTACATAAAGAGGAGTTAATTCCTTGCTGCTGAAATACAGATCTGTGGAACCAAACCCTCTGGATTTATGTTGAGCTGGCATGATTGCACCCTGGACTATGCTTTATGATAGCAAGAGGAAGAATACAGGTAAACACAGCACTCGTTATGTTCTGTAAATAGTATGCAGTTAAATAAGTAATTTTTTAGCTCTTGTGTTGAAATATTAAATAGGAAACTAATCTGAAAATGAATCCACCTAAGTTTTATGTTTGCTCAGAATAAATATCTCCAGGAAACAGAGACAGAAAACCTTGTTTGGCCCAAAGGCAACGTGAAATGCAGTTGTTGCCTCAGTAAATGAAACATGCAGCCCCTGTGTGCTTTTACAAACTCCACTTTATAAAATCTGTACTAGAAAACAGGCCTACAATTACTCATGAAGTAGGTAGCTCTAATGGTACTTTACTGGAGCGATACTCACTGATGTATCATTTGTACCTCTGCCTACAAATTGGTGAACACACACAAAAAAATTACCTACCTTCCATATGCTTTGTCTTTAGCAGATCATTCCAATATAGCAAACTTTTCACTGGTTACCTAAGTCTCAGCAGTTGCTATCAAGGAGTTTGCCTTTGTATGCGAGTTTAATCATCCAGTTGGCAGCCAGTCACTGGTGGTGTTCCCCAAGAATCAGTGCTGGGCCCAGTCCTGTTCAGCATCTTTACTGATGATCTGGATGAGGGGATTGAGTCCAGCACCAGTAAGTTTGCACATGACACCAAGCTAGGAGTAGGTGTGGATCTGGTGGAAGGTAGGAGAGCCCTGCAGAGGGACCTAGACAGGCTGGATAGGTGGTCAGAGGCCAATGGGATGAGATTTAACAAGGCCAAGTGCAGGGTTCTGCACTTTGGCCACAACAACCCCAAGCAGCTACAGGCTGGGGACAGAGTGGCTGGAGAGCAGCCAGGCAGAAAGGGACCTGGGGGTACTGGTAGATAGTAGGCTGAAGATGAGCCAGCAGTGTGCCCAGGTGGCCAAGAGAGCCAATGGCATCCTGGCCTGCATCAGGAATNAGCCTCCAGTTGTGCCGGGGGAAGTATAGACTGGATGTTAGGAGGAAGTTCTTCCCAGAGAGAGTGATTGGCATTGGAATGGGCTGCCCAGGGAGGTGGTGGAGTCACTGTCCCTGGAGGTGTTCACGAAAAGACTGGATGGGGCACTTAGTGCCATGGTCTAGCTGACTGAATAGGGCCAGGTGCTAGCTTGGACTGGATGATTTGGGAGGTCTCTTCCAACCTGGTTGATTCTATGACTCTATGATTCCATGAAATATTTATACAACTGAGACCTGTTTGTATAAACAAGAGTTTTGTTTATACAGGTAACGGCAAGAGATAACAGTTATGCAGATAACAGAAAGGTCTTTTCTCTGGATATATAGTGTGACATTTATAAAGGAGACCTCTTTGTGTATGTGTTTGTTGATTTTTGAGCAGCAGGATTTACAATGAGTGTTTTACCTGTGATCATAGTAAGTCTCCCATCCCTGTTCAAATCTGTGTGAAAATGCACAACTGCATTTAAATAACATTATTTTAAAAGCAGAGCCTGTCCCCTGTGGTGTATTTGGTTTGGTTCAGTCTGTATTTTTCTTTAGGACCATCCTTTGTATTCGTGAGGGATGGCTAGTGGTCCTGTTTGCATTTGAAATGCTCATGAAACCAATGTCTACAGTGCTCAGCTGCAACAGTACGTAGACTCAAATAAATACGTGCTAGCTCAGATCTTCCGAATGCATGAAGTAGAAGAACAGCCTTTAATACTTCAGCCTCCCTGGCAGATCTTTTATGCCTTCTGAAACTGCAGCAAGAGAAAACATATGCCACATGTGTGGCTTGAGAAACTCAAACCTTGTCATCTACCCGACCAGAATGTAGAAGAAGCTGCACCATGTAAAAGCTTCTGAGATGTGCTGTGCTACCGCTGTTCATTGGCCAGGTCTTGTTCATTGCACAGAGCTTGTGGTTTCCATTAGCTGAAAGAACTTCAAGTACCTGGCACTTTCGAAAGATCAGACATTGCATTATGCTCCTCCTGCCCTTGTTCCACTCCTGGTGCTCACTGGTGGATGAAAGGATCTGTAAGCATATGTTCAGATGTGAAAAGGGTTCTCCTTGAACACCATCCCAGGGACACGGAGCAAATGACTGTAAGCACCAAGTTCTGCACCCATGTCCTGGAGGATGTAAACTTGTCATGACAACACTTGGAAGAGATGGGAAGGGGTGTAGCAGATGTGTCAGCCCAGTTTGGGGTTGCATGTGGCAGCTGTGGCATGCAGTTTGTTTACAACCTGTTTTCCGCATCTAAAAATCATCTGCTTAATTCCCCTACAACAGCCTCCTGGGAATGAACCGCTTCAGGTGCACTATGTAACGAAGTAGCTGCTTCCCTCTGGAATACAGTAATGTAGTATTTTCCTACCTTCATATTACTCTCTGAAACTTCTTCTATTTGGACACCTTTTCCTACTCCCCTCTTGAAAAAAGAAGCCCTCTCTTAAAGGAATGGACTGAAGGACTAGACTAGAATGAGATGTGATAAACTCACAAAGCTAGACAACCGGTGGGGTTACTTCACAAAAAAGTGGAGGTGGATTGAGTGCATTAGAGAGCCCCATAAAACCCTTCTGAAAACTCATAAAATCTTATTACCATCACTGAAGTAGAAAACAAAAATAAGCCAACCTAAGCCAGATGCAACAACAGGAACTACTAGTAAAGGTTAAGAGATTATTATTTCCTAATGGTGGCTCTGTGCATGTGTAGTGACGAGGTCAGACAAGGAAATGTCACACACAGAGAGGCTGCTGTTGTATTTTACCCTTGGAAGGACGTCAGGATGATCTGCAGAACACCTTGCCGAGTGAGCAGACCATGTGGCAAACAGAAATTGTTACAAACAAACAAACACCCCTGCTTTTCCATGGCACTTTGAAAAACACACAGGAGCCAACTCCCCACGTTTTCTTTCTGGATTGCCCTCCCCCCCCCGCCAGTTGAAAGGGCTATTTATATTTCTAGGGGTTAATTTCGGGAACGTTCTTGGGATGTGCAGCAATTTACGGTGCGTTTGCAGTATTTCCCGGTGTCAAAGACAAAACAAGACAGCCTTCAGCCCGAAGACCCGCACCACGGATCCAGGAGATTTATTTCACGCTCCCTTACCGCGTTTGCAGCGCGGCACATCCCGTTCCCGTCTGCTCCCCCCCCCGCCCTGCGCCCTTTCCCGCCCTCGCATCCCCGGGCACCTGCTGCTGCAACTCAGCCGCCTTCTGCCAGCGCCGAGCGCGCCCACTCCCTCCCCTCTGGCCCCCACTTGTCGACCCCACAGGGGCTGTGGTCGCTCTGTCGCTGTCCGCGGTGGGCGCGAGATGGGGCAGATGGGCAGCGGGGGCAAGCGGCGAGGCTGCGGGGGCCGCGGCCGTGACAGCGCTGTGCGTTAGCCGCTGCGTCATGACATCCGCCACACCGGCCGCGCGGGGGGGCCGCTGCCGTCCGCCCCCGCCCCACCGCGGCTGCGGAGAGAGCTGCGCGGCGGCGGCGGCCATGGACCCGCCTGGGCCAGAGGGACTTGTTGGACCTGCAGCTCCCCGGCGCGGCCGGGCACCGCCTCACCGCCACCTGTGAAGCGCCTCGCCGCCACCCTCCCACCCCCCGCCCACTCCTTCGCAGTCCTCCGGAGCCATCGCCTGGTGCCTCAGCGGCCCCGCACGCGGGACCGAGCGCCGCAGGGTGTGGAGCGCGGCGGTACCGCAACGGCGCTGCCCATGGGGGGCCGGGAGCCCGCCTGAGCCGGCGCCCCCACCCTCGGCGGCAACAGCAGAGCGGCGTCCCGGGCCGGCCCAGCATCCTCTCCCTGCGGGGAGGGCCGCGGTTGCGGGGCCGTCGCGCTCCCCGGTGGCAGCTTGGGAGGGGCGGGGAGCCGGCGGCAGAGGCGCCTCTGCGCGTGTGGGAGCAACAGCCTGAGCGACAGCCTGCGCCCTGGAGGGAGCTCCTGAAGGATGGGCGAGGAGGCGGCGGCAGCGGCAGCGGCAGCGCACGCACAGATGGGCCAGCGGAGCATGAATCCTTAGGAGCCACAGGAGGCTGCTGCCGGCACCGAAGGGAAAAGAGGAGAGGAAGGGGCTGGACTTGGAAGAAGAGGAGGAGGAGGAGGAGGAGGGGGGTGTGCGTGGGTACTGAGTATCGCTAATAACAAGTTAAAGACTATTAACAATAATAACAGACCACTTCGGGGGAGATCCGCGGCGGAGGCTGAGAGATCCCCGCTGGCGACAGCGGGGTTGCAGCGCTGGGTATCTTGGAGAGACGCTCCGAGGCATCAGTTTGTGGTGGT